>JBBMOL010000002.1:11197456-11586679 GCA_037954665.1 Laguncularia racemosa | reverse complement strand
ACCATAAATTATTAAAACCAACCATAGAATAGTATTCAAATAATTAGAATAATTATTTGATTTAAGTTTTCT
The DNA here is from genome assembly GCA_037954665.1 of Laguncularia racemosa. NCBI lineage: Eukaryota > Viridiplantae > Streptophyta > Magnoliopsida > Myrtales > Combretaceae > Laguncularia > Laguncularia racemosa. The sequence goes on along the minus strand of JBBMOL010000002.1, from coordinate 11,586,607 downwards.
CTCTTAATGTATAAATTGGTTCAACCTATTTAACAAAAACTCGGACTTCAACTCAAGATCCTTTGGTCTTTTGAACTATGTTGTAACTTACGTGTTGCTTGCTTAATTAAGAACTTAAACTAGACTAAAATCAAAATTGATTAAGTTTTTGGGGGGTGCTTGTGCATAGTCAACTTGAGCCATTAAGCAACACCCTCAATCTTGGCTAAGGTCGTGGTTTTAATTTAATAACCTCGATTGTTAGGCACTTAGGCCATCAATGAATGTTTAGAGTTATGAATACTCTCGTGTTGATTTTTTTTACTTTATATATGATAAAATAAATTGTATAATTGTCTATTGTATTAGAACATAAGCTTGTTTGACATCTATGTGTGTATTTGCACTACTATGTACAAAGTCTTTTGATTCACTTTTCTTTTTTAGGTGAAGACTATTTGATGGATCTACTTGACAATTCACTAGGTTTTGGCTCTAAGGAGAAGTCTGAGACTAAGTACTAGGACTTAGATTACAAGGATTATTATTAGCTTCTTAGTTTGTTGCAAACTTAGATTTTTATATATTTTGAGCACTATATTAAACTTATTATAAGAGTCAACTATAGTTTCACGGATTTCTTACCTTATGTTTGTATTTTGTAGGCCCATTAAACTATAACTTAATTATCCATCTTGTACTATCCACCATGTGTTTTTAAACTTGATAAACTTTCAAAAATGTTTTCAAAATCAAATAAACCATTATATGTTTTAAAAATTTAATTTGCGATTTTAAGGTCATAAACTTGGTTCAAAAACCAATTCAGCAATCATAATCTTATATATTCTATTTAAATATGTTACATGGTAAACTACATCTCCAAAAAAAAATTAGTGGCATGACACTTTTTTTAATAAACAGAATGTAAGTTAATTTTTCTTTTTCAATTTCATAGAACTTTTTGGAATTTTAGATTATATCAAGTAGAGAGAATTTTGATGTTGACTTCATAATATATATATATATATATATATATATGTGAATAACAACCTCCTTTATATTTGGAAAGAAAAGTCATATATAGTTAAATTATATAAGCATGATCAAGACATATCATTGACTAGCATGGCCATTATTATGTGGATGATGTGAGATCTAGTGAGTTAGTCTTATTCATTATGGTTGGGTTAGGCCTTATATGTATGTTTGACCATATTATCGCGCTACATGCAAATGAATTCGCATCATTGCTAGATAAATTTAACTAGTCTATTCTATTATAATCTGGTCTCATAATTGAATTTTATAAATTCATTTCACATTAGCCATTTTGCATTTTTGTTTTTGTATCTCATTTTTCATCTATATAATTAAAATAGAAAGGAGGAGTGGTTTTTGCATAACACTTAAATTTACCAAATTTGCTTATTCTCTTCAAAAATAAGTTTTAGCATTTAATATTAATGTAATAACATTTTGCAATTTAAATTTTAAAAAGAAATATTGAATTTTTAATGCTTTTTAATAATTCATTAGCACAAAATTTTCCAAAAACAAAAAATCTTAATCTTTTATTATGTAGGGACAAGGGTTTGAGTGCGAAGGTCACATATATGCTATGTGAGAGTGTGCTATCAAATAGGATAGAGAGGAGGAATAGATAGTCTCAACTAGGCTCAAATGCTTTGGGATGAGTGAATGTTCTTTACTAAATTCTCAATTTGATCTTTTGTGAGAAATTTTGATATAGTAATAGTGTTTTTTCTCCAAAAGTTCCTTCCTTTGAGTGAGGATACCTTGGATATTTATAAGGCTTAGCTATGAATCTCATTCATCGGGTGGTAATGACTATCAATGGTCACAAGTGAATGAGTCCTTATCTAGGCTTTTCATAAACCTAAACCTATTAAAAACTTTTAATGCGTGAGCCTTATTAAGAAAAATTGGATTGCCAAGCCACTATGTCAAATCTCCCTTGATCATCCAAGAATTATATGTACTATATAACCACATATACTCGCATGCAAAAAGATTCCCATGTGTATCATATTACTAAGAAGATGATTTCAAATATTAATATGAATATCATCACATATATATTTCAGCAAAAAAATAGTTATGAGTAAACATAAATATTGGTGTCTTATATTTAGATAAATGAGTAATTGCATTTAAGAGAATAAAAAAGTACCTGTATTTAGTGTCTGACCCAATATTATACCGCCAATTATTATTCAAAGCTCTTAATGATGGAATCTTGTATAATGAATTATCCAAGTGTCGCAACTCTAGAACTGAAACAAAAGGTATTCCCGATCCAATATTTACAAGACAAACTTGTAAATAATCTCTTGGGGCTATATATATTACTTCTTTATCTGTATAATCAGTGTAATTCACCTTACTCCAGTAATTTGTGTCGATATGTAGATCAAATACTGGGGCTTGGTTTTTGCCATCATAATTTCCATACAAAAACGATGCTCGGACCAAATATGTGTTTTTGCTTCCTTGTTTTGGTCGAAGAGTGTAACAATTTCTAGTTCCATTGGGAAAGGCCCTTAACTCCCGGGCTTGTTGGTTGCAGTTCTGACACCATTCAGGGGACAATCGCACGTTTATTCCCGAGTCTATAAACTTGGCATCTGTTTGGTAATAAATTTTGGAGAGGCTGTCATGATAGTCATTTGTTGCTCCGCAGTCGATGCTTATATGATCTTCAGACAAAAATTGATGGGAGCACCAAAAATAAATAAATGAATAAACGAATAAATAAATAATTTGATTAGCGAAAATCTCCTATCAATTGAAGACCTTTCAATTCATCAAGAACCATAAAAAATATAAAAATATTTTTTTATGTATCAATAGTTATATCATAATATTGGATATGGTTGTCATTTTTGAATACACTAATAATTATTAATTAATTTGTATGATCATAGTACATATCTTATGTGGAATATAATTCCCCATGGATTGTATAAGAGAGAATTGGTTTTAAATTATAAAACATGAAATGTTACAAATAGACTACTATAAAATCAAGCTATTATATATATTAATTTGTAAAAATGCTTAGGATAAAAATATAAAAGCTACTATAAACATGAATGTAAACTTTGCAGATCTAGCGTAGAATAATGGCATGTGAATAAAAATAAAGAAAATATTGTGTTTCATCCCATTATTTTACCCCTTTAATATCATTTTATATACATACTATTATACGGTTATTTGAATTGAATGAAATGGATCTATTCATGAAAATTCTGATCTAAAATAGTAATAGTAGCCTTTTAATTCATTATAGATAAAGAAGTATATAACATTGGTCAAAGGAAATACTTAGGTAGATGTAATGTATTCATTTTGAGTGATTACATAACATGTGTCTAAAAAAAATTAAAAGAAAAAAAGCATTATGTGAATCCTATTATTTTACCATTCCATATATATGTGTTTGTGTATGTGTGTTTTATCGTGCAATTAGTTCCATTTCATGGTAAAAATATTTTTTTTATTTTATTGTTTATTTTTTTATTTTTTTGAAATTCACTTAAAAAAGAAAGGATTTAAATTTATTCCACCGTAAAAGCCTAAAGCAAGCTTCTTTTCAATAAAGTGGCAAGGTCGTCATTGCCAAGGAGGGCCACAATTTAAACTTCATTTTGCAATGTAAAAATAAGAGTGAGGGAGAAAGAGAGAGCTAGTGAACCTGGGGATACCAGCGCGCTAAGTGTCCAAATGCAGATTATTGTAATTGATATCTTCATTGTCTTCTGTGGGGGGTGTGTGTAGGGGAGAGTCTGGCATGGAAATAAGGATATTCGATAGAATAAGCTTTATATATTCGCTTCGTGATCGAAGCGTCTTTGACACCAAAGAAACGACTTGTAGGCATGCACGGAGTCAACGGATGCATGTTGTTGAAAAATCAACGCTTCTGACGTAAAGCCCCACAAATTGCAGCAGGATAGGTGATTGTACAAGATAACTTATACAATTTCAGTAAAGTTTGTTAATTATGAAAATCTGGTTACAGTTGTTAAGGTGCCCAATGGAATGGATTATTGGATTTGAATTCCTTTCATGTTGCAAAGTTTAGTATTTTTCTTTCGTTTATTATTGTTTGTATTATATATTAGCTATTATATGCAAATTGTCACTATATTTTTTTTAATGGTTGTTTATGTATTTTTTATCCTAAATGGTTATAATTCAAAGGAAGAAATGCGACAAAGTATCACTAACGCATTATTCTTAACTGCCTATTCTATCAAAACAAATATAATACTAAAAGAGATATGCTCGATTAATTATTACAAACTTAATACAATATAATTCTTTTAAGTTTTGTATAGATTACATTTTGTTTGACCATATTTCATAAATGATTTTATTCCTTGAAAGAGATCGATCCACTTAGAGAATTAAGCAAGCAAAAATTTACTACACAAGGCAAGGAGAGAAAAAATCTAAACGAAACAAGAATAATTATAAGAATGTAGGTGAAGAAACGCTTAAAAATATAACTAAGAGATAAGATAGAGTAAGTCATTATATTAGAATTGCTTTTTACATGAACTTTTTTTTTTTTCTGTTGCACCATCTTTAAATTAAAAATTATAGTTGCTTTTGTAAAGATAAATAAATATTTTTTTTTTATATTTATCATCATAGTAAAAGGATTTTTATATATGATTAAATTATATTTATTTATTTTTTTAAATATAAGAATAATGCAAACTGTTATTACGCATTACACAAACTCTAGTAAGAGCAGGGTTAAAACAATGGAACAAATCCGTCCATGATAACAAGATTCTTCCACTTGTAACAGGAAAACGAATATAGACTCTTTTTTTTTTTTTAATTAACGGTGGAGAAGCCGTGGCTATAACGTCATGTATATAAAGTCTTCCCACAGGTTAGTTTCTCCAAAATTTCTTATGTGAAGGCGTCGCGTGCTTTGCATTGTAAATTTTTAATAATTTCTAATGTCACTGTCGCTGCTACTAATTTAAATTTCTCAGAATTATTACTTCACCTTACATCTTGTTTTTTGGAGAAATAAAATAAAATAAAATAAAATAATAATCTTAGACTTTGTTCTGAGCCCCTTGATTCAAATAGAATATACCATGTCTAAGATTACTGAAATACATAACTTTATACACTTACGATAGGAACAGAAAATATTATATCTCTAATGACTACAGTGATAATAGTTTGCTATATAATCTATTTAGATACTTATAATTATTAAATGAGTTTTTAATTAGTTTTAGAACATGAAATTATTTATTGATTTTTTAAAAACATTTAATAATTTGTTTATTTTCCTGGTTGATTTGTTCAAGAGGACTTAGGAAGTTCGACCAATTAGCTACCAATTGAGCCATCTATGATGGTTTAAACACTTAATTATCATGTCATTTGTAAATATGTGCTCCTAGATGTAATTTTAGTCTAAGGGTATCACTTGCTAACTCAAATAACTAACAATTAGATTAGTGAGTTTGATCATTGGTTCAATTTAATTATTTAATTGTAATACGCTACACCAGTCACTAAATACTAAAGAGCAAAAAGTTCCCAAAGTTAAAAACAAGCCTCAAAATGAATGCAATTGTCCATTCATTATGCAATTAAGAAGGGGAATTTAGAGTTAGTTATTCATTATTGATGTAACTTTAGTGAAATTAATGTCATTAGTTAAGTTTACAACTTAGGCTTAATTGAAAAGTCTAGTCTATTCTTAGTACTCAGGTGCATTATACTATAGACCAATTATCTAGATCCATTATGGTTATTCTAAGTCCGGTTAGATTTTATTATGCCTAATTCATTAAATCTAAGATCATTTAGTTATTGCACGCCTAACATATTTTGTTGGTTATTATATAGGTCCATTATTATCCAATTTATACATTTCTTTTTCCTTTGCTTTTCTCCTCCTCGTTCAAGACACTACATTTATATATTTTTTGGAGATCCACCGCTTCTGTCATTTCCATTTCTAGTGTACCACTTTCACTTGCTCCATTGCCATTCATATTGCAAAAAAGGGGGCACAAAACAATGCGAAAATGAAATACAATAATAAGAGATGGACATTGATATCTACTGTCCATATCATTTTCTAAAGATATTATTTGTGAGATAATTAAAGATTAATGCTCTACACATGGGTTGTTATGTCTTTTTCTTAGAATTTATGTGATTCTTGGAAAAGGATAATGTCCTATATGCATAGGTATTATGATTTAATAGAGTATATATGGACCAATCCATTGTAAAACTTTTTTCAAAAAGAGACGTGAAAAAAAAAATGATTTCGTATGTTTAAAAAAAAGTTACCACTATTCCCATACCATTTTAATGAAAATTCTATAATTAACAATAATTTATAATATCCTGACAAAAAGGAGCAAGTAGTTCTAATCACCTGTCCTACTTGCGTGATAATCATGCACAGTCCTATATGCATTTAATCATACACCCCACACGCATTACATAAAGAGGGAAAAGAAAAAAAAAAAAAAGGAAAGGGCGATTTTATTCTTTTTAGCTAAAGAAATTATTACTACACTGAAGATGTACCATCAAAGTCTAGAGCAGTCAACCAAAAGAACTTATGGGATCCCAATCTCCTGTTGATTTCATTTGTTTGGCTTCCACTTGATAATGATATATCTACATCCAAACATTGTCCTTTAGTTCGAGAGGCACATGATCTATGTTTAGTCTTTAAACTGTTGTAGCTAATACTATCTCTACTGCATTCCATGTAAAATTTATGCTGAATTAACCTTTTAGCCTTGGGTAATGTGAGGAGTTAATCAATTAAGAATGTGTGTGTTTTTCCCTTTGGACCTCAAAGGATTACATAATGATCTATTATCAACTCAAAGAGTATTATGCTAGCACTGTAAACATCATTTTTTTTACAAAAGTTTCTTAAGGATTGAAATCCGTAAAGCATAGAAAGTCTTAGTTATGCTATTGAATTAGGATCACAATTATTATACAACATTTTATTATAAATAAGAATATAATATATTTAGGAACACGAATACATATAAAAAACATAAAAGTAGCACAATAAACATAGTTATAATATAAATAAATATAATTGCAATATAAATTGATTATTTATAATCTAGTAAAAAAAAATTATCACTAATAAAAACTATCAACAAGAATTGTCTTACTTATTAGGTAGTGACATGCAAAGGCTCCTATTATAATTGTTCTTCAACTTGTTCAACTCCACTACACATTACAATAATTATACTTTAATGATTTAAATAATTAACTCGCACATCAGTCTTTTTAACCGCATTATAATTACAATTAAATAAAATACTCCACATCAAAATAATAATCCATGAATAAGACTTTCAAAATACTACTAGTTTCATATTAGCTAAAATATAATTACATAAGAAGTCTCCAACAAAATATCAAATAATCTTCTAACTTTCATTTCTCCATACTATTCATCATCATAGTAGTCATAATATCCTTCACTAACATCATCTTGGTAATAATAATACACATTCTTGAATTTGTCATACTTAGCATACTCATTATATCCACTTACAATTGAAAAAGGAGAGGGTTGAACCTAAGTCCAGTACATGAATATCCAAACACATGTATATGCTACAACAATACAAGTTACATATATACATAATACAGTAAATACTTAACAAACAAGCACTTAATTATCTATTGGTTAGTCAACAAGTAATACAGTAGCACTCATGACCTCGGTAGATTGCTTCTTATATATTTTTAAGTATTTTAAATCTAAGTAGTGAACTATTGTGTTTGACCCCAACTTTTTATTGGTATAAAAAATTATCACCTCCAACTCTGGTACCCTTACAATCTACTCGAATCATGTTGATATGCAACACCATAGGGGATAACATTATATACCGATCAACAAGTGGTTCCTAGAGTTTTGCCACCTTTGGCCTCTAAGCAATGCTACACACAAGCACCAAGCAAGTAAGTTATTAAATTTACATTAAGTTTATTCATTCACTATATCTAGCAAGTACAACTAGTAAGTGTGGTAAATACGTGCATAGAAGAGCAATTTTATATTCTACTTGTCTGTAATTACCAAATTTCTCAAAACTTGTCATAAAAAACTAATTGATTCTTAGTTTTACTCTATAGAATGGTCTAAGCTTCACTAAATTATTCAACCAAGAATCAATTATTTATTTTTCCTTTCCTAAGTTCTATCACAAGTAATATGGCTTTAGAATTTAAATAAATTTAAAATAAAAAGATTAAAGAAGTGTTCTTGGACAACACGTTGTTGTGTATGACCATATAAAAAAAACATGAATAAGAACATGACCGTATATTTATAGGAGCGATGTATACTAATTACCGACCATGTTAATTAAAATAAAATAAATAGTAATTAATGATATGGTATAAAAATCTTATCTTATTAGGAGTGGTTGCTGTCATATTACATCAAGGACCCATTTTAAGTAAACAATGGAGAAGTTTGTTGCTCCAACGTCATGTGTATAAAAGTCTTCCCACATATCAGTTGTCTTATATGCTTCACATTGTTATAATAACAATTGTCGAGTCATGGTCCATTACAATTGTTCTTCAACTTGTTCAACTCCACTACACATTACAATAATTGTACTTTAATGACTTAAATAATTAACTCACATGTGAGTGGTTTTAACCACTTTAAAATTAAAATTAAATAAAATACTCCACCTCAAAATAATAATCCATGAATTAGACTTTCAAAATACTAGTAGGTTCATATTAACTAAAATATAATTACATAAGAAGTCTCCAACAAATCATCAAATAATCTTCTAACTTTCATTTCTCCATGCTATTCATCATCGTAGTAGTAATATTATCCGTCACTAACATCATCATAATAATAATAATACACATTCCCAAATTTGTCATACTTAGTGTCCTCATTATACCCATTTACAATGGAAATAGGAGAGGGTTGAACCTAAGTCCAGTACGTGAATATCCAAACGTATGTATATGCTACAGCAATATAAGTTACATACATACATAATACAGTAAATACTTAACAAACAAGCACTTAATTATCTTTCAGTTAATCAACAAGTAATACAATAGCACTCATGACCTTGCTAGGTTGCTTCTTATATATTTTTAAGTATTTTAAATCTAAGTAAGGAATTGCTATTTTTGACTCCAACTTTTTATTGGTATAAAAAATTATTACCTCTAGCCCCAATATCCCTAAAATTTACTTGAATCATGTCGAAATCCAACACCATATGAGATAATATCATGTACCAGTCAACAAGTGCTTCTTAGGGATTTGCCACCTTTAGCCTCTAAGTCAAGCTACACACAAGTATCAAGCAAGTAAGTTGTTGAATTTACATTAAGTTTATTCATGCACTATATCTAGCAAGTACAACTAGTAGTTGTTGTAAATACGTACATGGAAGAGTAATTTTATATTCTACTTGTCTGCAATTATCAAATTTCTCAAAACTTGTCATGAAATAGTAGTTGATTCTTAATTTTACTCTACAACATGGTCTAAGTATCACTAGATTATTTAACTAAGAATTAATTTTTTATTTATTCTTTTCTAAGTTCTATTGCCAGTAGTATGGCTTTAGAATTTAAATAAAATTAAAATAAAAAGATTAAAGAAGTATTCTTGAACAATACATTGGTGTGTATGACCATATAAAAAAACATGAATAAGAATAGGACCATATATTTATAGGAACGTTGTATACTAGTAGTGGTTGTTGTCATATTACATCAAGGACCCATTTTAAGTAAACAATGGAGAGGTTTGTTGCTCCAACGTCATGTGTATAAAAGTCTTCCCACAGATCACTTGTCTTATGTGCTTCACATTGTTATAATAACAACTGTCGAGTCATGGTCCATTTTTATTAATTACTAATGTCACTGTCGTTATGCCGAGTCATGGCCAAGTTTTAATAATTACTAATGTCACTGTCACTATGACGAGTCATGGCCAAATTTTAATAATTTCTAATATCACTGTCACTACTTTTAATTTCCTATAATTATTACTTCATCATAGATCGTGTGTGAAGATATTATTCCGTACTTTATATATTGTTATAAACAATTGCTGAGTCATGGTCAATTTTTAATTATTACTAATGTTACTGTCTCTACTTCTAATTTCCTATAATAATTCCTTCATCTTTGATATTATGTGCTCTACATTGTTATAAACAATTGCGGAGTCATGGTCAATTTTTAAAAATTACTAATATCACTGCCATTGCTTTTAATTTCCTAAAGTTATTACTTCAACTTAGTTCTTGTTACAGTGAGAAAGAAAAAATGGTAGAAAATCTTACATCTTGTTCCGACTTGGAGGAGAGGATCTTGTCATATTAGATTTTATAGATTGAAGAAGGCCCATTATGAGTAATTAACGGTGGAGAAGCCGTGGCTATAACGTCATGTATATAAAGTCTTCCCACCGGTTAGTTTTCCCAAAATTTCTTATGTGGAGATATCGCGTGCTTTACATTGTCATAAAGAACTGCGCATTCTCATAGTTTGTAAAGCAAGGGGGAACGCCAAGTCATGGTAAATTTTTAATAATTACTAATGTCTGTCGTTGCTACTACTTTTAATTTCTCAGAATTATTACTTCATTTTAGATCTTGTTCTTTGGGGAAATAAAATAAAAAAATAATCTTAAACTTTGTTGCGAGCCCCTTGAGTCAAATAGAATATACCATGTTTAAGATCATTGAAATACGGCAACTCCATACATTTATGATAGGAATAGAAAATATTATATCTCTAATTACTACAATGATAATAATTTATCATAGAATCTATTTAGGTTCTTATAATTACTAAGTGAGTTTATAATCAGTTTTAGAACTTGAAATTATTCATTAATTTTTTACAAACATTTAATACTTTGTTTATTTTGTTGGTTGATTGGTTCAATAGGTTTTGGAAGTTTCACCAATTAGCTACTAGTTGCACCATCTATGATGGTTTAAATGTCTAACTATCGTATCATTTGAAAATATGTGCTCACAAATGTAATTCTAGTCTAAGAATATTACTTGCTAACTCAAATAACTAACAATTAGATTAGTGAGTTTAATTATTTTACCTCAATACACAACACATAGTCACTACGTATCTAAAGAGCGAAAAGTTTCCAAAGTAGAAAATAAGCCCCAAAATGAACGCAATTGTCCATTCATTATGCTATTAAGAAGGGGAATTTAAGACTTAGTTAATTGAATTCAGTTATTCAATATTCATATAGGTTTAGATGATTTAGTGTCATTAATATAGTTTACAACTTAGGCTTAATTGCAAAGTCCAGTCTATTCATTCAAACTATACTTAGGTTTATTACTTAGGCCCATTATACTATAGACCAATTATCTAGGCCCATTATGGTTATTGTAAGTCCAATTAGATTTTATTATGCCTAATTCACTAAATCTAAGATCATTTAGTTATTAAATCTAAGTCCATTATTATCCAATTTATACAATTTTTTTCCCCCATTACTTTCCCCCTCTTCGTTCAAGACATGCTACATTTATATATTTTTTGGTGATCCTCCGCTTATGTCATTTCCATTTCTAGTGTACCACTTTCACTTGCTCCATTGCCATTCAAATTGCAAAAAGAGGGGGCACAAAACAATGCGAAAGTGTAATACAATAATAAAAGATGGACATTGATATCTACTGTCCATATCATTTTCTAAAGTTATTATTTGTGACATAATTAAAGATTAATACTATACACATGGGTTGTTATGTCTTTTTCTTAGACTTTATGTGACTCCTGGAAAAGGATAATGTCCTTTACGCATAGGTGTTATGATCTAATAGGGTTTGTATGGACCAATCCATCGTAGAATATTTCCTGAAAAGAGACTTGGAAAAAAAAATGATTTGGTATTTTTAAAAAAATGGCACCGCATTTTTGATACCATTTTAATGAAAATTCTATAACTAATAATAGTTTATACTATCCTGACAAAAAGGAGAAAGTAGTTCTAATTACCTACCTACCCGACTAACGTGATGATCATGCTCTGTCCCATATGCATTTAATCATATACCCCGCAACATTACATAAAGAAGGGGGGAAGAAAAAGAAAGCAATGCCATAAGATTTTTTATCACAATATCATTTAGAAATTCCAAATGAAAATGTGGAAAAATAACCATTGATAAATAAATATTAGTATATATGTTCCTTAGTATAGAAAGGGGTGATTTTATTCTTTTCAGCTAATGAAATTATTACTACATCAATCGTGTATGATCAAAGTCTAGCTCTAGAGTAGTCATCCAAAAGAACTTATGGGATCTCGATGATTTCATTTGTTTGGCTTCCACTTGATAATGATATATCTACATCCAAACATTCTCCTTTAGTTCGAGAAGTACATGATGTATGTTTAGTCTTTGAATTGCTATAGCTGATATTATCTCTACTACTTTCCATACATAATTTATGCTGAATTGGCTCTTTAGCCTTAGGTGATTAGAGAAGTTACTCTGTGTGTGTTTTCCTTCGGACCTCAAAGGATTGTGGGATGATTTGTCATCAACTCAAAGAGTATTATCCTAATGCTATAAACATTACTTTTTCTATAAAAGTTTCTTAAGGATTAGAATATGTAAAGCATAGAAAGTCTTGGTTAGACTATTAAATTGTTAGGGTGTAACTCATACTCCCCTACAATAGAAAAGTACGTGAGTCTCGCTTATAATAACCTATTAAAGTCTTGGACACTAGAAGACTTTTAACATTTAATCTCATATTTGTTCATTAAAAGTTTGAGTTTTAGCCCATAAATAGTTGTTATAATATATTCTTTTTTTTTTTCACTTGTAATTGTGTGAAGTAACGAGAGAGCAATGTGCTAATTATAATAGAATTCTCTATTGGATGTAACCTTAATTAACGGGTGAACCAAAAATAAAATCTTGTGTTTTTATTTTTTTTTCTCTTTTAACTTTACTTCATTATTTTGTGTGCACCGTCCCTAACATAAATTAGGTTAACAATTATGACATAACATTATGTTACAAATAAGAATATAATATATTTAGGAACACAAATACATAGACAAAACATAAAAGCGGCACAATAAACACAATTACAATATAAATAAATATAATTGCAATACAAATTAATTATTTATAATGTAACAGAAACAAATTTATCACTAATAAAAACTATCAACAAGAATTGTCTTGCTTAGGTCTTAGTAATGCATTGCCTACAATAACCTTTCAAGATATTGCAGACCTTTTATAATGTCCTAGAACCTAAAATATTAAAACCTACCACGTGTTCCTAATGGATAGTGACACGTAAAGGCTCTTATTACTACTATTCTTCAACCTATTCAACTCTACTACATATTATGATAATTGTACTCCAATAATGTAAATAATTGACTCGCAAATAAGTCTTTTCAACCATATTATAATTAAAATTAAATCCAATACTCTACCTGAAAATAATAATTCATGAATATGACTTCTAAAACACTACTAGGTTCATATTAGTTAAAACATAATTACACAAGAAGTCTCTAGGAAAATGTTAAATAATCTTCTAACTTTCATTTCTCCATGCTACCCATCGTCATTATGGTAATAATATCCTCCACTACGTCATCTTTTATTATGTGAATATATAAACATATGCATATGCCACAATAATACAAGTTACACACATCCACAATGTAGTAAATACTTAACAAAAAATCATTTAATTATCTTCTTGTTAATCAACAAGCAATATAGGGGCACTCATGACCTCACAAACTATTTCTTATGTATTTTTACGTGTTTTAAATCTATATTGGGAACTGTCACCTTCAACCCTAACTTTTACTAATATTATAAACTATACCTTCGACCTCAATACCTTCAAAATCTATTCAAATCATGTTGATATACAATAAGGGACAATGCCACATATCAATCAACGAGTGCTTCTTAAGTATCTACCACCTCCTACCTCTAGGTCAAGTCAAACATAAGCACCTAGTAAGTAAGTTACCAAATTTACATTAAGTTTATTCATTTACTATATCTAGCAAGTATAACTAGAAAACATGGTAAGTAAGTATCTGAAAGAATGTTTTTAGATTCTACTTGTCTACAATTACTAAGTTCCTTATGGCTTGACCGATGCTTAGTTCTACTTTATAACATGGCCTAAGCTTTACTAGGTTATTCAACTAAAAATTAGCTATCTATTTTTCCCTTCCCTAAGGTCTATCATAAGTAATATTGGTTTAAAATTGAAATAAAACTAAAATAGAAAGATTAAAGGAGTGTTATTGGACAACACAGTTGTGTAGAAAAACACAATTAGGAACACGGTTGTATACATGGCCATGTACCTTACTGTATGAAAAGCCTCCTCAACATGCTTAAATACACATTTGTATACTTGGTTGTGTACTTCAACACAAGCAATTAAATGCTTGTATACCTAGTTGTGTATAACCCCGTCTCACTAAATTCTCTTCGTATTCATCATAAGTAAGTAGACAATCGTGTACCTTGGTCATATACAACTCCGAACCTCACAAACCTCCCTAATTTCATCACTATACGAACTTTTCTCTACCCTAGCACTTACCAATCAATTTAATAATCCAAATCTACCATAATTTTTACCTAATTTTTTTATTTTAAGCATATTAGAATACTTACTTTTCTCAAATTGAATTCACACTTGAAACATGTTTGATTCGACAAGTTAGGTGTCCAATTGAAATGTCTAGAAACCTTGAATTGGGATAATGTTTCACACTTTAACTACTCTATCATTGTTATGAGAGAGAGTACATGAATTAAAAGTAAAAGTTGTCTTACCTTTGCCAAATGTGTGATGAAAATAACGATTTCATGTCACTAACTAGTGGATTAGTAAAGGTCTGTAGAGATAGATCTTCCTAAAGAGTAAGATGAGATACTGATGGGGAAAAAGAAAAGAAAAATATAAACTAGACTTACAAGGGTTTATATATAATCTAGGTTAAAAAAAAAAAAAAACTAAACTGTTCTCTTCTTAAAACTTATAATGATCTTCATACCCTACCTTTTAAAATATTATTTTATTTCATTTTTCAACATTTTACACCTTTACATAAAAGTAATGGACCATAAGACACAAGTAATCAAAAGATTAGTAAGGTTACTCCTGGCAGCATTTCGAATTAGAATCCCATTTTGAAATTCCTAAAGATCCAACTACAAATCATATCAAGTTTAGAAAACATGGGCTTCAGATTACATCAACATAGAAGAACTTATAACCAAACTAGCCCAATGATGTCACATGGAGGAGGAAGAGACTTGAGGTACTATTCAAAGGAAAATATGTAGTAGAACTTATAAAGAGATTAAGGAATGCATACTTTAATAGGAAGATCAAAACACTAGTCATACAAGAGAACTTTGTTAACATATGTAGTAGTACTTCAAAAATTATCAAACACTTCTTAGTTAGCAAGATCATTGCTCTCTTTACTGAAGAAGCTTCTATCTCTTCCAAAATATCTTTAGCATCACCTACTTCCTGTAATGATGGGGACGCTGGATCATTTTCCAATTGATAATGATGAAAAGGTAAATGCAGATGAAAACCTTCATGGTTGTACCATGAGTAGGGGTTGAGTCCATCACAAGTAGAGGAATGTTACATACATACTTCAAATTAAAAAACTGAAATAGCACTAGATTGTCAAATAGGTAGATCACAGCCTTAGTACTACCAAATTTAAGAAATGATGCTAAAGAAAACAACCTCAATTTGTTTTGCCAATATGTCCAAAACTGTCATTCAGTTACTAACTTCAATGGATGATCTTCACTTGGAACAAACTAATCATAAGACTTGTCACCGGATTAAAATGCAACTTCAATCAACAATCCAAAAGATAAGGTAGAAAGATAGGGACTCTTTGGAACTTCTTTAGGGCTTTCCTTTTTAATTGCTTCATAGGCTAAAGTTATGACCTTCTTATAGAGAAATCTATCCAAGATACATACTTTCTAAGGGTAACAATAGAAGACTAGGAAAGAAGATAGCATTCGATCATAACTATAACCATGCTAATGTTCATAAGCCAAAGCTAAAATCAAGTCTTCTTTTTTTTTTCTTCCTTTCTTTCTTTTGGTAATGGAAGGGCATGGTTTTGGGAACGTGGCTAAAAAGACAAAACACGAAAATGATAACAACAAATGTAATTCTAATAAAAATTTATTATTTATGATCTTGGCCTAATTATATATATATTTTATAATGTTACAAATTTAACATAAATTAAGATATTAATTGCCATAACTATATTAAATGCTTGCTTTGGTCTAATGGATTGCATAGCATGCACAATCGCCTTTCAGCATATGTTGGAGCTTTTCACTAAAATAATAAAACCACAAGACACGAGGGATTTAAAATCAGCGTATATCGCATCTTTACAATTGAAAAGAATGATGTAAAGTTAAAATATTATATTCATTGAGAGAAGATGCAAAGCTTAGTCAAAATTCAAGTATAATGACTTTTAAATCTTACTTGTAATTTGTAGCCTTTGAATCCAAATCGATGCATTGGAATTTTTTGTCTATGCTCGATGAAAATGAAATATATACATTTAGAATTAATTATATCTATTGACTTGAATCTTAGAAACATATCTGACAAATAAAAGCCAAATGCCATTTGATAATTACCTAATAAGTGTCCCCATTAAATTTCCCGCTTGCCTGTATTCATCTGTTAAAGCCATATTTCTAAGGTCATGTTGGTTCTTCAGTTAGTGAAGCTTTTAGCTCTACTTATCGCTATGTTGCTTTTGCTGTATTAAAGCATTTTGGGAATAATTTTTGCTACTTGAAGTAGTCAAAACTCTAGTTGTCATATACTAATATTGTAACCTTCAGATTTTACATATATTGATGGCATTTGGTGATAAGTGGTAGTGAAAGACATTAAAGGTGGTAGTTAATAATAATAGAAAATATCAATAAAAAACGATCTTTTATTGAAAATGAAGATATTTTTTTCTACTTTCTATCAGAATTTTTCTTAATAGTTAACCATCATTATCAACCATCCATTACTAATTGTGGCACCTATCACTAGTGTGTAGATGTCACTAATAACTGACGCAGCATGAAAGCGTAAAGTAACAAGAAATCAATTCACCGGTTGATTTCTAACACACAAAATGCATGATGCAAACACAATTGGAGAAAACATCTCAATATTTGGTGTAAAAAAAAAAGTGATAGAATAAGACCTACTCCCTCATAAGAAACCCTAAGAGGTATATATAGTCCCATAAAATTATATGGAAAAATAAATAAAATGGAAATTCGCGGAACTAAAAGCTGGTGGTGAAGGTTGGCCTAAGGCCGGCGGCTTTGCATAAGAGTCGGACGAAAAGCCAACAGCTTTGAAAGAAAGCTGGTCGAAAGGCCAGCGGCTTAAAATGAAAGCCGGCTCAAGGCCAGCGGTGTAGACTTCAAAGCCAGCGATGTTGGATGCAAAGCCGGCGGCGTTGAAGTCTACCGTGACTTCTTAGCTCGTTCCTCCTTCTCCCGCTTCTCCAAATAGTCTTCGGCTATTCGGTTTGCATCATTCTCCCCCACCAGAGATGAACTCGACCCCGAGTTCTCTTCAAGATACAATAGTGTGTCATCTGGATGGAAGAGAGATAAATCCGCTACATTGAAAGTGCATGAGATGTTCATATCATCTGGGAGCTTCACGACATATGCGTTGTCATTGATCTTGCACACCACTTCATAAGGACCATACTTCTTTGGCTGTAATTTCCCATACCTACCCGTAAGGAAATGTTCTTTCCGAAGATATGCCATCACCTGATCGCCAACTTCAAACAACTTCTTCCTCCTGTGTTTCTTAGTCGACCCTTTATACTTGGCATTAGCTTCTTCAATCTTCCTTATGACCTCTTCTATGATGGCTTAGCATTGCTCAGCCATATTCTTAGCAGCAATGTTACCCTCCACTCCCTTGGCTAACTTGATCAAATCCAGCGCATGTTATGGCGTTTTGGTATACACTACCGAAAACGGTGACCTTCCAATAGTTCTATAGATAGAACTATTGTAGGCGAACTCAGCTTGAGGCAACGCTTTATCCCACTGCCCTGGCTTCTCACGGCAAATGCTTCTAATTAAATTCCCAAGGGTCCGATTGGTCACTTCTATCTGACCGTCAGTTTGAGGGTGAGTTGTACTGCTAAAATTCAAGGATGAGTCAAACATATACCGTAGAGTCCTACAAAAGTAACTGAGGAACTTGCCATCTCTATCGGAGGTGATGGACTTTGGAACACCATGTAGACACACCACTTCATTAAAGAATAATCGTGCAATGGCCTGTGCATCAGCGGTTTTCCTACAAGGGATAATGTGTGTCATCTTGGAGAACCTGTCAACTACAATAAAAAACAGAGTCAGTACCTCGTTGGGTATGAGGCAAACCAAGTACAAAATCCATTGAAAGATCCTCCCAAATGTTCTCAGGCACTAGTAGGGAAGTATAGAAGGTAGTGTTTTGAAACTGCCCCTTCGACACTTGGCAGATATATCACCTCTCCACAATCCTATAAACATCCCTTATGAATATGATAATCATCACAAGGCTCCCTATTGGCACACTTACTCCACATCTCCTTGAAATCTCCATCCCCTTCGTATGACTCATTTAACCTTTCAAAACCGACAACCTCTGCACTCAGAGTGAGTAGTACATCGGCCTTCCTACTCAAGGCATTAGCCACTCTGTTCTGCACACTAGACTTATGCATCAATTTAAAGGGGAATCTCTATAGGAACTCAATCCACCTCACATGCATATCTTTACTTATCCGAGTCTGACTGCTTAAGTGTTTTAAAGCCCCACAATTCGAATATAGTATGGACTCCTTCCCGACTATATAATGTTCCTAAACTTTTAGAGCTCTTACAACGGCATAGAACTCCTTATCATATGTTGACCAACTCTTCCTGGCCTCACACAACTTTTTGCTATAAAGCGCTATTAGCCTCTTCTCTTATGACAACACTGCACCAATCCCAACTCCACTAGCGTCACAATCCACTTGTAGCAGGAAAACGAATATAGACTTTTTTTTTTTTTAATTAACGGTGGAGAAGCCGTGGCTATAACGTCATGTATATAAAGTCTTCCCACAGGTTAGTTTCTCCAAAATTTCTTATGTGAAGGCATCGCGTGCTTTACATTGTAATTTAGTATTTTTCTTTTTGTATTATATATTAGCTATTATATGAAAATTGTCACTCTATTTTTTTTAAAGGCTGTTTATGTATTTTTTATGCTAAATGGTTATAATTCAAAGGAAGAAATGCGACAAAGTATCACTAACACATTATTCTTAATTGCCTATTCTATTAGAACAAATATAATACTAAAAGAGATATGCTGGATTAATTATTACAAACTTAATACAATATAATTCTTTCAAGTTTTGTATAGATTACATTTTGTTTGACCACTTGGAGAATTAGCAAGCAAAAATTTACTACACAAGGCAAGGAGAGAAAAAATCTAAACGAAACAAGAATAATTATAAGAATGTAGATGAAGAAATGCTTAATTATATTAGAATTACTTTTCACATGAACTTTTTCTTTTTCTGTTGCATCATCTTTAAATTAAAAATTATAGTTGCTTTTGTAAAGATAAATAAATAAAAATTCTGTTATGTTTATCATCATAGTAAAAGGATTTTTATATATGATTAAATTATATTTATTTATTATTTTTAAAATATAAGAATAATGCAAACTGTTATTACGCATTACACAAACTCTAGTAAGAGCAGGGTTAAAACAATGGAACAAATCCGTCCATGATAACAAGATTCTTCCACTTGTAACAGGAAAACGAATATAGACTTTTTTTTTTTTTTAATTAACGGTGGAGAAGCCGTGGCTATAACGTCATGCATATAAAGTCTTCCCACAGGTTAGTTTCTCCAAAATTTCTTATGTGAAGGCATCGCGTGCTTTACATTGTAAATTTTTAATAATTTCTAATGTCACTGTCGCTGCTACTAATTTAAATTTCTCAGAATTATTACTTCACCTTACATCTTGTTTTTTGGCGAAATAAAATAAAATAATAATCTTAGACTTTGTTCTGAGCCCCTTGATTCAAATAGAATATACCATGTCTAAGATTACTGAAATACATAACTTTATACATTTACGATAGGTACAGAAAATATTATATCTCTAATTACTACCGTGATAATAGTTTGCTATATAATCTATTTAGATACTTATAATTATTAAATGAGTTTCTAATTAATTTTAGAACTTGAAATTATTTATTGATTTTTGAAAACATTTAATAATTTGTTTATTTTCCTGGTTGATTTGTTCAAGAAGACATAGGAAGTTCCACCAATTAGCTACCAGTTGAGCCATCTATGATGGTTTAAACACTTAATTATCATGTCATTTGTAAATATGTGCTCCTAGATGTAATTTTAGTCTAAGGGTATCACTTGCTAACTCAAATAACTAACAATTAGATTAGTGAGTTTGATCATTGGTTCAATTTAATTATTTAATTGTAATACGCAACACGAGTCACTAAATACTAAAGAGCAAAAAGTTCCCAAAGTTAAAAACAAGCCTCAAAATGAATGCAATTGTCCATTCATTATGCAATTAAGAAGGGGAATTTAAGAGTTAGTTAATCGAATTCAGTTATTCATTACTGATATAACTTTAGTGAAATTAATGTCATTAGTTAAGTTTACAACTTAGGCTTAATTGAAAAGTCTAGTCTATTCTTAGTACTCAGGTCCATTATACTATAGACCAATTATCTAGATCCATTATAGTTATTCTAAGTCCGGTTAGATTTTATTATGCCTAATTCATTAAATCTAAGATCATTTAGTTATTGCACGCCTAACATATTTTGTTGGTTATTATATAGGTCCATTATTATCCAATTTATACATTTCTTTTTCCTTTGCTTTTCTCCTCCTCGTTCAAGACACTACATTTATATATTTTTTGGAGATCCACCGCTTCTGTCGTTTCCATTTCTAGTGTACCACTTTCACTTGCTCCATTGCCATTCATATTGCAGAAAAGGGGCACAAAACAATGCGAAAATGAAATACAATAATAAGAGATGGACATTGATATCTACTGCCCATATCATTTTCTAAAGATATTATTTGTGAGATAATTAAAGATTAATGCTCTACACATGGGTTGTTATGTCTTTTTCTTAGAATTTATGTGATTCTTGGAAAAGGATAATGTCCTATATGCATAGGTATTATGATTTAATAGAGTATATATGGACCAATCCATTGTAAAACTTTTTTCAAAAAGAGACGTGAAAAAAAAATGATTTCGTATATTTAAAAAAAAGGTACCACTATTCCCATACCATTTTAATGAAAATTCTATAATTAACAATAATTTATAATATCCTGACAAAAAGGAGCAAGTAGTTCTAATCACCTGTCCTACTTGCGTGATAATCATGCACAGTCCTATATGCATTTAATCATACACCCCACACGCATTACATAAAGAGGGAAAAGATAAAAAAAAAAAAAGGAAAGGGCGATTTTATTCTTTTTAGCTAAAGAAATTATTACTACACTGAAGATGTACCATCAAAGTCTAGAGCAATCAACCAAAAGAACTTATGGGATCCCAATCTCCTGTTGATTTCATTTGTTTGGCTTCCACTTGATAATGACATATCTACATCCAAACATTGTCCTTTAGTTCGATAGGCACATCATGTATGTTTAGTCTTTAAACTGTTGTAGCTGATACTATCTCTACTGCATTCCATGTAAAATTTATGCTGAATTAGCCTTTTAGCCTTGGGTAATGTGAGGAGTTAATCAATTAAGAATGTGTGTGTTTTTCCCTTTGGACCTCAAAGGATTACAGAATGATCTATTATCAACTCAAAGAGTATTATGCTAGCACTGTAAACATCATTTTTTCTACAAAAGTTTCTTAAGGATTGAAATCCGTAAAGCATAGAAAGTCTTAGTTATGCTATTGAATTAGGATCACAATTATTATACAACATTTTATTATAAATAAGAATATAATATATTTAGGAACATGAATACATATACAAAACATAAAAGTAGCACAATAAACATAGTTATAATATAAATAAATATAATTGCAATATAAATTGATTATTTATAATCTAGTAAAAACAAATTTATCACTAATAAAAACTATCAACAAGAATTGTCTTACTTATTAGGTAGTGACATGCAAAGGCTCCTATTATAATTGTTCTTCAACTTGTTTAACTCCACTACACATTACAATAATTATACTTTAATGATTTAAATAATTAACTCGCACATCAGTCTTTTTAACCGCATTATAATTACAATTAAATAAAATACTCCACATCAAAATAATAATCCATGAACAAGACTTTCAAAATACTACTAGTTTCATATTAGCTAAAATATAATTACATAAGAAGTCTCCAACAAAATATCAAATAATCTTCTAACTTTCATTTCTCCATACTATTCATCATCATAGTAGTCATAATATCCTTCACTAACATCATCTTGGTAATAATAATACAAATTCTTGAATTTGTCATACTTAGCATACTCATTATACCCACTTACAATTGAAAAAGGAGAGGGTTGAACCTAAGTCCAGTACATGAATATCCAAACACATGTATATGCTACAACAATACAAGTTACATACATACATAATACAGTAAATACTTAACAAACAAGCACTTAATTATCTATTGGTTAATCAACAAGTAATACAGTAGCACTCATGACCTCGGTAGATTGCTTCTTATATATTTTTAAGTATTTTAAATCTAAGTAGTGAACTATTGCGTTTGACCCCAACTTTTTATTGGTATAAAAAATTATCACCTCTAACTCTAGTACCCTTAAAATCTACTCGAATCATGTTGATATGCAACACCATAGGGGATAACATTATATACCAATCAACAAGTGGTTCCTAGAGTTTTGCCACCTTTGGCCTCTAAGCAATGCTACACACAAGCACCAAGCAAGTAAGTTATTAAATTTACATTAAGTTTATTCATTCACTATATCTAGCAAGTACAACTAGTAAGTGTGGTAAATACGTACATAGAAGAGCAATTTTATATTCTACTTGTCTGTAATTACCAATTTTCTCAAAACTTGTCATAAAAAACTAATTGATTCTTAGTTTTACTCTATAGAATGGTCTAAGCTTCACTAAATTATTCAACTAAGAATTAATTATTTATTTTTCCTTTCCTAAGTTCTATCACAAGTAATATGGCTTTAGAATTTAAATAAATTTAAAATAAAAAGATTAAAGAAGTGTTCTTGGACAACACGTTGTTGTGTATGACCATATAAAAAAAACATGAATAAGAACATGACCGTATATTTATAGGAACGATGTATACTAATTACCGACCATGTTAATTAAAATAAAATAAATAGTAATTAATGATATGGTATAAAAATCTTATCTTATTAGGAGTGGTTGCTGTCATATTACATCAAGGACCCATTTTAAGTAAACAATGGAGAAGTTTGTTGCTCCAACGTCATGTGTATAAAAGTCTTCCCACATATCAGTTGTCTTATATGCTTCACATTGTTATAATAACAATTGTCGAGTCATGGTCCATTACAATTGTTCTTCAACTTGTTCAACTCCACTACGCATTACAATAATTGAACTTTAATGACTTAAATAATTAACTCACATGTGAGTCGTTTTAACCACATTAAAATTAAAATTAAATAAAATACTCCACCTCAAAATAATAATCCATGAATTAGACTTTCAAAATACTAGTAGGTTCATATTAACTAAAATATAATTAGATAAGAAGTCTCCAACAAAATATCAAATAATCTTCTAACTTTCATTTCTCCATGCTATTCATCATCATAGTAGTAATATTATCCTTCACTAACGTCATGATAATAATAATAATACACATTCCCAAATTTTTCATACTTAGTGTCCTCATTATACCCATTTACAATGGAAATAGGAGAGGGTTGAACCTAAGTCCAGTACGTGAATATCTAAATGTATGTATATGCTACAGCAATATAAGTTGCATACATACATAATATGGTAAATACTTAACAAAAAAGCACTTAATTATCTTTCTGTTAATCAACAAGTAATACAATAGCACTCATGACCTTGCTAGATTGCTTCTTATATATTTTTAAGTATTTTAAATCTAAGTAAGGAATTGCTATTTTTGACTCCAACTTTTTATTGGTATAAAAAATTATTACCTCTAGCCCCAATATCCCTAAAATTTACTTGAATCATGTCGATATCCAACACCATATGAGATAACATCATGTACCAGTCAACAAGTGCTTCTTAGGGATTTGCCACCTTTAGCCTCTAAGTCAAGCTACACACAAGTACCAAGCAAGTAAGTTGTTGAATTTACATTAATTTTATTCATTC
Organism: Laguncularia racemosa; assembly: GCA_037954665.1. Taxonomy (NCBI): domain Eukaryota; kingdom Viridiplantae; phylum Streptophyta; class Magnoliopsida; order Myrtales; family Combretaceae; genus Laguncularia; species Laguncularia racemosa. The sequence continues at coordinate 11,562,014 of JBBMOL010000002.1, read as the reverse complement.
ACTATATCTAGCAAGTACAACTAGTAATTGTGGTAAATATGTACATGGAAGAGTAATTTTATATTCTACTTGTCTGCAATTATCAAATTTCTCAAAACTTGTCATGAAATAGTAGTTGATTCTTAATTTTACTCTATAACATGGTCTAAGTATCACTAGATTATTTAACTAAGAATTAATTTTTTATTTTTTCTTTTCTAAGTTCTATTGCCAGTAGTATGGCTTTAGAATTTAAATAAAATTAAAATAAAAAGATTAAAGAAGTATTCTTGGACAATACATTGGTGTGTATGACCATATAAAAAAACATGAATAAGAATAGGACCATATATTTATAAGAACGATGTATACTAATTACCGATCATGTTAATTAAAATAAAATAAATAATAATTAATGATATGGTACAAAAATCATATCTTACTAGTAGTGGTTGTTGTCATATTACATCAAGGACCCATTTTAAGTAAACAATGGAGAAGTTTGTTGCTCCAATGTCATGTGTATAAAAGTCTTCCCACATATCACTTGTATTATGTGCTTCACATTGTTATAATAACAATTGTCGAGTCATGGTCCATTTTTATTAATTACTAATGTCACTGTCGTTATGCCGAGTCATGGACAGGTTTTAATAATTACTAATGTGACGCAGCGAGTTAGCGTAGAGAAACACGAGAATCACTCAACGAATGAATCTCACACACACAATGGTTGCGCACAACTCGTTAAAGGAGAGAAGCCTCTCACAAAATGTATTTCAAATATAAAATAAGACGTAACCCTAACATGACTAACAAAAGGGTTTATATACTCTCCCTTAAAATCTCAAAAGAAAAGGTGAATCTACGCGTACACGGTCGAAAGCACGGTCATGTTTCAGATCGTGTTGGACTCTGTGAAGATTTGTTGTTCGATACCCCTACTCGAGACACGGCTGTGCTTCAGGCCATGTTGGACTCTGTGAAGATTTGCTGTTTGATACCCTTGCTCGAGACACGGCCGTGCTTTAGGCCGTGCGCAGAAGGCATGCTTCAAACCGTGCTTCAGACCGTGTTCATGAAGAAGCTATTGCGGAGGAGCCTTTGTTGAATGACGAGCAAGTGATGATGGTTACTGAAGAGACGAAGGTTGGAGATTCTCTGTGCATATTCATCTCACCAACGAAGGAGATTAAGGATGTAGAGTTTAATGCTTTGGCCAAAAACTTATATTTCAATCCAGAGGAAGCGCTAGAGGTAATAAGGGCAACTGTTCTATTGCTTCCTAGCGACACAGGCGGTGATTATCCCATTAATACGCAAATCCATCCGGATTATGCGCAAATAAATTTAATAGAAAATTTGGTGACAAGTGTTACTTTGGGTGTAGTAGTTGATGTAGTGCGAATCACGATCAAGCGACGAGATAAATGGGATAAATCAAGACGATTCAAAGAGAGGGAACGACATGGAAAGTATATTCACAAGATGAGAACTCGGGGTCGAGTTTCGTGTAGGTGGGAGAGAATGATGGAGAACTCGGGGTCGAGTTCTTTGCAGGTGGGAGAGAATGATAGAGGGGATATAAGACGCGAACACATGGTCTGAAGCACGGTTTGAAGCACAACCTGAAGCACGGCCGTGTCTCGAGCAAGGGTATCAAACAGCAAATCTTCATAGAGTCCAACATAGCCTGAAGCACGGCCGTGTCTCGAGCAGGGGTATCGAACAGCAAATCTTCACAGAGTCCAACACGGTCTGAAGCACGGCCGTGCTTTCGACCGTGTACGCGTAGATTCGCCTTTTCTTTTGAGATTTTAAGGGAGAGTATATAAACTCTTTTGTTAGTCATGTTAGGGTTACGTCTTATTTTATATTTGAAATACATTTTGTGAGAGGCTTCTCTCCTTTAACGGGTTGTGCGCAACCATTGTGTGTGTGAGATTCATTCGTTGAGTGATTCTCGTGTTTCTCTACGCTAACTCGCTGCGTCATAATGTTACTGTCACTATGACGAGTCATGGCCAAATTTTAATAATTTCTAATATCACTGTCACTACTTTTAATTTCCTATAATTATTACTTCATCATAGATCGTGTGTGAAGATATTATTCCGTACTTTATATATTGTTATAAACAATTGCTGAGTCATGGTCAATTTTTAATTATTACTAATGTTACTGTCTCTACTTCTAATTTCCTATAATAATTCCTTCATCTTTGATATTATGTGCTCTACATTGTTATAAACAATTGCGAAGTCATGGTCAATTTTTAAAAATTACTAATATCACTGCCATTGCTTTTAATTTCCTAAAGTTATTACTTCAACTTAGTTCTTGTTACAGTGAGAAAGAAAAAATGGTAGAAAATCTTACATCTTGTTCCGACTTGGAGGAGAAGATCTTGTCATATTAGGTTTTATAGATTGAAGAAGGCCCATTATGAGTAATTAACGGTGGAGAAGCCGTGGCTATAACGTCATGTATATAAAGTCTTCCCACCGGTTAGTTTTCCCAAAATTTCTTATGTGGAGATATTGCATGCTTTACATTTTTTTTTTTTGGAAAAAGCCAATATGGCTACTGCATTTATTGATTTCATCAAAAAACCTTACAGTGAGCAATATTTGAAAATACTGTACAAAAGACATTCTCCCAGCTGGAGGATGTATACAAAAGAACTGTAGGTAAGGTTGCAAAGGAAGCTATCTACTTCTAATGTATGGACACCCAGAAAGATCTAAAAGGTAGATACCTTTGAGTCTTCCGGGAAGATCTTGCCAGCGCACGATGTTGGTACTATCAAGTTGAGTTGCATAATGAGAAAGTCCTGTCGCTAAAGCATTTGCTTCGCGATATACATAAACAACAGACGCTGATAGTAATTGTATCAGGTTTTTTGCCTCCGTTATTTTGAGGGATAGTTGCCACGGACACTCTACTCCGTCTTGAAGGTAAGACACTAGTGACATATTATTGATTTGAATCTGTATTGGGGAGATATTGTTGGTAGCACATGAGCGTAGGCCAAAGAGAATACCCTCCAATTCTGTAGATATTGCCTTCGATGTATCCATTACACATTTCATTTCTGAATGTATAAACGAGCCATCATTCCGTCACAAAGTGTAAGCCCAAGCCGCTCTATCCGAAGTAGATGAACCAGCGGAGTTGATGACATAACCTGATGTGGGTTTCAACCATTTGATAATTTTTCTTTTTTTCACCCTCACCTCTAAAATGGTTGCAAATTGGTGTTTGATAGCATCAGCTTCTTGCATGGTACTCACTTTAGGAGAGTAGGATCTAAGAGTTAAGACCAGCTGATCCTTAACCCAGTGGAAAAGAACTGTGCATTCTCATAGTTTGTAAAGCAAGGGGGAGTGCCAAGTCATGGTAAATTTTTAATAATTACTAATGTCTATCGTTGCTACTACTTTTAATTTCTCAGAATTATTACTTCATTTTAGATCTTGTTCTTTGGGGAAATAAAATAAAAAAATAATCTTAAACTTTGTTGCGAGCCCCTTGAGTCAAATAGAATATACCATGTTTAAGATCATTGAAATACGACAACTCCATACATTTATGATAGGAATAGAAAATATTATATCTCTAATTACTACAATGATAATAATTTATCATAGAATCTATTTAGGTTCTTATAATTACTAAGTGAGTTTATAATCAGTTTTAGAACTTTAAATTATTCATTAATTTTTGACAAACATTTAATACTTTGTTTATTTTGTTGGTTGATTGGTTCAATAGGCTTTGGAAGTTTCACCAATTAGCTACTAGTTGCACCATCTATGATGCTTTAAATGTCTTACTATCGTATCATTTGAAAATATGTGCTCACAAATGTAATTCTAGTCTAAGAATATTACTTGCTAACTCAAATAACTAACAATTAGATTAGTGAGTTTAATTATTTTACCTCAATACACAACACATAGTCACTACGTATCTAAAGAGCGAAAAGTTTCCAAAGTAGAAAACAAGCCCCAAAATGAATGCAATTGTCCATTCATTATGCTATTAAGAAGGGGAATTTAAGACTTAGTTAATTGAATTCAGTTATTCAATATTCATATAGGTTTAGATGATTTAGTGTCATTAATATAGTTTACAACTTAGGCTTAATTGCAAAGTCCAGTCTATTCATTCAAACTATACTTAGGTTTATTACTTAGGCCCATTATACTATAGACCAATTATCTAGGCCCATTATGGTTATTGTAAGTCCAATTAGATTTTATTATGCCTAATTCACTAAATCTAAGATCATTTAGTTATTAAATCTAAGTCCATTATTATCCAATTTATACAATTTTTTTCCCCCATTACTTTCCCCCTCTTCGTTCAAGACATGCTACATTTATATATTTTTTGGTGATCCTCCGCTTCTGTCATTTCCATTTCTAGTGTACCACTTTCACTTGCTCCATTGCCATTCAAATTGCAAAAAGAGGGGGCACAAAACAATGCGAAAGTGTAATACAATAATAAAAGATGGACATTGATATCTACTGTCCATATCATTTTCTAAAGTTATTATTTGTGACATAATTAAAGATTAATACTATACACATGGGTTGTTATGTCTTTTTCTTAGACTTTATGTGACTCCTGGAAAAGGATAATGTCCTTTACGCATAGGTGTTATGATCTAATAGGGTTTGTATGGACCAATCCATCGTAGAATTTTTCCTGAAAAGAGACTTGGAAAAAAAAATGATTTGGTATTTTTAAAAAAATGGCACCGCATTTTCGATACCATTTTAATGAAAATTCTATAACTAATAATAGTTTATAATATCCTGACAAAAAGGAGAAAGTAGTTTTAATTACCTACCTACCCGACTAACGTGATGATCATGCTCTGTCCCATATGCATTTAATCAAATACCCCGCAACATTACATAAAGAAGGGGGGAAGAAAAAGAAAGCAATGCCATAAGATTTTTTATCACAATACCATTTAGAAATTCCAAATGAAAATGTGGAAAAATAACCATTGATAAATAAATATTAGTATATATGTTCCTTAGTATAGAAAGGGGCGATTTTATTCTTTTCAGCTAATGAAATTATTACTACATCAATCGTGTATGATCAAAGTCTAGCTCTAGAGTAGTCATCCAAAAGAACTTATGGGATCCCGATGATTTCATTTGTTTGGCTTCCACTTGATAATGATATATCTACATCCAAACATTCTCCTTTAGTTCGAGAAGCACATGATCTATGTTTAGTCTTTGAATTGCTATAGCTGATATTATCTCTACTACTTTCCATACATAATTTATGCTGAATTGGCTCTTTAGCCTTAGGTGATTAGAGAAGTTACTCTGTGTGTGTTTTCCTTCGGACCTCAAAGGATTGTGGGATGATTTGTCATCAACTCAAAGAGTATTATCCTAATGCTATAAACATTACTTTTTCTATAAAAGTTTCTTAAGGATTAGAATATGAATAGCATAGAAAGTCTTGGTTAGACTATTAAATTGTTAGGGTGTGACTCATACTCCCCTACAATAGAAAAGTACGTGAGTCTCGCTTATAATAACCTATTAAAGTCTTGGACACTAGAAGACTTTTAACATTTTATCTCATATTTGTTCATTAAAAGTTTGAGTTTTAGCCCATAAATAGTTGTTATTATATATTCTTTTTTTTTTCACTTGTAATTGTGTGAAGTAACGAGAAAGCAATGTGCTAATTATAATGGAATTCTCTACTGGATGTAACCTTAATTAACGGGTTGATGTGGACATCGGGAGGGCACAACAGCTTACACGGCCTAAGGGCACGGCCGTGTATAATTTTACCCAGGCCGTGTATCACTTACACGGGCACAGGCACGCCCATCGACACGACCATGTGTGTGCTCCAGTAGGATTCTCATAGAATCATACACGGCCTAAAGGCACGGCCGTGTATGAAACCGTGTACTGTGCTCGTCATATACATAGAAGCCCACACGGCCTAAAGGAACGGCCGTGTATTCGATCGTGTAATATGCTCGTCGCATGCCTAGAGACATACACGGCCTAGAGGCACGGCCGTGTATGAGACCGTGTACTATGCGTGTCGCATGCCCAGAAACATACACGGCTTAGAGGCACGGCCGTGTATGAAACCGTATACTACGCGTGTATTTTATTATTTCTTTCCACATGTACGCTTAGATTTTCCCCTTTTAGATATTTTACGGGGACATATAAATACTCTTTTGTTAGATAGATTAGGGTTACATTTCATTATCATATTTGAATACACTTTGAGAGAGAATTTTCTCCAATTTACGGGTTGTGCGCAACCAGATTTGCATCAAAGATCGTTTTTTTGTTGTGTGAAACCAATCCAATCTCAGATTCGTTTCGTTACGCTTTTCGCGCTGCGTCAGTTGGTATCAGAGCAAGGTAATTTCCTGCGGAGATGTCGGCTAACGACGGTGTTGACAGCGGTCGTATTCTTGACGGTATTCGAGGTACGGAAGTCCTACGTTACGGGCAACCAATACGAAGGGCGGTAGAGGAGACCATGGGTCAGAAAATTCGGCGAGAGGAACAGTGTCGTGAGGCTCTGATCTATCGATCCAATACCAACAGTAGCAGGCAGATCTATTGGAGACGACCGGAAGGCGATCCAAGGAGCAGTTCTGTTACTTATGATACGGATGATGAAGACGAGATTTTTAATAATTTGCCTAGGAGAAGAGGCCATGGTAACATAAGACGATACAACAGATGTAATTACAGGTATAAAGATGAAATATTTTCTCAATTTAATTATGTTGTATCCGAGTTTGATGGTACTGGGAGTTTGAAGGAGTTTTAGGTTTGGGTTGAGGATATTGAAAGATTCTTTGATCATATGAGGATTCCTGAGGGAATGAAAATAGAGTTAGTGGAGAGTCGTTTGTGGGGTGATGCGTTGTATTGGTGGGAACGACTTCAGGGATTAAGACACTTTAAGGGTAAAGATCCAGTGAGGACTTGGTTTAAGATGCAATACTTGCTAGAACAAAAATTCTTTTCCCTTGATTACGAGCGAATCCTTCCTTAGAAAATTCCACAAACACCTAAGCTTGTAAATTTAATTCCGGAAGTGCTTAAGGAGGAGGTGGTCAAACAAGAGGAACACTCGACCCTTAACGATCATAGTACCTTGATTGATGATGGTAGGGGCAGTGGAAAAGCAGTGGAAGCCTATGAAAATTGTGTTGATGAGGAAGCTATTGTGGACTCGCCTTTGTTGAATGACGAGCCGGAGATGACGGTGACTGAAGAGTCGAAGGCTGGAGATACTCTAAGCACAATCATTGCACCAACGAAGGAGATTAAGGATGTAGAGTTTAATGTTTTACCCAAAAACTTATACTTCAAACCAGAGGAAGCGCTAGAGATGACTTATGGAGTACAAAATACAGAGAAAGAAGCTCATGACATTCTCAGTTATGCATTTGAGAGTGGCACAAATTCTTTGGACACTACTGAGGCTTATCCAACTCCAACGAAGAAAGAAACTCAAGGAAAAACAGATCGTTATATTGGTAGCTGGTTAAAGTCTCAGCCACATGACAAGGCCATTGTGGTAACAAAAGTTTGTAGTTATTCAGAAAGGTCAAGCTATATTCGTGAAAATGCAAAGGTTTTACGGGTTGATGCTGCTAACATCAAAGAGAGTGTAGAAAAAAGCCTTAAGAGAATTGGCACTAACGACATTGATTTGCTGCAAATTCATTGGCCAGATCGCTATGTTCCACTGTTTGGTGAGTACTTATATGATTTCTCAAAGTGGCGGCTAAGTGTGCCTTTTGTTGAGTAGCTACAGGCCCTACAAGATGTTATCAACGAAGGAAAGGATCGCTACATTGGTGTTTCAAATGAGGCTTCATATGGAGTAATGGAATTTGTTCAAGCTTCTAAAGTTAAAAGGGTTCCAAAGATTGTTACCATACAGAATAGCTATAGTTTGCTTGTTAGAACCCGATTTGAAGTGGATCTAGTTGAGGTATGCCACCCGAAAATTCGCAACATGGGCCTCCTTTGTTATTCTCCATTGGGTGGTAGAACATTGACTGGGAAGTATTTGGATATCAATTCTAAAGTTGCCAATAAGAAGAGGTTGAACCTATTTTCTAGATACATGGAGAGGTACAACCGTTCCATCCATAGAACTACTGGAAGATCACCTTTTTCAGTGGCCAATACCAAGGCACCTTCTCACGCTCTGGACCTAGTTTCCTTACTCAAAGGTGAGGAGACCAACGTAGCAGCAAATCACTTGGCGGAACAGTACCACACAGTGGCGTCAAAAATCAAAGAACAAATTGAGAAAGTGAATGAGCGATATAAGAAAGCCGCCGACAGACATAGGAAGAAGACGTTATTAGACGTGGAAGACCCCGTGATGGTGTTCTTAAGGAAAGAGCATTTCCTCGTGGGTACATATAGCAAGTGGCAGCCGAAGAATTATGGGCCCTACAAAATAGTGGCCAAAATCAATGACAACGCCTATGTGGTTGGCCTTCCGGCAAGCATGAAAATCTCCCGGACCTTCAACGTGGCGGATTTATCTCCATTTTACACGGATGACGCACCCCTTTATCCAGAAGCGAACTCGGGGTCGAGTTCTACCTTGGTGGGAGAGAATGATGCGGACATCGGGAGGGCACAACAGCTTACACGGCCTAAGGGCACGGCCGTGTATAATTTTACCCGGGCCGTGTATCACTTACACGGGCACAGGCACGCCCAGCGACACGACCGTGTGTGTGCTCCAGTAGGATTCTCACAGAATCATACACGGCCTAAAGGCACGACCGTGTATGAAACCGTGTACTGTGCTCGTCATATACACAGAAGCCCACATGGCCTAAAGGAACGGCCGTGTATTCGACCGTGTACTATGCTCGTCGCATGCCTAAAGACATACACGGCCTAGAGGCACGACCGTGTATGAGACCGTATACTATGCGTGTCGCATGCCCAGAAACATACACGGCTTAGAGACACGGCCGTGTATGAAACCGTGTACTACGCGTGTATTTTATTATTTCTTTCCACGTGTACGCTTAGATTTTCTCCTTTTAGATATTTTATGGGGACATATAAATACTCTTTTGTTAGATAGATTAGGGTTACGTTTCATTATCATATTTGAATACACTTTGAGAGAGAATTTTCTCCAATTTACGGGTTGTGCGCAACCAGATTTGCATCAAAGATCGTTTCTTTGTTGTGTGAAACCAATCTAATCTCAGATTCGTTTCGTTATGCTTTCCGCGCTGCGTCACGGGTGAACCAAAATAAAATCTTGTGTCTTTATTTTTTTTTTCTCTTTTAACTTTACTTCATTATTTTGTGTGCACCGTCCCTAACATAAATTAGGTTAACAATTATGACATAACATTATGTTACAAATAAGAATATAATATATTTAGGAACACAAATACATAGACAAAACATAAAAGCGGCACAATAAACACAATTACAATATAAATAAATATAACTACAATATAAATAAATATAACTACAATATAAATTAATTATTTATAATGTAATAGAAACAAATTTATCACTAATAAAAACTATCAACAAGAATTGTCTTGCTTAGGTCTTAGTAATGCATTGCCTACAATAACCTTTCAAGATATTACAGACCTTTTATAATGTCCTAGAACCTAAAATATTAAAACCTACCACGTGTTCCTAATGGATAGTGACACGTAAAGGCTCTTATTACTACTATTCTTCAACCTATTCAACTCTACTACATATTATGATAATTGTACTCCAATAATGTAAATAATTGACTCGCAAATAAGTCTTTTCAACCATATTATAATTAAATCCAATACTCTACTTGAAAATAATAATTCATGAATATGACTTCTAAAACATTACTAGGTTCATATTAGTTAAAACATAATTACACAAGAAGTCTCTAAGAAAATGTCAAATAATCTTCTAACTTTCATTTCTCCATGCTACCCATCGTCATTATGGTAATAATATCCTCCACTACGTCATCTTTTATTATGTGAATATATAAACATATGCATATGCCACAATAATACAAGTTACACACATCCACAATGTAGTAAATACTTAACAAAAAATCATTTAATTATCTTCTTGTTAATCAACAAGCAATATAGGGGCACTCATGACCTCACAAACTATTTCTTATGTATTTTTACGTGTTTTAAATCTATTTTGGGAACTGTCACCTTCAACCCTAACTTTTTACTAGTATTATAAACTATACCTTCGACCTCAATACCTTCAAAATCTATTAGAATCATGTTTATATACAATAAGGGACAATGCCACATATCAATCAACGAGTGCTTCTTAAGTATCTACCACCTCCTACCTCTAGGTCAAGTCAAACATAAGCACCTAGTAAGTAAGTTTCCAAATTTACATTATGTTTATTCATTTACTATATCTAGCAAGTATAACTAGAAAACATGGTAAGTAAGTATCTGAAAGAATGTTTTTAGATTCTACTTGTCTACAATTACTAAGTTCCTTATGGCTTGACCGATGCTTAGTTCTACTTTATAACATGGCCTAAGCTTTACTAGGTTATTCAACTAAAAATTAGCTATCTATTTTTCCCTTCCCTAAGGTCTATCATAAGTAATATTGGTTTAAAATTGAAATAAAACTAAAATAGAAAGATTAAAGGAGTGTTATTGGACAACACGGTTGTGTAGAAAAACACAATTAAGAACACGGTTGTATACATGGCCATGTACCTTACTGTATGAAAAGCCTCCTCAACATGCTTAAATACACATTTGTATACTTGGTTGTGTACTTCAACACAAGCAATTAAATGCTTGTATACCTAGTTGTGTATAACCTCGTCTCACTAAATTCTCTTCGTATTAATCATGGGTAAGTAGACAATTGTGTACCTTGGTCATATACCTCTCTGAACCTCACAAACCTCCCTAATTTCATCACTATACGAACTTTTCTCTACCCTAGCACTTACCAATCAATTTAATAATCCAAATCTACCATAATTTTTACCTAATTTCTTGAATTTAAGCGTATTAGAATACTTACTTTTCTCAAATTGAATTCACTTGAAACATGTTTGATTCGACAAGTTAGGTGTCCAATTGAAATGTCTAGAAACCTTAAATTGGGATAATGCTTCACACTTTAACTACTCTATCATTGTTATGAGAGAGTACATGAATTAAAAGTAAAAGTTGTCTTACCTTTGCCAAATGTGTGATGAAAATAGCGATTTCATGTCGCTAACTAGCGGATTAGTAAAGGTCTGTAGAGATAGATCTTCCTAAAGAGTAAGATGAGAGACTGATTGGGAAAAAGAAAAGAAAAATATAAACTAGACTTACAAGGGTTTATATATAATCTAGGTTAAAAAAAAAAAAAAACTAAACTGTTCTCTTCTTAAAACTTATAATGATCTTCATACCCTACCTTTTAAAATATTATTTTATTTCATTTTTCAACATTTTACACCTTTACATAAAAGTAATGGACCATAAGACACAAGTAATCAAAAGATTAGTAAGGTTACTCCTGGTAGCATTTCGAATTAGAATCCCATTTTGAAATTCCTAAAGATCCAACTAGAAATCATATCAAGTTTAGAAAACATGGGCTTCAGATTACATCAACATAGAAGAACTTATAACCAAACTAGCCTAATGATGTCACATGGAGGAGGAAGAGACTTGAGGTACTATTCAAAGGAAAATATGTAGTAGAACTTATAAAGAGATTGAGGAATGCATACTTTAATAGGAAGATCAAAACACTAGTCATACAAGAGAACTTTGTTAACATATGTAGCAGTACTTCAAAAATTATCAAACACTTCTTAGTTAGCAAGATCGTTGCTCTCTTTACTGAAGAAGCTTCTATCTCTTCCAAAATATCTTTAGCATCACCTACTTCCTGTAATGATGGGGACGCTGGATCATTTTCCAATTGATAATGATGAAAAGGTAAATGCAGATGAAAACCTTCATGGTTGTACCATGAGTAGGGGTTGAGTCCATCACAAGTAGAGGAATGTTACATACATACTTCAAATTAAAAAACTGAAATAGCACTAGATTGTCAAATAGGTAGATCACAGCTTTAGTACTACCAAATTTAAGAAATGATGCTAAAGAAAACAACCTCAATTTGTTTTGCCAATATGTCCAAAACTGTCATTCAGTTACTAACTTCAATGGATGATCTTCACTTGGAACAAACTAATCATAAGACTTGTCACCGGATTAAAATGCAACTTCAATCAACAATCTAAAAGATAAGGTAGAAAGATAGGGACTCTTTGGAACTTCTTTAGGGCTTTCCTTTTTAATTGCTTCATAGGCTAAAGTTATGACCTTCTTATAGAGAAATCTATCCAAGATACATACTTTCTAAGGGTACAATAGAAGACTAGGAAAGAAGATAGCATTCGATCATAACTATAACCATGCTAATGTTCATAAGCCAAAGCTAAAATCAAGTCTTCTTTTTTTTTTCTTCCTTTCTTTCTTTTGGTAATGGAAGGGCATGGTTTTGGGAACGTGGCTAAAAAGACAAAACACGAAAATGATAACAACAAATGTAATTCTAATAAAAATTTATTATTTATGATCTTGGCCTAATTATATATATATTTTATAATGTTACAAATTTAACATAAATTAAGATATTAATTGCCATAACTATATTAAATGCTTGCTTTGGTCTAATGGATTGCATAGCATGCACAATCGCCTTTCAGCATATGTTGGAGCTTTTCACTAAAATAATAAAACCACAAGACACGAGGGATTTAAAATCAGCGTATATCGCATCTTTACAATTGAAAAGAATGATGTAAAGTTAAAATATTATATTCATTGAGAGAAGATGCAAAGCTTAGTCAAAATTCAAGTATAATGACTTTTAAATCTTACTTGTAATTTGTAGCCTTTGAATCCAAATCGATGCATTGGAATTTTTTGTCTATGCTCGATGAAAATGAAATATATACATTTAGAATTAATTATATCTATTGACTTGAATCTTAGAAACATATCTGACAAATAAAAGCCAAATGCCATTTGATAATTACCTAATAAGTGCCCCATTAAATTTCCCGCTTGCCTGTATTCATCTGTTAAAGCCATATTTCTAAGGTCATGTTGGTTCTTCAGTTAGTGAAGCTTTTAGCTCTACTTATCGCTATGTTGCTTTTGCTGTATTAAAGCATTTTGGGAATAATTTTTGGTACTTGAAGTAGTCAAAACTCTGCAGTTGTCATAACTCTGCAGTTGTCATATACTAATATTGTAACCTTCATATTTTACATATATTGATGGCATTTGGTGCTAAGTGGTAGTGAAAGACATTGAAGGTGGTAGTTAATAATAATAGAAAATATCAATAAAAAACGATCTTTTTCTGAAAATAAAGATATTTTTTTCTACTTTCTATCAGAATTTTCCTTAATAGTTAACCATCATTATCAACCATCCATTACTAATTGTGGCACCTATCACTAGTGTGTAGATGTCACTAATAACTGGCGCAGCATGAAAGCGTAAAATAACAAGAAATCAATTCACTGGTTGATTTCTAACACACAAAATGCAAGATGCAAACACAATTGGAGAAAACATTTCAATATTTGGTATAAAAAAAAAAAGTGATAGAATAAGACTTACTCCCTCATAAGAAACCCTAAGAGGTATATATAGTCCCATAAAATGATATGGAAAAATAAATAAAGTGGAAAATCGCGGAACTAAAAGCTGGTGGTGAAGGCTAGCCTAAGGTCGGCGGCTTTGCATGAAAGCTGGACGAAAGGCTAACGGCTTTAAAATAAAGTCGGTCGAAAGGCCAGTGGCTTAAAATGAAAGCTGGCTCAAGGCCAGCGGTGTAGACTTCAAAGCCAGCGACATTGGATGCAAAGCCTGCGACGTTGGATGCAAAGCCTGCGGCGTTGAAGTCTACCGTAACTTCTTAGCTCGTTCCTCCTTCTCCTGCTTCTCCAAGTAGTCTTCGGCTATTTGGTTCGCATCATTCTCCCCCACCAGAGAAGAACTCGAACCCGAGTTCTCTTCAGGATACAATGGTGTGTCATCTAGATGGAAGAGAGATAAATCCGCTACATTGAAAGTGCACGAGATGTTCATATCATTTGGGAGCTTCACGACATATGTGTTGTCATTGATCTTGCGCACCACTTCATAAGGACATACTTTTTTTGCTGTAATTTCCCATACCTACCCATAGGGAAACGTTCTTTCCGAAGATATGCCATCACCTAATCGCCAACTTTAAACAACTTCTTCCTCCTGTGTTTATCAGTAGCCCCTTTATACTTGGCATTAGTTTTTCAATCTTCCTTCTAACCTCTTCTGTGATGGCTTGGCACTACTCAGCCATATTCTTAGCAGCGATGTTACCCTCCACTCCCTTGGGTAACTTGTTCAAATCCAGTGCATATTGTGGTGTTTTGGTATACACTACCGAAAACGGTGACCTTCCAATAGTTCTATGGATAGAACTATTGTAGGCGAACTCAGCTTGAGCCAACGCTTGATCCCACTACCCTGGCTTCTCACGTCAAATGCTTCTAATTAAATTCCCAACGGTCCAATTGGTCATTTCTATCTGAACGTCAGTTTGAAGGTGAGTTGTATTACTGAAATTCAGGGATGAGTCAAACATGTACTATAGGTTCCTACAAAACTAACTGAGGAACTTACTATCTCTATCGGAGGTGATGGACTTTGGAATACCATGTAGATGCACTACTTCCTTAAAGAATAATCGTGCAATGGCCCGTGCATCAATGATTTTCCTACAAGGGATAAAGTGTGCCATCTTGGAGAACTTGTCAACTACAATAAAAAAAAAAAAAGAGTCAACACATCATTAGGTACGAGGCAAACTAAGTACAAAATTCATCGATAGATCCTCCCAAATGTTCTCAGGCACTAGTAGGGGAGTATATAAGCCAGTGTTTTGAAACTGCCCCTTCAACACTTGGCAGATATAGCACCTCTCTACAATCCTATAAACATCCCTCCTTAGCCGAGGCCAAAAGTACCTCTTGGCAATTGCAACCAAGGTCTTATCTCTACCCAGATGTCCTACCAACCTACCACCATGCAAGTCTCAAATAAGTTTCTCCCTTAAGGAAGAGTCAGGAATACACAACTGATTCCCTTTCATTAAATATCTCTTGTGAATATGATAATCATCACAAGGCTCTCTATTGGCACACTTACTCCACATCTCCTTGAAATCTCCATCCCCCTCGTATGACCCCTTTAACCTTTCAAAACCGACAACCTCTGCACTTAGAGTGAGTAGTACATCGGCCCTCCTACTCAAGGCATTAGCCACTCTATTCTGCACACCAGACTTATGCATCAATTTAAAGGGGAATCTCTATAGGAACTCAATCCATCTCGCATGCATATCTTTACTTATCCTAATTTGACTGCTCAAGTGTTTTAAAGCCCCACAATCCGAATATAGTATGAACTCTTTCCCGACTATATAATGTTCCTGAACTTTTAGAGCTCTTACAACGGCATAGAACTCCTTATCATATGTTGACCAACTCTTCCTAGCCTCACACAACTTTTCGCTATAAAACGCTAATGGCCTCTTCTCTTATGACAACACTGCACCAATCCCAACTCCATTGGTGTCACAATCCACTTCAAACAACTTGTCAAAATCAGGTAACACTAATATAGGGGCACTACATAATCGCCGTTTCAAGTCTACAAAGCTAGCTTCAGCCTCTTCACCCTATCGAAATCCCTTTCTTTAAACATTCAATCAATGGAGCAACGACTGTACTGAAATGTTTAATAAACCTCCTATAAAAATTGGCCAAGCCTAGAAAATTCCTCAGCTCAATGACAGCTTTTGGAGTAGGCCACTCCCTAATCACCTTCACTTTCTCATCATCTACCATCACTCCCTCACTACTGATTATAAACCCAAGAAACAATAGTCGCCTTGACAAAAATATGCATTTCTTTAAATTAGCATACAATTTATTTTCTTTCAACACAGACATCACACACTTCAAATGTTCAAGGTGTTCTTCCTCAAACTTACTGAACACTAGGATATCATCAAAATACACTACAACGAAGCAACCATTAAAGGGTTTCAGTACCTGGTTCATCATACGCATGAAGGTGCTTAGCGCATTACTGAAACCAAACGACATCACCAACCATTCATATAACCCCTCCTTGGTTTTAAATGTCGTCTTCCATTCATCTCCGCGGCGAATTCGAATTTGATGGTATCTGCTCCTCAGATCTATCTTAAAGAAGATAGTAGCCCCGCTCAACCTGTCCAACATGTCTTCTAAGCGTAGTATGGGAAATTTGTAACCTATGGTGATCTTGTTGATAGCCCTACTATCAACACATATTCTCTAGCTCCCATCTTTCTTGGGAGTCAATTGTGCAGGTACCATACACGAGCTCAGGCTATCTCGAATAAATCCCTTGTCTAATAGCTCTTAGACCTTCTCTTGAAGGATTTCAATTTCCTTAAGGCTCATCCTATAGTGTGGCAAATTGAGAAGACTTGCCCCAGGCACCAAATCTATTTGATGCTAGATATCCCTTAAAGGCGATTGACTCTCAAGTAGGTCATGAGAAGCCACCTCCCTATATTCCTCCAGCAAACTCTTCACTGCCTCAAGAACTTCCACACTCACCTCATCTCCTCTACCCGTAACATTCTTCACTATTAAAGCGTGAACCACCTGTGATTCCTTTAAATCATCTACCAAGTCCATCCCTGACTGGGTGATAGTCAAGAAAGAATGACTATCTACTCTCTTCTCCATCGAACATCCCTCCTTCTTTAATGGCAACAACGTATACTTCACACCCCCTTTTTCCAGCCTATACACGTTCTCCTTTCCAACGTATTATGCATTTACATCAAACTGCCATGATCTGCCAAATAGGACATGACATGCATCCATGTCCATAATGTCGCAAAAGGCCTCATCACGGTACTTCCCTATTGAGAATGGTACCCTACACCTTTCCTTCACCTCAATCTTCTCTACAGCTTTGATCCACCCTATGGTGCATGGATTTGGGTGTTTTTCAACAGGTAGCTGCAACTACTTAACAACCTCACTCCCAATAATATTTTCACAGCTTCCACTATCTACTATCAAATCGAACACCTTCCCTCCAATGGTACACCTAGTGCGAAACAACTAGTGTCGTTGGGTAATCTCCTCCTGCTTCGGTGTCAGCATCATTCGCCTAATCACATAGTTCGGTTCTATCACTTCTTCTTCATCATCATAATAATCATCCTCCCCATTAGGCTCACAGCAAACCTCATCTCTGTCTCCTTTATCAATAATATTAACACTTCTCTTAGCAGGGCACTCATTCAACTTATGATCAAGCTGATTACAACGAAAACATTTTCCCAAAATTGGCTTGGCATATGGGTTACTTTGTTTCTAGGTCCCCCTAACCTCAATAGGTCTCTTCCCCTCACTTTTATCTTCCTTCTTGGTGTTTTCTTCACTAGGCTTGTTTACAACACCTTTGTTTCTCTCAATCCCTACCTTACTATTACTGCCAACAACATCATTGACATAACCCTTTCTTCCACCTCCGTATCTACTACCTGGCTCCTGCAACATCAATTCAGCCCGTGGCCATGTTCTTTGCTTTGACCAAATTCCTCACCACTGTGACCCCAATTTTATCCTTAATTTGGAACTTTAGTCCTTTTACATACCATGCAACTTGTTAGCTTTCACTCTCCCTCAAGTCGTTTCGTTCGACCAATCTCATAAACTCCGTGGTATATTCGTGCATGGATCACTATCCCTGACGACACCGATGATATTGTTGGAACAATATCTGCTCGTAGTTCGGAGGAAGGAAATCGTGTTGCAATAGTTGTTTCATGTGATACCACGTCCCCATTGGATGCCTACCCTCTCTCTGTCTTCTGTTTTGCAGCCTTTCTTACCATGCCGAGGCTCCACCCTTCAGTCTACATGCCACTAATCTAACCTAGCGGTCTTCAGGAATCTCTATATAATTGAAGAATCGATCAACTTCGGAAATCCAATCCAGAAAACCCTCAATATTAAGACTGCCATCAAACCATAGGATATCGACCTTCAGACAGTAATCTCCCCCATCACCTTGGTCATACCAGTAACAATTTTTCCGATAACCACCATCCCTCTAGTTGTTCCCATATTGATTTTGGCAATAACCACCACCGTTACCACCTTGTCTTCGTTGTTGTCTACCTTGTATTCATCACCAAAATCATCATATTCTACCCTTCCCTACCTGTTTTCAACAACAGGTTGAACAATCTAGCCACCATAGATATCAGTTGCCAGCGGTTGACTTCTGCCAACACCCCAGCCTTATTGGGATCTACTGTAATGGCGACGAAATGCTCGATCAACTCCTCAAGGCACCGTTCCATACACCCGATCTTTTGATTCATAGCATCAAACTCCGCCCTCGGAACCCAATGATTGGCTCCTTATGATATCACATCTTGAACACCGTCAAGAACACGATCGTCATTTTCACCCTGATTGGTTGACATCTTCATAGGAATTCACCTTGCTTTGATACCAATCTGACGTAGCGTGAAAGCGTAAAGTAACAAGAAATCAATTCACCAGTTGATTTCTAATACACAAAATGCAGGATGCAAACTCAATTGGAGAAAACCTCTCAATATTTGGTATAAAAAAAAAGTGATAGAATAAGACCTACTCCCTCATAAGAAACCCTAGGAGGTATATATAGTCCCACAAAATTACGTGGAAAAATAAATAAAGAAGAAAATCGCGGAACTAAAAGCTGGCCAACAACTTTGCATGAAAGCTGGACGAAAGGCGGCTTAAAATGAAAGCCGGCTCAAGGCCGGCGGTGTAAACTTCAAAGCCAGTGGCGTTGGATGCAAAACCGGCAGCATTGAAGTCTACCGCAACTTCTTAGCTCGTTCCTCCTTCTCTCGCTTCTCCAAGTAGTCTTCGGCTATTCGGTTTGCATCAATAACGGCAACATTTTAATATTATTAAGATAAGATTTGGAAATTCTAATTTTTTTATCATAAACAAATAGAAAAAAAAAGTGTCCTCTGAAACAAATACACCTTGAAATTGCCATGTTAATTAAAACAGACTTGGATGAGATCAAACGTTAGCTTCAAATTCCTTATACCCTTGCTTTGATGTTGGAGAGAGCATTTTAACAGCAATTTTAGAGCCATTATCTAGTGTGCCAAGATAAACCTTTCCAAAACCTCTTATTTTCAATAGCAATATCAAAATTGTTAATTATTTGTAAAACCTCTTTACATGTAAAAGGTCGATTTTTTTCCTTCAACCTGCTTTCAGTAGAAGGAAGTTGAAGATAAAAGAGCAATTACACTATATGATAAGTAAGTTAGTAAGTTTAATTTAAGGCTTGTTCCTCGTCCATCATATACTAATTTCTGTGGCTTGCTTTATATATGTATACAACATATAAGTGTTGCCTTCGAAGTATAGTGATGTATTTAATAGTGGGCCTGTGATAAAAAAAACAGGGGATAAACCTTAATATGTTAGTAAAGGAACGTTACAATTTATTAAGTATATTTACTGAAATAAGGGGAGTTATGAAAAAAAGAAAAAGAAAAGCTACAAAATAGAAGGGGACTCAAACGAAAATTGTCTGTAACTTTCCTCAGAATTAGTAATGTACATGTATATTAAGAGTTCCAGAGCGAAATCCCATTTATTGGAGCATGAATTTTGAATAGATTGATGTATATTAAACAAATCAATAGAATTTTAATGTTGAATCACAATTATAAATTTAAGAAAAGTTACGGAGATTTTAGGAGATATACAAATTTTAAGGAAGTTAAATATGCAAAGAAATTTATGGAGAAAAATGAAGTTATAGCAAAATAAGGAGAATTATATCTAGCTTAGCAATATGATAATTTTGTAAAAATTAAGAGACAAAAAATTAGAGCGATATTACAAAATTTAAGGATATATATATATAAATAATTAAATAGAATTCAGAATTATAAGAGATTTACTAAGCTTATCGATAGTTATCCTAAAAGATTCACAAAATCACATAGAAGGTTTACGAAATTCAAAGAAAAGTTTGAAATATATAGGTAAATTATGAATTTTAAACAAAACTAAAAGAAAAAACATATTGATGAAATTTAAGTGGGTATGACAAAATTTTCAAAGAATTGCGATCTATTTTACATAAAACTTTTTAATAAGAAAAATTACTATTAAACAAAGTTAAATTAAATATTATGCGTATATTCATATATATTGGCACAAGAAAATTAAAAAACAAATTGATAAAAAGATTCTTTCTCATGATAACCCATCAAACAGTTTCACCTTGTCTCATTGGATTCAGAGTATAGCCAAGAGTGTAATAGCTGCTAGATCTTCATTTAAGGAGGTCTATGGCTTTATTTAGGTGAAATGTTTCAATATTGACAATTAATTCAAGTTTTCTAGATGATCTTACACTTATTAATAAAGAGTTGCAAACTGGATTTGATTAATAAGCAAGAAGCAAATTTCTATCTTGAAGTGAGTTCATGCTATGCTATACATTTATTGACTATAACTAAGGTCTAGTTGACCATGCGATTTCTTATGTTATAAGAGTGCAGAGCCCTAAATCCGAAGTAATGATGCCTCCCCCGGTATTTTTTAGTATAATGACCGTAAGTTTTATAATCAAAATTCATAGGTTAAGAATAGCAGCCTACCAAATATATCAAGAATTATCAATAGATATAGATGCAAGGAATATTTACCTCCTTTTCTTCTCTTTTTTGCTTCTCCACCAGAAGACATCCGCAGCACCGAATAAAATCAGCTTCCGTTTTTCAGCATTTGCTGTGGGGTTGAGATTAATTGCATTGCCATAAAGATGAGAAATTGGATACACAGCGTCGCTCGGTCATAGAACCTCAAGAAATCTATTATTAAAAGACAAAATAAATATACATTTGAAAGGAGATGTTATTATGTTGTCATAAATGAACAAACCTCAATTGCAATCCTTTACTGTCTACCATATCCTTGATTGCCTTAGGAATAGAACCAGTGAGATGCTTTCCTTTAAGATTGCTGCATAGAGAAAAATTTAACTAAACCAACCATCAATCATGGGTACGGTTCTTTCAAAAGCTTCACGTAAAAGGAATTTAAAAATGAATAAAAGAAAAAATACTTATATAGAACTGTCAAGTTGGACAATCGGGCTAACTCTTCGGGAATCTCCCACTTAATTGATTGTTGGACAAGTCTCGACGGCACATCCCTCATGAGTTAGAAGATTATCGTGACTTGCGTGATGAGGAATATACATGCACTTTCTTCACAATTTTTCTTTTAAGCATCATTGTTTTTAAGATATATGTTGATGATAGGGGACATGATTAGAAAAACTCAAATTTTCTTATTGTTATTCTAGAAATACAAGCCATTTTTTTTGTAGTATTTTTAGGTGTACATAAATAAGGAAATATAGTTATTATACACAGTATTACTGTATTAGCTAATCTTAGCCAATCTAAATATTTGACTTCAAGATTCTATGAATCACCGGAAAGGTCCCTAGTTCAAGCCAACACTTTCCCTCATGTTAATGCAAAGGTGTCTTCTCTGCCTAACTTGCTAAGTGAGTTATTGACGCAACGAGTTAGCGTAAAGAAACACGAGAATCACTCAACGAATGAATCTCACACACTCAATGGTTGCACACAACCCGTTAAAGGAGAGAATCCTCTCACAAAGTGTATTTCAAATATAAAATAAGACGTAACCCTAGCGTATCTGACAAGAGGGTATTTATACTTCCTCGTACAATGTCTAGAAAAGGAAAATCTAAGCGTACACGTGAAAAGAAATAATAAAATACACGCATAGTACACGGTTTCATACACGGTCGTGCCTCTAAGCCGTGTATGTTTCTAGGCATACGACACGCATAGTACACGGTCTCATACACGGCCGTGTATTTAAGCCATGTATGACTCTGTGAATATTCTTAACCAGGTACACGGCCATGTTCCTAGCCGTGTAAGGAAGTCGTGTCCTATGGAGATCTTGATCGAGTACACGGTCGTGATGCACGACCATGTATGGGAGTCGTGTATGAGTCTGTGGAAATCTTGATCGAATACACGGCTTGACGCACGGCCGTGTATGGGAGCCATGTATGAGTCTGTGGAAATCTACCAATCACGACACGGCCGTGTGACAAGCCGTGTGTCTCGTGTCTCTTGTACCTCCATCATTCTCCGTGTGTCTCGTGTCTCTTGTACCACCACTATGTCCGCATCAGTTATGGAACACTGCTTGAAACACTCTTCATAAGAATATCAACTAGTTGCTCTTTTGATTTCACAAATGGGAACTGCATTATCTTCTCCTCCATTTGCCCTTTAATAAAGTGTCTGTCAACCTCGACATGTTTTGTTTGATCATACTGAACTGGATTTTAGGTAATTTCCATAGCAGTTTTATTATCACAAAATTGTCTCATTGGAGGCTCAGGTGAGTATCCAATTTCTTTCATCAGCTCTCTCTACCAAAATAGTTCACATAGCCTTTTAGCCATGCCATGAAATTTAGCTTCTGCACTTAACAAAGCCACTACCTTCTATTTTTTGCTTCTCCACGTGACTAAGTTTCCACCAACAAAGGTCAATTACCCAAAAGTTGACTTCCTATTTGTAATGCTTCTAGCCCAATTTGCTTCTATATAATCATCTATACAGAGATGATTATGCTTTCTAAACATAAATCCTTTTCTTGGTGAGGGCTTCAAGTATTGAAGAATTCACTTCATGGCTTCCATGTGTTCTTCACTTAGATTATGTATAAATTGACTTACTAAGCTTATGGCATAAGCAATATCTGGTCTTGTGTAAGATAAGTAAATCAATTTGCCCGCCAATTGCTAATTTCTTTCTTTATTTGTAGGAACTTGATATGGATATTCTCCAAGCTTATGGCTCTAAATAATTAGAGTGTCTATAGGTTTACAATCAATTATTCATGTTTTTGCTAACAAGTCAAGAATATACTTCCTTTGTGAAAGGAATATCCCCTGTTTTGACCTTGCTACTTCAATTCCAAGAAAGTATTTAAGGATACGAAGATTCTTCATTTCAAATCCAATTGCTAAATGCCATTGAAGTTTTGTGATTTCCTCATCATCAATACTTATAATAATCATATCATCAACATTAGTTATTGGTGTTGTTACCATCCCTTCTCGATGCTTAGAAACAAAGTGTGATCTAAATTACATTGCTAATAACCATAATTCTTCATAGCTAGGTTAAATCATCTAAACTATGCTCTTGGTGATTGCTTTAACCCATATAATGCCCGCTCCAACTTATATGCAATTCTTGTTTATGAAGCAATGAAACCTAGTGGGACTTCCATGTACACTTCTTCTTCAAAATTCCCATGAAGGAATGCATTCTTTACATTGAATTGGCATAATGGCTAGTCTAGATTCATAGCTAGTGATAACAATACCCTAATTATATTTAATTTTGCTACTAGTGAGAATGTCTCTTGATAGTTGATGCCATATGATTGGGTGTATCCTTTCTTGATGAGTCTCACCTTATATTGATCTATTGTCTCATCTGCTTTATGTTTGATGTAGCATACCCATTTGGATCCTACCACTTTCTTTGCCTTTGGTAAAGATATAAGATTCTAGGTGTTGTTCTTTTGTAGTGCTGCCATTTCTTCAATAATTGCATTAACCCATTTAGGATCATTCAAGGCTTCTTCTACTATATTAGGAATGTTCTCAAATAATAATTGATGCACTAGATTTTTGAGTGGTTTTAATAGCCCCTTAGTACTAATGTGATTAGCAATTGGATACCTTACTTTACCTTCTCCATGATCTAGTGTGTATCAATTTGGTAGCTTGCCACGGTTGTTCTTGAAAGGCAATTTATAACTAGGAGAGTTATCAAGAGATTGTACCATTAATTTATTCTCAAGAGTATGGTTGGTTGGTATTAAACCAAGAGGAGACTACTCAAGAGAGTGCTATTCTTGTTCTTGATTAAATTCATTCCCAGTTTTAGTACTTCCTTCTTCTTGAAGATTTTCTTGAAGAAAAACCCTATTACCTTGATCATGAAAAGTTGAGAAGTCTAGCCACTTTCCCTAACCACTTAAGATTTTTTCTTCTTCAACAACTAGCTCCCCCTAAAGAGGAGAATGTGAGTCTAGATTCTAAACGAACATTTCTACTTTAAGGAAGGTAACATCCGTCGTGACATAAAGGCGCTTAGCACATGGATCAAAGCATTAGTATGCTTTCTTATATGTAGCATAGCCTAAGAAGATGCAACAGACAGCATATGGATCAATTTTGGTTCTTTCATTTTATGGAGATAGACTTATACCACACATCCAAATTTTCTTATAAGGAGCATTAAAGTTGAGGGCAAAGGTTTATGTTGAGCTAAGACTTATAATGGAGTCTCAAGGTTTATTATGTTAGACGGTATGCGATTTAGCAAATAAACAGTAGTGGTCATTGCATCTATCTAATATCTTCATGGTGCATTTGCTACTACCAAAAGTGCTCTAGCTATCTCTAAAATATGCCTATTCTTCCTTTTTGTAATGTTGTTCTATTATGTGGTCTGAGCACAAGTTGTCTAATGGTATAGACCATGAGCTTTGAAATAATCTTGTAATTATTTGTTAACAAATTCCCCACCATTATCATAATGAAGTACTTGTAGCTTAGTAGAGAATTTAGTTATAATTATAACATGAAATGTTCAAAATATTTTTCAACAAATATAGCTAACTCATACGGGTGCAATCATCAACAAAAATCACAAACCATTTTGTTGCTGAAGAAATTGAAATTGGGGCAAGTCACCAAACATCTGGATAAACTAACATGAATGGTTTTTTACAACTTTTTAGGCTTATTAGGTAGGATGCTCTATGACTTTTAGCCAAAATGCAAGACTCACACTTAAGCATTATATCAGAAACATTTGAAAACAAATGAGGAATTAAATGTTTCATATAAGAATATGAAGGGTGTCCCAATCTATGATGCTACAGCTAAATTTCCCTTTCTCTATTATCATCTTTGTTTGCTTTGCCACTATTGAAATCTTCCATGTAGTATAGCCGCTCCTGTTTAATACCACAACTAATAGTTTCTTTGGTGAGAAAATCTGAGAACCAAAAAAAAAAAAAAAAATAGGTTGATCAATGCACAACTATTTAATTCCTCAATAACTTGTCCAACTGAAATGAATTTTTTTGAAAGATATGGAACAAGAAGAATGTTAAACAGTTGTAATGAGGGTGAGAAAGTCACTTTTCTAGCCCTAATCACAAGATATTTCTCACCATTTGCATTCGTGATGCAAACTTGTTTTGATTCGGTAGTTTTAACAAATTCTTGAGGATCAAAGGTCATATGATCCGTTTCTCCAGAATCAATGATACAACCTTGGTTACTTGAATCATTTTAGGATAACAAATAGTTTGTTATTGCTATAGAGGACTCCTTTTGAGGAACAAGGGAAAGATGAGGTTCAGTATTGGTCGTCTCTACATTAGTAAATGCTGCATAACCTGCTTCTCATTTCCTCTTTGCCTTCAATTTGTGCCACCATTCTAGATATCTATGTATCTTGAAGCAAGTCTCTTTTATATGCTTCATGTTCCCATAATGAATATAACCACCTTCTTCGGTTTGAGTCTTTATACTTGTGGAAGAAGTACTTTTCCCATTAGTAAAAATCTAAAGTGTAGGTTGTTGCTGTGATTTTTATCCTCCTCTGGATATCATTGTTAAGTTGGAAGTTATGTCTTCTTTCATCAACATCACCATTTGTCTCTGATCTTCCCAACAAACATATGCATAAGCCTATTTTATTGTGGGAAGGGGCTGCAAACATAGTGCATCAACTCAAATGTTGTCTAAACGATCATCAAGTCCATCTAAAAAGGCATAAACTCTATCTTCCTACAACATAGAGCTATATTTCTATATATTAACCTCAAATTTCATGGGATTTAGGCATCTAAAATCGATTTCTCTCCAAAGTCCTTGAAAAGTATTGCAGTAAGTCTCAATTGATCCTCCATTTTATCTTAACCTTGACACTTTTCTTTTAAGATCATAACCCTGTGAGGTGTCTCTACCATCAAAATACTTGTAGCAAGAGCATTCCACATGGCTTTAGTAGTTGGAAACATAGCTATTATACACGATATTACTATATTAGCTAATCTAAATCTTTGACTTCAAGATTCTAGGGATCACTAGGAAGGTCCCCACCTCATGCCAACATGACACATTTTTAGATGGTTTTAGTTATTTATTTATTTATTATTATTATTATTGTTACATTGGGTCAAAATATATGCATGATATATTTTTATGTTTCTCTAGACTATTCATCGTGTAAGCATATCCTATTTATATCTATAAACTATTACTATTATTTTATTTATTTATTTAGGCGTAAGCTTACCCCCTTTCATATCATAGTAAGAGATGAACATGAAATAGGAGATGTAGGAAGAGAGAGAGAGAGAGAGAGCTAAGAGGAGAGAGGAGAACATACCAAAAAAAAAACAACCGATAGCTAGATTGCGTCCACTTTACATTGTATCAAATTTAGATATGCTCATAATACAAAATCATCAAAATAATCTATATAATTTATAAATTTAATTATTCTATTGATTGTCTAATTTCTGGATCATTTAAGGATTAATCGAATATTTTATGCTTTCTACATTTTGAATCTTTTTTTTTAAATCATTTTTTTCATGGGGACATCTTACTTATTTCAATTATGTTTTTCATATGTAAAGAATAAAAATATATTATTTAAAAGAATTAATTTTTTTTCTCATAAATACGGTTGGATAGTTTATATTGTATTTTATGTCAATTTTGGGTATCTATAAAAAGACTATAAAATTATTTGTAAATTTTAAATACTTAATTGATTTCTATACATATCAATTGAAATCATATTTAAAATTAGCGGCATAGTATTTACGTTTATATTAAATTTTGTTACTGGAAATTATTGCTTCGAATATAAACAAGTCTTTAGAATCATGCAAAGAAACTTGGTCGATCTTAAAAGAAGATGAATTATAGACGAAACGGTGTTGCTTTCCTATTGACATAGGAGCTTGCAATTACAAATTGTATTTAGAAAAACAAAAAACAAAAGAAAAAAATTATGAGAAATCAACCCTAAATTTTTGTTTTGGCGTGAGAAATTATGTTATTAACTAATTAATTTATCTATCAGAATAAATAGTTCCTAAATGAACTTTTCATGATATATTGATTTCTTATGGTATGAGAATCAAGACTCATGAAAATGATTTGTCTGTCGTTATGATTTTACAGAGACATAAAATCCATAACTTGAACAAGCAAATCACTGTCGTCGCTGATACTTACAATCTTTCCAACGCAGAGTTTGGATTAGCTCTGGAGTTGTACTTCTTGTCAGTCCACTTAAGCTCAAGTTCTTGATGGTCAATACCCCAAGTTCAACGCGTCACCCATTTAAGCAAACAATACAAAGAATCCTACATCCACATTTCATGCTCTTTCTATTACTGTTAATCTATCACCAAATTAACCATTAACAAGTTAATTAATTTCACTATAATTACAAAACTAAAATTGGAGAACTACGGAAAAGATACTGACAGCGAGGTGATCATCGTAGCTGGACGATCATGATCTGAACGAGTTAAACCCACCCAAGTCAAGCTCATTTGGTATGCCAGCGTTACCCAGTCAACTTTCTCGGCGCGATGCGTAGTTCTCCTTGATCTTCCTCATTGCACCAACTGCACATCGTGGGATGGGGGAAAAAAGTGCATTTGCAAATCATGAACCATCTTTCTTAAAGCATGAAAGAAAATCTCCCCAAATAAAAGAAATAGGCAATACAAACCTGGTTTTCTTTATAGACAAGGTAAGAACAAACCACAGCACACTTTTTTGTATTGCACTCATATCTTATCTTGATTCAATTTATAAAAACAGTGTTTCCAGAAGATTTTTTCAATAAAGGTATAATATAGCCAAGGTCTTGTTATGCAGTTATTATAAACACTGTTCTTCATTTCAAATTCCCTGTTGGAAAGAAAAAAGAGTGTTTAGCGTAAATGTCACCGATGACATTTTCGAAAACCTTACAATATCAACATAAGAGCAATATGTTTCTTTTGAATTGCTTACAAATAGGAACCAAAGTGAAATGGCCCTAGGCCCAATGTAGACAGGTCTCAATGGGTCCTTGTTGCATCTGCTGGGTCTCAACACTTAATTCAGGAGATCCAGCATTGGCCCATTTATCATATGGGGGGAAGGATGGATCTCAGATCCATTGGCTCCTAATAAGCCAATTTAAAGTTAGAGCTGGGAAAGTAGGTTGAACAGACCAGTCCACCTCAACCAGTATCGGCCTGCAAGTCGAAGTAGGCCTGCCTATGTTAGCCTACACATGTGCGAGTTCAAAAAATCGGCCCACTTTGATTTGTATAGATTTTTTTTATAAAATAAAAAATTATTTTTATCATCGACTCTTTTTTATTTATCATTTTAAATTTTTATTTTTGTAATCATTTAATTTGTTTAACTCTAAAATTATATTAAAATTTTTTTCTTCCATATTTTAGTATGTGGTGACTGAGTACGAAATTACAATCTGAATATAGAAGTTTTGCCTTTTGTTTGTATGTTGCATCTCCTTTTTAGTTGTTCTTTTATTTTTTAATTTATTTACTTACTTTACTTTTAGTTTTATTATTGGTATTAAATAATTTAGTGAGTTAATTTTAGCCTTTTCTTCTTTTTTTTTTTAGGCCGTGTGCCCCAACCTGCTCTTGCGGCGAGTTGGCTGACCCTGCAAAATTTTTGCGGGTTCCGCAAGTCAACCCGTCGGCCTACCTTGCATTCTCGATTCTATTCAAAGTTCTTAAAGTAGGTTGATAATGCGAGAGCATCCTCAAAATTTGAACACAACACATAATAAAAATGAATTTATGTATAAAAAAAAAATCAATACAAAATATAAAAAAGTCAAATCTATTTATGGATTCATTTAATAAATTTCTATAAACAATGTTGAACCTGTAAATCCATTTAATATATAATAATATTATTTTATTGAGTATATGTCTTTAAATAAACAATTAAAAAGCCCGCAAAAAATAAAAAAGGAGAAAAGCTAGTCAATAGTCATCACGATTCATGCCCAAAAAAAAAAAAAAAAATGAAAAGTAGTCTGGTAGTCTAATCTAAGTGTAGATTATAGTCTAACCATCATTACAGTTTAAAAAAAAGAAAACAAACTCATCTAAGCTCTCTCCAAACCCATAGAAAAACTAGTCTGTCCTCTCTTCTCAGGCCTTAGCTATCTCCTCTCTTCTATACCAGCGGGCAGCGAACCCCAGCCCACGAGCCACAGCCACGCTCTCTACTCTCATCTCTTCGAACCTTCATCTCCCTCAGCGTAGGTATGGTACTCTCTCTGTCTCTCTCTTTACTTGTTGGTTTTTTTTTTTTTTTTTTTTAAATTCTTTCCAGGAAATCTTATTGTCTGCTAAGTCGGATCAGTTTATTGTTGAAAGTTGCGAACTTAACGTGACATAGAAACCAAAAGATAATTGAACACTATAAGCTTGCTTCTTCAATGACAATGATCCTAACTTCTGAGTCCTCTGTGACTCGCAAAGAAGATATAAAGCATTCTTGTAAAGTGGGCATGATTTAAATATGTGCAAATGGTGTATAATTTACAACGGGACCAAGAAAGTATACTGTAAAAGTGATAGAGATACTCGACAGAGATATGGTAAATTTTAATGAGATCTTGTGAAAAGCAAATCTATCAGTGGATTATGCCTGTTGTCTCTTGTCGTATCGCTATTGTAATCTACTTTTCCACTCCCACAAGATTCTTGTTGCGAATAAAGAATGTCTAGCCTGGTCTCACATGTCTACTTACTGTGGTTTTTTTATGGAAAAAATAAATCTAAATATGTGAATGTCTGTGCTTGGCTTTGGATCCTAGGGAATTTTACTCAATTAGCAAGTAAGGAAAGAAGGTGCTATTGTGTGTGATTTGTTTGATTTATTATCAAGATATTTTGCATTTGAAGGCATTATTAATGTCTAGATCACCACTAAGGTAGTTAGAAGTAGGACACTTATTGAACATTTTGTTTAAAAATTTATACAATAATAGTCACTTTAAAAGGGCAATAGTTCACATTTTAATTGTAAAATATGGTTTATTATATTAAAAATAACATTAACAAAGAATGAATGTGAAAATACAAGCGATAAAGTTTAAAATATGATGGGATTGCATACTACTTTTAGTCAATTGATTTGATTTAATAATAATCTCGAATGTTATGATCTTTAAGTCATTAACAGAGATATTGCTTATGTGCAAGTTGCATGTGTAAATGGTGATATTGATGATGCAGATAGATTCTTTGAAAGATTTAACAGACTTTGATGAAATAGAAATGCTTAAAGCATATGAAGGGGATGATGTAATTGAAATTTTGGGATCAATAATTGATTGTACACAAACCCGACAAAGGAAGCATACTTCTCTAGTTTGAGCTTGTTTTACTCATGCTATTGAGAAGCAATTAAATGAATCGATTATTACAAGAGCTACAATTAAGTCATATGAGAGCGTCATAAGATGTGATAGTAAATTTGGAACAGGGAATTTAAGGAGGCAAATACTTAAATGTTGTAAGCATATTATTAAGGACATTGGTTAAATGTTGATAGTAAATTTTTTGATATCAATAGCTACTGATGGATATATATCTATAACTACACATTTCATTGATAAAAATTGGGTTTTACAAAAGAAAATTTTGAGTTTTACATATATGCCACCTCTACATATAGGTGTTGTATTGATTAAGAGAGAAATGGATTTGCTAACTAATTGGAGTATAGAAAATAAATTATTGTTTATGACTTTGGATAATGCTTCTATTAATAATCTTTTTGTGACTTTATTGAAGACACAACTAAATGAGCAAGGTGAACTTTTGGCTTCAAGCATCTATTTTCATATTAAATGTTGTGTACACATTATGAATTTAATTGTCCAGGAAGGTTTAAAAGAGGTTGATAGAAAGTGTGAAGTATGTGAAGAGGTCTCAAACAAAAAAGGTAAAATTTGTTGAATATATGAGCTTG
Organism: Laguncularia racemosa; assembly: GCA_037954665.1. Classification (NCBI taxonomy): domain Eukaryota; kingdom Viridiplantae; phylum Streptophyta; class Magnoliopsida; order Myrtales; family Combretaceae; genus Laguncularia; species Laguncularia racemosa. Next base: position 11,530,666 of record JBBMOL010000002.1, on the reverse strand, counting down.
TTATCTTTATCTAACAATAAAAGTTTGAGACAAGATGTCCCAAATTGATGAAATTCCATACATCTTATGCTTGAGGGTGCAATATACCATAGGGGTATCTTTTGTCATTTGCACTTGAGAGATTCAAATTATAAACATTGTCTTTCTTTGGATGAAGGGAATAGGATTGAGAAAATGAGCTAGTTTATATATATATTACTTGTTAATTTTCTAGAATAGAGTACCTTTGCTAGCTTGTACTTTCCTTTGGTGACAAGTAATACGTACGCAAGTGAAACATATTTAAAAGACATGGCTATTAGGATGTTTGTGAAATTTGAAAAATATTGATATGAGTTTATTATGATTTTGGCTATTGTTGTTACATTAGATCCACAATATAAACTCTATTTTGTTAAATAGAGTTATCAAAAGATTTATAGTGATGGCTCATATGAGTTTATGAAAGTAAAAAGAGCATTATTCTCTCTTTGATGAATAAATGAAAAAAGATGGTGCAAGTTCAAATCAAAATATTGATAGTAGTAATAGTAAGTCAAGCCAAGGAATTTGTTATTTATGATTAGAGTGACGACTTTTAGGTAATTTTACATTTTACAACTATGTATATTGTTTTCATGCTTTTAAAGTTAATTTCATTTTATATAATACTTATAACTTTTTATCTTGTTTAGGAATCTCCATCTTCTAATAGCATGAAAATTTGTAGGGGTATTACAAAATATAAACTAGAATTATATTTAGATAAGGAGTGATATACAAGAGTTGAATTGAATATACTGAGTAATTAAAAGACCAATCAATTCTAATATCCTCAAGTTATGAAAATGGCACGTGATATCCTAAGCATACCAATATCTATAGTAGCTTCAAAATCTACATTTAGTACTAAAGGCTAAATTCTTGATCAGCATTGCAACTCAATAAAGCTAAAAATTGTAGAAGCTCTTTTATGTTGTAGCACCATATGTTCTCATTATGTGAAGATATGTGAAGGTTCAATCACTACAAATCTCAAACTTTTACATTCATATTCTCATAATGATAAATGAAATCATTTGCTACATACAAGAGGTTAGAAAGAATTTCTATCCTAAAAAATACGCCATAACCAATTTAATCAAATTATTACAGTGGAAGCGTATAACACTCAAATACAAAAGAACTCTCAAATCAACTTAACAAGTCATTTAATATGTGTCTTTCATTTTTCTAGCTACTAATCATTATAGTAGACATATTCTACGTTCTTCTCATTATTTTAATCCATCTTTATAATAGTCTCATTATACCTTTCAATTTCTTCTGTGGTACCCATAACTAAAAAAGGTCTCAGAAGGGATAAGTTAGTACCTAACACAATGTATACCTACACTCGCATATGCATAGCATCATAGAAACAAAAACACATACATAATGCAACATAATATATATACATAGGTTATTTATCTTTCACATCATGTAATCCAACATGCAATTCTAATTTCTAACTTAACAAACCCAAGCAATCACAATTACATGCGTAATCAATCGTGTTCTTTTATAATAACATTTAATCCACACACAATTGCTAACTTAACAAGCACAAGCAATAAACATAGTATACACGTACTTTAATATAAAATAGCTAATCTCCTCACACTTACAATCTCACAGATCTTCTAAACCTATACACATTCGCAATTGCATAACCAATAGCTGATCTCCTCACACTTACAATCTTCCTTGCTAGAGGTAAACTTAACAGGTCTTTAGGAAATACTTTAATAAACTCCTTCACTACCCTTACTTGATCAATCTTCATTACATCTTTAATTTGAACTGTCTCTAATGCCATCATACTTTTACCCCACGGTTCATAAGTTGGTAGCTCTATTGGCACATGTACTTTTAACTAAAAACTAAATCATTCTCCTTCTAGTGTATTGAAATAGATTGTCATATCATGACAATTAATTGTTGCATGATGTCTAATAAACCAACTCATCCCTAATATTCCAGCAAAATATGTCATTTCTAACACTAGGAGATCTACAACTAGTATTTTACCTTGCACTTTTACACTGACCTTTTTACATATCTTATTCAGTTCTTTACCCACACCTATTGGTATACTCAAACTCAATACAGCATTCAACATCTCAATACAAATATTATGCTTACTTCTAAAAGCATAAGACACACATGAATGTGATGCAATGGTATCAAATAAAGCATACACTTTAGCATAATGTACTAATAGCATACTTGTTAATGTCTCTATATCCAAAGTGTCCTGTTGCTATAGCACAAACACTAGTGTCAGTGCCCTTTGTCTTGGCCCTACATGCTAAGGTCTACCACCATTATTCCTTGCCTGATTTCTTCTAACTAGTACAAGTTGCATATTTTGCCCTCTAGTATTTAGGCAATCAACCATTCTATGACCCCGTTGTTTACAAGAGGAACAAAATGTGAGAGATATTGATTTCTCCAGACAATTTTTGTTGCTGTATCTTGTCTTTCCACATAAAAAACAGACACCCTCTAGCCATTTGCATTCATTCAGCTTATCTGGCCTATGACATCTTATAAATTCATTTCCTTAACCCATCGATGAAGTTCTAACCTAAGAGGAGGGTATTGCAATGACCACTAGTCTGGTTTGCACTATATGGAGTCTCTTGCCCTTCTTTTGAATTACAATAGCTTGGGTATGTCTCTTTCCTAATACCATTCTAGTTTCTAGAGTCCTCATCTCTTCACTCCTCTTATGACTCTACTTCAAGAGCTTAGCTTTGTTTACTGCTTTAGAGTATGTGTCGAGTTGAAATACAACCACATCTTGTTGCAAGGTGGATTCTAGTCCCAATAAAAACTAATGAACCTTAGACTTTTCATCAATTCTGAAAGTAGTTAACATAAATTTTATTAGCCAATTGAATTCTGCCTCATATTCATCTACCAATCTCTTCCTTTGATAGCAACTATAGTATGCTGCTTACATTCTGTCCCTTAGGCTGCATGAGAAATATTACTCATATAACAGCTCCTTGAACCTTTCCCATGTGATTACCCTTAGGTTAAGTTGGAAAAACTTGACCACCATTTCCCCTCAATAGATATACAACATACTTCACCTTCTTATCTTCAAGAATTCCTAGCATTTCAAAGGTCTTCTCTAGCTTGTCCACCCACTATTCAACATCTAGTGGATTGTCAACTTTGGCCTTAAACTCCCTAATCATTATAACAAAATAGTGCAGACTCACTTGCCCGACAAGCCTCTCTCCAATTTCCCCCATCATTTGCGCTTGTTTCACATTTAGCACTTGCAACTCTTGTATTTGTTGTTGCTATTGTGCCACTACTCCTACTAAAGTATTAATGGCCTCTAGTATTTACGTAGCATTGATTTCATTTCCTCTTTGTCCATGCTAAGGAGGTTTAGGAGGCATTCGATTATTAAGAGTATTACCTCCAGCTCCCGAGGTTGATCTTGGTCTTGAGATTCTCCTAAGCATTCTACAAAATACATTACAATGGTGAGGACAGTTATAAGAATGTATACACTCTTCAAAGTATGGAATATTTAAAAATAACATTTTTGGTATCACTGAAGGGGTTAATTTATCAGTAATATTAGTCCCATTTACCAACTACTCTCATCATGTATCATCATTTTACAAATTCAATGCTTAATTCATCTAAAGATCATGACTTACTTTCTACTTTTGAAACTTATACCTATTGATCTTCACTTAGTTCTAAAGATCATAAAATTTAAGCTCTAATACCACCTAAGTTTTAACACTCCGAAACCTGAAATGAGTACATCTCGCCATGTGTCCTCATTATGTAAAGACATGTAAAGACTCAGACACTACAAATCTCTAACATTTACATTCATATCTTCATAATGATATATGAAATAATTTGCTACATATAAGAGGTTAGAAAGAGTTTCTATCCTTATAAATACATTATAACCAGTCTCCTCAAATTATTAAGACGCGTATAACACTCCAATATAATAGAAATCTCAAATCTACTTAGCAAGTCATCTAATATGTGTCTTTTCGTATTCTAGCTACTAATCATTATAGTAGACATATTCTACATTCTCCTTATTATTTTGATCTGTTTCTACAATAGTCTTATCATACCCTACAATTTCTCTTGTGGCACCTATAATAAAACAGATCGCATGAGGGGTAAGCTAATACCCAGTATAATATATACCTACACACATATACGCATGCCATGATAGAAACAATAACACATACATAATGTAACATAATATTCATACATAAGTTATTTTTCTTGCACATCACGTAATCCAACACGTAATTCTCATCATCATATTAACATACAACCTTACATATATTCTCACAATCTTTTTACAAACAAATATATATAAATATATATACGATAAAAAGGTACTCCCCTTTGTTCATAAGTATATTCCATATATTATAATGATACGTATGCGATAGTAGGTACTCCTCATTGTTCATGAGTTAATGAGTTCATGAGTCCTTTCCCATCTCGCTTAACAACCTTGCACATTCACACATAAACATCCTTCCACATTCTACCCAAATCATTTCAGTACACGATTCCACTAGGAATAACGTCACATACTAATCATCAAGGTGCCACCTTGAGAACACAGACTCGCACTTGGTTTCTTAGACTTAGCCAATTACAATTACACGTGTAGTCAATCATGTTTTTTTACAATAACATGATTGACTACACGTGTAATTATTTTTTAATCCATACACAATTTTTAACTTAATAAACACAAACAATAAATACGGTATACAAGTACCTTAACATCTAACAATTGATCTCCTCACACTTACAATCTCATAGATCCTTCAAACCTATATGTATTCTGCATTTTAATGAAGTAAAATGAAATGGAAAAAGTTTCGACTCAACACAGCAATTTAGGAGGCCATGTAGAGGGATATGGGGCATTGCATGGCCGTGATAGAGCTTGCGTACCTTTATATAAATTTTTGCAATTTGACACGCACAAGTACATGGGCATGTCGGTGATTGTATACCTTTCTATACACCTTTGAATTTCAACGCAAGCAAGTGCACGAGTGTGTACCTGGACATGTAGGCTACTATTCATCATAGAATCCTCTTCTTCCAATTCATAAATTCTACCTTGGCCTAATTTCTAAAGAAATATGTCTAATTGATCCAAAACTGTGCTATTTTTATAACATTATAAGGGGATTTTGTGCTTGCTCGTTTCAAATTGCAATTTAGCTTCTCGGATTGTTTGTTGCTATGCACATTTCATCTCACTCTTCACTCCATATTCTAATCTGATGTTAACTAATTATCTCAAGGCCATGAATCTATAATCCCCACTATATACTCTAATGATTAAGACTCTTACCTAGTAGAACAAATTCGACTTCTATGATTTCCCTTTTAGGTTGCTCTGTGGTCTTTGAGAGAGTTTTTTTCTAGAATGATACTTAGGGTTCTACAATGCAAATGGGGAAAAAAGGTTACAATAGTAGGTGTCGGCCTTTTATATTTCTTTGTTAAATGATCGAAATACCCTTAACTCTTCAAGTTATTTGCCCCCTTAACCTTGGGTTAATTTTAATCCATATTAAATATTTATATTTACATAAACATATATATAAGGGAGTATTTACATATGTACAAAAGATTGGCTCTATAGAGACAAAGATAATAAACTAAACTATTTTTACAAAATTTTCAATATTGTATATTTTCCTTAATATCATTCTTTATATATCTATATATATATATATATATATATATATATATGTAGATTATTTAATTCTCCCTTAAAAATTTGATAGAAAATATGATAAATATGAAAACCACCTCTAATAAAAATGCCCATTCAAGCCATGGTTCAAGTTAATTTGTTATGAGTTTTGAGATTTGTTATATTAGATTAAACTTCATTTAAACTATTGTTTGGATTGTAATCATATATATTAACTTTCAAGACCTTCTAATCTTAATATTTGTAAAATTTAATTTTATCAATACATTTTTCATGTTATATATATAAGTATTTTATAGACTTATTGATACTCTTTTTTTTATCGATAAATAGATTCAACCTAAATACAAAACACACTTATTAAACGGATTGAATCACAAGGTTAGATTTTTATATATGATTAATAAATGAATTGTATTACGAATTAAGGTTTTTTAGATATAAATCTGTTTAGACGCGGATACAGGACATGATACAAATGCACAAATTGCTAGTTGTATTTGAGTGCCACCAAGTAAGTATTTGGTTTTCTTTTTTTTTTTTAAAAAAATAATTTTTAAATCGTAGCAGGCAAAACAAGCATACATTGTAATTTTACCTACAAATGACAGCCCTAATAGGTCCTATCTAGCCAAATATTGTAGACAGAAGAACTCCTTTTTGAGATTTGATGGTGATCACCCTTCTGGTTCTCATTAAATAAAAGGTGCGGGAACATGGTTCAACACTCTGGTTTCATGTGCTGCTCTGTATATTATCATGCCTGACTCCACTTCCGATTCCTCTTTCACATGTGAGTTTCTGTTTCTATCTCATTAGTTTGTGTTACTCTATTTATATTCAGATGTAGTCATATTATTGTAAATGGATATAATCATCTAATTAGTTACATACATAATAATATTAATTATACATATATTATTAATATATATATATATATATGGTAATATCTAGCACATAAATTGAACCAAATATATAGCCGTAAATATATCCATATAATATAATTTCATACATAGTACATTTATCCATCTTGAAAATTTGAAGGCATCAATAATAAATACAACAAATTAAATGTTGAACATAATTTTTTTTTTTTATGATATTAATGAAACATGAGGGATTCAAACTTGAGACCTTGACAATATCAAACATGATATCATTACTTTAATCATTGTACTAATTCCATAGTAATCGTGTTCATAAAGATAATATGTTTTTCTATACCAAGAAAATCAAGTTGACGTAAAATAGCCAAGTATGAATAAGCAGTAACAACCTTACTACAGAAGCATCACCGCAGTTATCGACCTTCGCATTGAACATTCTAAGTATGATTATCTTAAGCGCTTTTTGGTTTCTAGCCTTGAAATACAAGTTCTACGAGAAATTCGTTTATACATTGTAATTTACAAATAACATACATGGAATCCCATTATTATGTTTGGTTGACTAAAATGAATTTTAGAACAATAAGTAAGAGAAATAAATAAATTAGCAGTGATTACTGGCCCAAAAACAACCGACCAATCATTTTAAGATTAAACGTTAAAGCAAAGACCGAACGGCCATTTATAGTTGTCCATCTCATTTAGTGCAAGGATTTCTCACCGTATCATTGGCATAACAATCCATTTCCTAAATAAATATACAGAGAGAGAAATATGGAGTAGAGAGAGAGAGAGAGAGAGAGAGAGAACAAATGTGGAGAGAGGGAGGGAGAAGAATGGAGTGTTGAGAGAGAGTTGAGTGGTCATTTTATCAGGATATGTAAAGAGTACTTTGGGATTTAAAATCCTATAATAATAGAGTAAGAAAAACAATATGATTTTATGGATTTTAAGGAGCATGATTTCCTTTTGGAATCAAATTCATAGCTATTTTTCATTATCAAAGAGTGAAATCAAATTCCTAATAGTCAAAATCCTATTATTGATAAATCAAACAAGTATAGCAAATTAGTCAAAGTTATGAACAATCAACATGTTTACAATGCTTATTGTATCAAAATAAGATATGATAAATATGAAAATCTAGGTATATAATGATAAGTGCATTTTTTTTCTAATATTTTTATTTAACTTTATGTTATGTATATATGACTTTTGTATGGATACATAGGAAAAAAGGCACTTTATGAGTTTATCTCTATTAAAAAACCCAAATTCTTAGGTATTGACGAGTTGTCTTGGACTAAGCCTAAGCCCATCTTCACACAAGGGGCATGGCCATGACATGAGCTTACTTGGTAGCTAGACTCTTTTCTGAATGGCCTCTTTGTCAACTTTGCATAAGGTTCACCACAAGTTAGCCTTCACTACTGCTCACTTCCAAAGTACCTGGACACTTGAAACATGCACTAGGAGGCATACTCTAATTCTCTACTTGCAATTGTCTAGAAGCATTGTCTATAAGCACTCATAATTGTCTATGGGTAAAAGGATTTGAACCTTAAGTTCTCTTACTTACCTTTAAGCTTCTCTTCTCTTCTTTACACATGTTCATACTCTAATTTAAACATTAGAGTAGCTATATTGGATAGCCCTATCAGCCCCTAATTCATCATTTGACTTTGTTTTATTGGTTTTACACCTCTTCTAAATCCACAAACAACACTAGGAATAGGCTTGATACATAACTAAGATTATGTTTGGAAAGAAGGAAAGAATTAAAAAAACGAAATTGAAACAAAAGAATTATGAAGAAAAAAAAGAAAGTGAGAGGAAAGATTTTTTTTAGATAAAAAAGGAATGAGAATGAAAAAATTTTAGAGGAAAACTTAATTATATGTTTCTATGTTGGGTAAATGTCATATTTAGCATTTCAACTTTACTCATTTCCACAATTAGCTATCTAAAGTTTCAAATATCAATTTACTACCTAAATTTCACTTATTTTTGCAATTGACTATTTGAATATTGCTCCTTATAATCAATTACCTAAACTTTACTCATTTTTTACAATTAACTATTTCAACTAGGTAACATAAATTATCTCAAGAATTGTGTAGGTAATAAATTGATACTTTTAAATTTTAAGTTATTAATTATAAAAATAGACAAAATTTAAATACCAAATGTCACTTTAACCCTTCTATATTTGTCAAACTTCCAAAAAGTTTTGAAATTTGAAATTGTTTTTCTTTAAAGGGCGTCATAGTAATTTAAATTATTTTCTTTCTATTCTCTTTGAAAGAATAATGCTTGTGGTACCAAATGAAAACATTCACTCCAAAATCCATCTCACACTATACTTCATGCTACTCCAAACAAGTAAAAGGAAGATTTCCCTTTAACTTTCTCCCCTCTCAATTTTTTTCATCTAAATCAAGCATCATGTAAAAAATAAATAAATAAAGTATTCATTCATGCATACTTTTTTGTCTTAATTAGATAATTATTATGTGTGACCAAAACTAAAATGTTGAAAATAATAAGATATGACTAAACTACGGTTGATATCCCTTAATAAAAGGGAGATAGATGTTCTTTTTTTTTTTTCTCTTGATTTAATGAAATTACTACCGTGCTAAAGGTGTACAATCAAAGTCAAGTTGAAGTGTAGCCATCCGAAAGGACTCATTAGGTCCTGATCTCTTGTTAATTCTATTTGTCTGACTCCTCCATGACGATGATATTTCCACATCTAAACACTCCTTTAGCTCATGAAGTACATAATTTATGTCTGGTCTTTGAACAGCTGTTGCTGGAACACATGACATAGCTATCTCTACTGCTTTCCATGCAGAATATATGCTAAATTCGCCATTTAGTCTTGGATCCATGATGCTCTCTATATCTCCTCTTTGGATGAGAGGAGTTACCCAATGAAGAATGTGTATGTTTCCCTTTGGTCCTCGAAGAATTGCTGAATGGCCTGTTATCAACTCGAAAAGTATAATTCCAAAGCTATAAACATCACTTTTTCTAGACAAGCTACCTGATGATTGAAATCTGTAAAACATCGGAAGTCTTAGTTAGGGATTTGACAAATTTCACAATTTTTAAAAGAATGAGGCTAGGGGGTAGTTGATTAGGCTATTAATATGTAAGTGGTAAAATTTGACAATATAAGATATAGAAAATAAGCATAAGTTTAGAACGTAAGTATTAGGACAATATACGAAATTGATATGAAAAATCTATATAAATTAATCTAATTATATTATAAACTAATTATTTACGATCTCTATCCAAGTTTATGTTTGTATTATAATATTATGAATTTAACAGGAAACAACCACCTAACATAAATTGTAACCCTTATATTAGATACTTGCTTAGGTATAAATTATTGCATTGCTTACACAATATTCTTTTAGCATATTATGGACGTAATAATCACTAAAATGATGGACCACATGACATGAGTGGTCTAAAAATCATCATATATCATAAATTATTTATTAATAATATTGATGTAGAGTTAAAAGGGAGAGAGATCCAATGCCTTAGTTTTTAATCTTACTCGGGATCAAGATATCCGGGTGTACCAGCGGGACGAGTGGAAATATAAGAGTCATTTTCAGTTCCAAATGCTTTTGATAATCCAAAATCTGCTATTTTAGCTTGCATGTTTTCGTTCAATAAGATGTTAAGAGACTTCAAATCTCTATGGATGATTGGTGGCTTGCATCCATGATGTAAATAATCCAACCCTGCAAATTCTTAGCTTAAATGATGAACTATAAAAATATAAACTAAACTATTGTGCAATAAAATTAACAGTGTTATGGTTATACGAAAGACTTACCTTGTGCTATATCTACTGCAATGTTTAGCCTTTGGATCCAAGTCAATACATTGGGATATTTTTCTATGGCTAAAAAATGAAACATATACATTTGCACATTAATTTTATCATGTGACTTCACTCATGGAGACAAATCTAAGCAATAAAAGGTTAATGCTATTTGACAATTACCTGATAAATGCTCCCTCAAATTTCCTGCTGGCATGTACTCATATATCAAAGCCATGTTTCTAATATCATCACAATATCCAATAAGAGAAACTAAGTTTCTATGGTGAACAACCATTAAAAGTTGTACCTGCAATAAAAATGGCTCTTTAGTTAGTGAGATTTTTATCACTGGTTACAGCTATGGTGTAGTTGTTGCATGAAAACATTTTGTGATTTCCTTTTTTTTTTATATATATATTTGATGTATTAAAAAATTTGCAGCTATCAACTATTGAGTAGTATTACCAGGATGTTGCTGATACAAATAGCATTTAAAGGGAAGTAGTGGTGAAAAGCAGTGCCAATTATAAGTTACTAATATTGGTGAATAACAAGTACAGAATATGTTAATAATAGAACATAAGGAAAATAATTTTCTCTTTTCAAAATGGAAATCCTATTTCCCATTTTTCATTGGTATTTTCCTTAATGAAATCATGTTTCCTGTTTTTCATTAACTCCCATCAATTTCCTCAATAAAATCCTATTTTCAGTTTTTCATCAGCACTCATCATTGACTTGCCTTTAAAAGTTTACTAAAGACTATGACTTCTTTCAATTATTTATGAAAATATTTGATAATTTTAAATCTTTAATCATAATGTATATTAGAAGAAAGGTGAATTTTTTTTTTGCCCTTAAGAAATACGCCTTATATTACATAATGGAGTTCACCATCATCTAAAGAAGCAATAGTTGAGTACAAACCTCTACTTCAAATTCTTTATATCCTTGCTTTGATGATAGAGAGAGTAGTTTTACTGCAACTCTAATGCCATTATCTAATAATGTACCAAGATAGACCTTTCCGAATCCTCCTTCTCCAATAATAGTATCGAAGTTGTTAGTTATTCGTAATACCTCATTATAAGTAAAAGGTCGATTTTTGGCCCTTAACTTGCTTTCAGTAGAATGTCCTGTGAAGGCCAAAGAGAAAAGAGCAATTATGTGGGTGTAAGTAAATTAATAGATTTGATTTAGGCTAGAATATCGTTATGTGCTTGTAATTTCCATAACTTACTGTACCATGCAAGTGTTGCCTTCATAGTTAAACAATGCATTAAGTTTAAGGGTATGGGCTGATGATTTAAAAGTAGTAGATAAACCATCAGATGTTATTATATATAATTAATTATTGAGATTATAAAGAAGAAAATAATATTATAAAGTAACTAAAAATATAAAATAATTTTAACTATTAATTTATAAATTAATACAGATTGAGAGTCCTAACATATGAACTGGTTCACATTCATATAAAGAGGTTAATATTTTCCAGCAAAATTTTTTATAGTTTCGGTTATTTTGAGTTTTTTAGACGATTTTGCACTCATTTGATATTCAACAAATGCAAACTGGAATTACTCAATAAGCTAGAAGCATATTGTCCCTTCATGCCATACATTTATTGGCGAAGGTTGGTTAAGCTTGTTTAGTCAAATAGTGGCCTACCAAAAAAGATTAACGGAAAAATAAAAAAAAAAAGAACGAAAGAGATATATCCTAGAACTAATGATATATGTAGATGTAAGAAATATTACCATATTCACGTCTCTTTTTGATTCTCCACCAAAAGATCCCCACAGTACCGAATAAAATCAGGAGAGCTAGTCCTAAAACGGATGCAACAATGGGCACTATCACAACTTTCTTATTGGTCTTCCGTTTCCCAGTATTTGTTGTTGAGTTAAAATCAATTGCATTGCCATCCAAACTACCATGAAGGAAAACTGGATGTAAGTGCTTCGTTATGTTTTGTGTGTGTGTGTTTTAAAGGTAATGCTTTTGAGTTATCACGAATGGACAAACCTCAATTGCAATGCTTTACTTTCTACCCTCTCCATGATGGCCTCAGGAACAGAACCACTGAGATTGTTGCCACTAAGATTGCTGTCATGGGGTGATGAAAGAAAAGGTTAGAGTAAATCAACCATCATCCCTGCATACGTTCTTTGAAAAGCATTTTTCCATTACAAGGAAAACCCTAACATTTTTTTAAGGAAAATAACTTAGGCTTTTAAAAAACTGAAAACCATTTCCTAGATTAGCCTACACAATTTTCTAAGACTCTGAAGATCAATTTCTATGTAATTTTTATTGGAATTGATCTATAAATAATATTCAAAACATGAAAGGATTTTAGTAAAAAATAAATAAATAAATAAAAGAAAAAACTCAAAAACACTTACTACAAAAATTATAGGATATGCTTATGATTTTATATAGGTAAGACAACATTTTACATAAAATGCAAGTTAATAATTGAAAATTTTTCATCAATACGTTTTTTAAAATTCAACCAAATAGTGTATACATGTCATGTTTATAAAAGAGAACATTTTCCATGGTGTTTTTTCGTGTAACAGATCTGATGGCCTCATGTCAATAGAAATTACTTACAGAACTCTTAAATTTAACAAATTTGAAAAGGCTTCTGGAATCTCCCCAGTTAATTGATTGTAGGACAGGTCTCTGCAGGACATGATTCTATGTGTTAGAAATTCTTAAGAGGCAAGATCTGTATATTCTTCTATTCATCAGGTGCTGTTCTTATTACTATATGCCGAGATTATTGGCATGTTATATTAATTATATGTGTGCGAGTGCATAAATTATTCATCTTACGAAAGGATATCCCCTTCACATATTGTAACGTAAACCAACTATTTTTATTATGGGAGCTTAGTATGCTCAACCGTTCCAAGAGAGTGACTACTAAAACATATTATGCAATACACAAAATTATAACTACCAAAACAAAGATGGGAGAAAAGTCTCCAATTCCAATATGCGTAAAGTTCGATGCCAAATGAACATCGGACTTGGAAAACTTTGATGGAAATAAGCAGGAACTCCATGTGAGCTCGAAAATTTAAAGATTACTTCCAAGGAAGTAGGATTTAAGCTTTTAAGGATGTTTTAAAGAGATGTCTTAGGCTTGGAGAGAGCATGCAAATATAACTTAAGCTCTGAAGTCTAGGGAAACTCCCCGGGTAAGGAAACAGGAGGTTTAGAGAAACCTGGTGGATAATGTGAAGTCCCAAAAAGTTGATTAAATGAAAATGTTAAAATTCATAATCTCCATATCCTTAATACTTATTGATAATCGTAAAAATCCCAAATTTTGCGTTGCAGTATGATTAAAAGGACAATGAGCACACACTAAACTAATATAAAAGCCTAAAATAAAACAAAAAATAAAAATAAAATATTTATAAAAAATGATAATTAATATTCTAGGATGATATAAACACAAGCACAAAAATCAATATCCGAAAATTTAGAATTTTTAAGCTCAAATGGCATGAATATAATAAATGGGCATTGGTATACAAAATTCTATCGTAAGTGGTAGAAATAAGATTTTCAAAATATAATATATGTTTCATGAATTATTCCAAGCCTGCTAGTAAATTTTCATTTGAAAACTCCATAAAAAGTATACCTAAAAATATCTACGCATGTGCAATTTTTATTTAAACGGACCTGAGGATGACCCAACCTAATGGGTCACAACAAATCCTTACTAACCTCCATCCAGAGCTCAAGCAGAAGATTGACCCTAAATCGAGTCCAAAAATCACAAATAAGCCGATTAAAAAATAAATAAATAAATAATAAGAGGGAAGGCATCAGCAAATTCTAACATCCACCGCCACTTTACGACTTGTATTCTCTCTCCACGTGCCTACCACGACGCACCACCATCCCTGACTGAAGCATTGCCTTCCCAAAATCATATCCGCTTTTTATTTTAATAGATCAGTTCAGCTTTCATTTAATTATATATATTAAATTTTTATTATTAATTATTACTAAATCTTCATTATTAATATGTAAATTAATTATACATATATGCAACGTTCATAGTTAAGATGATCAATTCACCGTCAGGATACTTACAGATAATTTAATACTGAGAGGCTGGATATTGCTGGTGTGATACTTCCGGTCAATCTATTTGAGCTCAAGTTCCTGATCAATAGACCAAGTTCAAGGCTCCCATTTGAGCAATAGTACAAAGATTCTTACACATTACATTTTCTATGCGTACATAATTTCAAGAGCTCCACCTAAAATAAAAATTACTTACAGCACTCTCAAGTTGGATAATTCGGCAAAGACTTCGGGAATCTCCCCACTTAGTTGGTTGTTGGACAAATCTCTATTGGACATGAATCATGAGTAAGAAATTTATTGTAAGGCAAGAAATATATTTTCACTTTTCTTGACTTTCATGAAACGACATTGGTGAAAAATACATATAAATCGATGTAAATGGTGTAGAATATATTAGCAAGTCGTGATCCTGAACTTGCTACTTTTACTATATGTCCAGGATATTTGCATGATGTATTATACATACTAAAACCAGATTTGTATCCTGTTTATGGATTACATAGTAGACAATTTTAAGAGAAACAACAAATAAAGAGATAAAAAAATAAATAATTTACAATAAATTCTCCAAAAGAATGATAGTAAAAGATCACGAAGAAGATTGAATCAATCTACTATAATCCAATAGTAATGACATAACGATTTTCATACAACCTCAAAGTATTCGATTTTTGTAACAAGTTCTTAGGATTTTATGCCCTCTAATTAACTCTACCTAATATGCATAGTAGCAAATAAATGAAGTTACAAGAAATCCAATTCTTAATACACATAATAAATAATTTGGGATAAAGAAAAAATAAAATAGAGAATTACCCAGAAACTAACAATCTTGCTTTTGTTGTTAACTAATTTCATTGCTATATGTCTCCAATAATAGTGTCTCACATAAATTCCAAAATATGAAACCAAACATTTTCCACTTTAACTTAAATTTACACAACATGACACTTGCTTATGTACTTATGCAATGCTAGTAGTATAGTTCCTTTAACTCAATCTTACTAATTGCTAGCTTTTAGGATAACTACTGCAATAGACATATTTGCAAACATCCATTATTGGCTTATGCACATATGATGCCATCCATCTATTTTTACAACTATGTCTAGCTATGATTGTTGACATATACGATACCCCTTCACTCTTCCTAGTTAAGATTCATTGAGTACTTCTTAGAATCATTAGACTCCATGTTCTTGTAAACACTCTTTAAGTAAGGAGTTAGTGGAGCAATTGGGTAAAGTATAGTGCAACAATTAAGTAAGGTAAAATGGACTTTCATTGCACAACTAAGAATTTTTTTTTTGGTCATAGACTATAACACGAATAAGGGGACTCTCTACCTTAAGATCGACTTTTCCAATTGAATTAACATGAATTAGCTCTTCAAAATTTAGTAATAAGTTTTCAAGCTTGAGTCCTCTCATGGCCAGTAGACCTCCACAAGATACCTTCATGCTATCGAATTTCACCATACTATACAATGACTACCGCAACTCATCAATTAAAGAGATAAAACATTACTAGACTTTAGCATAAACCGTACAGCTAATGCCATATACATCTACCCATTGAGTAATTTGACTTAAATTCTACCTAAACTAGCAATCTTTAGTCTCCATAGATTTCCTTTGACCATTAGATGCTACCAACATCTTACCATCCTTTGAATTAGCAATTGTACATCAACAACAACATTACATCTATCATCCTATGTCACCTTGGTTTTACTTAAGATCCTTTACCCTCACATGAATTTTTTTTTTCTAGTAATTAAAACAAATAAAACATCTACAACCTTGTTGCTCATAGATTTTTTTCGACCTCTTCTCTTGACAAATTGTCCTTGACATAGATCATGATCTCCTTGAATATGTGGAACAAAGAAGTTAGAGCTCACATTAAGATCATCTCCTAGTCATCAACCTTAACATCAATATTTTTCAAATGTTAATTAGAGATGAAAATTAAAATATGTTACCTTAGAGATAACCCACTAACCATCTAGAGGAAGTACAATTTCTATTTCAACATGAATTGGTTGGCAAGAGATTCAATTATTTATAGCTCTTAAATTTTTTTTATAATGTTATAGTCATCTTCCTACCAGTACTTCCAACAAATTACTATTTGTTAAGCTTAGATTAATCGCCTTTTGGGGTCTTTTCATCGAATTTTTCCCACTTACCATCCTTCATGAATTTCAGCTGCCAATCTAAAGCCTTCCTCAAGAATGGCTACAACTAGACCCCTTACATCTATGCTTGCCACAACCTAAGAGGTTGTGCAATTGTCAAATTCTCAATATCACACTTGGCATCCATCACCATAGTATGTAGCACACTCCCAAAATTGCTAATCACTCTATCTCACACTAATACCCATTTGTTAGAACTAGATTTAGATTAGGTTATAAATTACAAAACTCACAATAGTAAGAGACTAAATGATGAGATCGAATTCTTGAATCCAAAAGAATATAATCAATCCAAGATAATGTAAAAAATAGGTGTTAAAAACCATGAGTAAGATTAAACAACCTACTATAATGTAACATCAATAATACAATAATTCTCAAACAATTACATAGCATTCCATTTCTACTCTCTCATTTATTTTACTATATATCTACAACATGTGTAAAGAGTCAGAAAAAACATATACCTTAAAAAACACAATAAGAAATTAACTTAGCATCAAGAAAATATATAATAGAAACCGCCCATTTTTTTGCTTAGATTCTCTTTAGTAATAGAATCTCGCATGAACTCAATACATAAACTCAAAAATTTTGCATTTGTGTGGTGGATAAATTATGCATTTTGTGAAATTATATCCTCTTCATCTGTATTGTAACAAAAACGAATCGTTTCTGATCCAGGAGCTATGTATATTCAATTGCTGCAAGTGAGTAAGCTGTTAATACAAAATTACGCAAACCACAAAATTGTAAACACTAAAGTTGAATTGAAAGAAAAGTCTCCAGTTTTAATACTCATAACACTGATGGCAACTGATCATACATCAACATTGTTCTATTAAAGTCCTAACAATTTGGGTTATGAGTTAATTGTTGATTGTGCTAATTAAGCATGAGAGACGAGTGGAAAATGGGATTAATGATAATTTTTTCAGCTTAATAGTTTCTTGAAATAATTCGCAATAAACATACGCTCTTAATTTTGTATCCTAGTTAGGTAGAATTGAGATCCTCAAATTTCTATGGGAATTGATTGAGAGGATCTCAATCTAACCTAGTATCCTTGAAAAAGAATTTTTATCTCAAATATATATTGGTTCCATGAAATCAATTATAAATTGTGTATGAGCCTAAGGATACATACAAGGAAGTCATATCCGTGAGATTGACGAACGAAGGAGTGATTGACCCTGTCAAATTGCTAGAGCTTAAACTCCTGCCAAAGAATAACATAGTGAGGGGAAAAATATTCTTAGGTAAATTGCAAACATTATCCCCACTCCCACCAAACTTCAATAGGTGCAAAACCCATGAATTGTAAAGTATAACTTCACCTCCATATAACTTCAAAAACATGCTTATGCTCCAAATCGATCAAAAAGCCCTAAAACTATTGCTATTTATAGTATTTTTGGCAATAATTTTGATGTTTTAGCATTATTTTGGAGTTGTTTGTATTTTTTCAAAAATTATAGTAAGGTAAAGCCATACTTTGGGATATTTGGGGGATATATCTATACTTAACAAATAGTTTAAAGGGGATATTTACAATGATTTGAGAAAAGATTTAATAATATTAATACGCCACATGAGTTGATTAATAGTGAATAAGTATTGATAAAATTTTAATACATAAAAAATAGATAGAAATTTCTTAAAAACCTATCACATGTTTTAAATATTATCAGTATTTGTTTATCATAGATTCAAATACATGACATATTAGTAATAATGAATCTTTTTTCCTATAGTTGATATAACAACCATAAAACACAAGAGAGATATGGCATGTTAGTCCAAGCCAATGTATTTAATTGAAAAATGGATCTTGAGATTAGATTTGCTGGTAATGTACTCACAGTGACGTGATTTTTGGAGCATTGCTGCATTTCAGTCCTTCCCATGTCATGTTCAGTGGAAGACAAGGATCACCTTGCCAACTGTCTTTCACAATTCCGTATGCTCTCTTGATGGCGTTGATTTGGTCAACTGAATTTTTAATACTATAATTTTGATTTGTTTGCAAAATATACTTTACAGGAAAGAGAGATAATAGTCTAAAACATCAACAATGCTTTTGGGCCAAAATCGACGGACAGCCAAACTATGTAAAGGATGGATAACAAATTACTTTGACTATTTTCACACGTATGATAATTCTAGAGGATTTTGTCTCCTTTGCTTCCAAATAGATTCTATATTTAGTAGGTTATTGTGGATGAAGATATGTAATGTATCAATAACAGAACTGACAGACTCCCTAGACACTTGAATCTGAAGGAAATATTTTTAGGTGAGCCGAATCTTTAATGATTCTACCGCAAATAATGCGATAAGTCACATGCTATCTAATGTCAAAGTTAAGCGGTTTCAACATGTCGGTATCAAGCATATAGCCTATAGCTAGCATTGAGTTTTCCCGAGCCAATTGCTATACTTATATATGCTCCATCCAATTACAAATTGTTAGGTATGATTAATGGCCAACGACCAAGGTTCTACCTTTTGTTTTCAATTTACGCATAGCATCATGATATTGGATAGGACATTGATGACGACATCAATTCAGGATGGGGAAATTTTGTATTTGAAATTCATCTGATGCTCCATAATTAAAAAGATTCTATTTTTAGTAGGTAATTGTGGATCAAGATATATATATCAATAATAGAATCGATAGATCCCTTCCACATGGATGGATTATCGGGTTAAGACTTATAGATATGAAAGTATATTTGCATTAAATCTCCAGAATCTGAAGGGAATTTTTGTGTCAACCGAATCCTTAATAATCCTACCATAAACAGTGCCATAAGTCACATGCTATGTAATTTCAAAGGTAAGGCATTTCAACATGTTAATAAGTATTTTTATTGACCTGAGCAAGATAAGTATTTTTCCCATATATGAAAGTCACTGATGTGGGTTAGGCCAAATTACAGTATAAACGCAACGGATCAGTTTATGACCGGATAGAGGTTCCCGTAGCCAATTGATAGACTCATATACGTTCCATCCATTTACATATTGCTAGGAATAATAAATGGCCAATGGTCCTACCTTTTGTTTTCATTTTATCGGCAATTTTAGATTTGAAATTCATGTAATGCTCCATAATTTAAAAGAAGGATATGTGTGTACTTACAATCTTTTAAATCTGTCTGTGATTGAGGAAGATCTAGGACCGTAAAAATCTCAAGAGCATTGAGCAGAGGCGGCAGATTTGATCGCTCAGTGGCTTTAAACATAAAGTCCAGTTCTGTTCCATTTCCGAACTCTACAACCCGAGTCACTGGGACATGGTTTTGGAGGCTGATTGTTTCCACATGTGCGCTATTCACATAAATTGCCATTTCTCTCACTTGACCTTCCAGATCTTGCACCTCAGCAAAGTGGAAATACGCGTACCAACTATAGTTACCGGCTTTCGAATTCCAGGACAGGCTAAATGAGTCATTGAGACCTAGTGTTTGCTGAGCAGTCAGCAAAACTTTTTCTGGGACTTTATATGCGTTGTTATTCGTCGGTGTTGCAATTGGGGTTGTATTGGTCACTGATTTCCATCCGGTGAAAGTTATATTTCGCCAAATGCGATCATAATCATCGTGGGGATGCCTGTAATAGGGAATAATTTGACAATAAGGTAATTTTAGCTTTCATAATCAAATATATTAGGTAATTGATGTATGGCTTCAGCTCTCTATGAATTAAACAGCAAAAAAAAAAAAAAAAAAAGGTTCCATGAGTGTAATATGGTCCGAGGCCAAATACAGCATCGTTTTTGTTTTTCTCTTACGGGGGCATATTTAGTGCGGTTTCGATGCATATACAAGCTAACACATGGCTTTGTAATGAAACTAGACTATCCATGAAGGTTACATATTTAAATATTGTAGTTTTTTTTTAAATTATATAAATTTATATCTATAATAATTATTTTTAAAATAAATTTTGAAGACACAAACATGGTTTATAACTTTAGGATAAAAACAAAATTTTCAATTGAAGACAGACCGGATCTGCACCTTTAAGTAATTTTCCTAAAGGAGCGAATAAGGTTCGTGCCTTTAGTGTTTTTTTTCTTTTCATTTTTTTTCTTTTACATTTTGGGTAGTCTACACCTTTTTTTTTTTAAACTCAGGTAGATAAAAATATAGTAATTTTATACTTATAAAAATAGCAAACAGCAACATTGTTTAGTCATAACTATAATATACTCAAATAAGCCTTTTTTGATATATTATGAGCACAGTAATTCTAAATGAGCAAAAAATTTATGGCATTTTAAAGTTGAAAAAAAAAACTTAATTTGATGCAATTTACTTTTTTAATTTTAAATGATCAAAGGTGGACCTCATTCACACTTTCAAGTAATCTTCTTGAAAGTGTAAATGAGTTTCGTGCTTTTAATACAATTTGTGCACGAACTTAGTCTATGCCTTCAGTTTAATTTTTTTTTTTTTACCCTAAAGACACAAAACAAATAGTATTTGTGCCTTCAAAACCTATTTTAGGAATAATTATTACGGATATAATATTTAAATAATTTTTTTAAAATAACAATATTTAAGTTTGTAACCCAATGGATGGGTCTTGAAAAGAAATAGGAAGAGATAGGCAAAAGAGAAATGTGTTTTTCCTTCTTACCTTTTGATTAATTTTCTACATTATTGCAAAAATAAGTAAATGGTTGATATATGGTTCCATTAATGTGTAATTTTATTATGAAAGTATTGTTAAGCATGTGTAGTGTAGGAGCATTTTTTTTTCCCACAAATTTATTGGTGGGCATTTCTCTCCCTATTAATATGTGAGGATTTTCCATTTCTTCTAGTTTTTTATAATTCCTATCTTCCTATCCTTTTTTAAAGCTTTATTTTTAATTATATAATTTTTATGTAATTTTTAATTTTGTTACAACAATTCAAGACTTTTTGAGCTTTTGTTATTTTCTATTTCAATTTTCAAAAGTAATGATATATCTAGATTTTTGCATTTTTTTTCATACTTTTTTAATTTTTCTATTGAATTTTATAAACTTATGTAATATTTTTATTTAATTCTTGCAATTTTTATTATGCATTAATTTTCCTCTGTAATTTCCCTTTCATTGTAATATATATATATATAATTGACTTTTCTTAGTTTTTCCAATTTTCTATTAATTTTCATTATTTTAAATTTGTAAAAGTTAGACTATTTTTGTAATTACTATAAATTTACCATAATTTAATTTCGCCTATAAACTTCTAATTTTTGGAAAATATTGGAAATTTTTATAATTTTATTGCCTTATTTTTATGAAAAGCCATACATCCTCATTTTCGCCACAAATTTTTCAGTTTTCACTAATTTTCTGTAATTTGTTTAAAAATTATCTTAATTTTGTATTTTCATGATTTTTTCCATTGATATAAATATATATATATATATTATAGAGCAACAGCATTTTCCAAACTTCGTAATCAGTTTATACATTTTCATAATTTATATATATGGACATAAGAATGTAGACTTTTTTTAGAAATTATATATATATACTATCCTTCCACATTATTATATGGCCCGCCCGTCTAAATCTATCCCAGTACTTTCGGGCGCAAGTCATGTCTAGGGGTGCTCTCCGTGATAGACTTCGCATCTTTTAAAGCTTTCCCGGTGCCGGATTGTGTACAAAAGACATTATCAGGCTTATTGACTAAAAATTAATTCTATATAAGATGTGGCAATTTTAGTTTTATTTATTTTTATTTTGAATTTGTGAATTGATAAATACATTTAATTTGTAATTAATTTTCAAAGTTAATTTTATCAAATGTCACACGATTATAAAAAAGGGTTTGTGATGGTGAAACCCAATATGAGTAGTAAACGGGTTTGACCCATTTCGACACATTTATAAATGTTTGGGTACATGTCTAACACTTAAATGCATTTCTAAACCCACTAACCCATTTAATAGTAAGATTTTTTAATAAAGCTATACAAGTAAGTTAAACGAGCTAATCCACTTTGCTACACTTTAACTTGTGAAATAAATGGGCCAATCCACTGGACTCCGTTTAATAAGTGGGTTGGAATTTTAGGCTCGACTCACCCCATTGTAGGTTGATGGGTTGAATGGGTGAATTTGTCATCCTTCAATATTTAACTAATTTTTATAATTTGGTGGGTTAAGTGGATTAACCCACTTACTAAGTTTTTTGTTAATGCAAATTTAATACACAAAATAAACCTACTAATAAAAAGTCATTTTTTAAATAAAACTTTTACAAAAAAAAAAAAAGAAAAGTATTTACATATAGGAGAAAAAAATAAACAATCCCCATCGGTATTCAATCTAAATAACCATTCTTAAATGCCATAGTGAAGATAGGAAAATAATTATATGTGCCTTTTACACTTATCCTTGAATTTATAATATGATTCGTGCAATTGGGTTGTTCACTAGACCAAGTAAGACTCATAATTCTATATTTGCTTTTGCCATTGCTAAAATATATGGAAAATGTTTTTTCCTTGCTATTATGAAATACTCATTGCAATAAAAATGGAAGAACATTTTGGGAAGGAAAAGGTAGGTTTTTTACTTCTTCTTTTTCTTTGGAAACATGGGCTAACCTGACTTGTGGTGGGTTGGCTTATTTTGACCTATAGATTAAGTGAGGGTGGGCCAGGATGGCTACTTTTAAAAATGTTTGATTTTTCAACCCTAACCACTTTATTTTGCAGGTTAAATGAGTTACCTCACAAGACTTGCCTCGCTTGCAAATCTTTAATAGTTCTTTTATATTTAAGTTTAATTTATAATGTAACTCTACTAGAGATATTGTATTCTTGATAATTACATGTCTTATCGTATATGTCTTTTTTAATTTTATAATTTTAGAAAAATTGTTTCAAAGTGGAAATCTAAAGACACCCACTTTACTTGTGAAATCTCATGGTTTATATGGTATGATGTCCCATTTTAATTTGACATTAGTTTCATTTGTGGTCTCCGATTTAATAAATTATACCAATTTCATTTTAAGATATTTTCAAAGTATAATATCGTATTGGAAAGGTCCATTTATCTTTCCATAATGTTATGTCTATTTCTCTCATTAAGTCAATATTGTTGGATCATATTTCCCTATAAATTTATAAACCCTTAGTCTTGAAATGTTTAAACATATGTTATGCATATAAACTTACTTTTGTTGAATATGCAGAATGATTGAGACATTTTACAATTCTTTGAATTGGAAGATCTTTGATACATTGGTTAGGCTTCTATAATATAGAAATTCTAGAAAAAGATGACAAAATGATAAATCATTTTTCTAATATTCTTTTTGGAATCCTTCCATTTTTATTTATATAGATGTTTTTTTTCATGTAGATTCTTTTAAAGTTTCTCTTGAAGAACTAACAAAATAATATTGATATTGGCATTAAAAATCATATTTAAAGTGTACTATACAAACAAAATATGTAAATGAAAGATATTACAAGATACTAAACTAAAGGGACAAATACTCTAGATGTAGATGTTTAAAATAAAAAGAAAAAACTATTCAATATTTATGTAGGATATTTATATAACTCAACAGCTCATAATAAAGATGTGAATTTTCTTCTTTTTTAAAAAAAAATTCAAGCAAAAAAATATAGAGAAATAATTCATGGTCTTGATGAAAAATCCCAAATTAATAAATGAGGTTATTGGAAATAAAGAGGAAATTTTGAAGTCAATTAAAAAGGAAATTACAAGGGTTGTGACAAAAATTTACCAAAATAATCATTTTATCGTTGAACTTGGTTTTTTCGAATTTAAACCCAAATTAGCTTAGAGATCCTAAATATAGTTTTAAGACCTTAATTAGGAAAATAAAATCACTACCAAGTTATTTGGAGTCAATTGGAAAAGGAAATTTTCATTTTGGAGATCAATTGGATAAAATGACCAAAATATCCCTAAACATGGTTTTATTGAAAGGTAACTAAATTTTTTAGACTATTGGATTAATTGGGAGATTAAGAATGACTTATTTTCAGCTAAAATAAGATAGGAATAAAATGGTAGAAAAATGCCACATATGCTAAAATAAGGAGACATATGGCATTGTCAAGTGGACGAGACACACTAGGAGTAAGGGTAAGTATCTTTCCACAATATGTGGCTTAAGATGGTTTAAAAGATGATTGTGTTAAGTAAAACTACTAATTAGGTGACTAATCCTAGAGGCTTGATTTGAAGTGCGAGAAAAACATCCCTTAAGCTCTCATCCTAGGTGTCACTCTTGGAAGGGTATGACAACACACTACAAGTTGAGGTAAGACACCAATCTTGAGATCAATTAGTGATTTTTGATGTTTAGGAATGACTAAACATAATGCTTTAGTGATTATTGAAGCTTATCAAGTTTAGCACACTAAGTTCTTCTTGACTACCACTTTTAATGCCCATACGAGATGCTTTTTAGTGAATCTAGATGATAATTGGTGTTATAATCTACTAAATGTGACATTAGATACAAGATTTAGTGGTTGAAAACAAGTTTAGTGCATAAGTTTCAAAAATGGAATCACCTAATTGTGGACTGCCACCTATGTAGTAAATTTCAGGTTGATTTTCTTGAATTAAATTTAAATTAGATGATAAAATGTGGTTGATTGATGATTGATGCGATGATTTGTGGATATATTAGTGATTTGAGTACCAATTGGTAGATATATGATGATAAGTGTGCCAAGTTTTATGTAAAATGGTGAATTGAAGTCTAGACAAAGTAGTTGAGGATATAGTATAATTTTTCTAGCATGTTACAAGAATGTTTGAAGTGGAAAATTGGTTGAATTTGGAGTTGTATGATAATTTAAAGTTTATTAGAAATTTAGTAAATTGTGAAATGAGTTTAAGATGGGAATTAGAGCTTTTGATCTTAAAATGTGTGAGCGCCATGACTTGTTATGTGAACATGGTCAAATTTGAAAATTTCTTATTTATAATGTTTAATTTAAGTTAATTGGACTACTAACATATTTGATGGATGAATGGAAATTGTTTGGCTGTGAAATGAAGTATAGAGATTAAGTTATAATGGAATTGGACTCGTTAAGGATGTTTTGTTGAGGGCTGGACCTTTTTTTTTTTGTAAATTTTGGGTTGTTTGGATCTTTGTTGGGCTTGAATATGAGATTGAAACGATATTTTAGAAACTAGAAGTGAATAGGAGTAGGTGGGCTTTGGTTTGGAATGATTTGAACTTAAATTGAGTGACATATGGGCCTTCAAAATGTAGATTTGTAACTTAGACTGTTCTAAAAATTTTGGGGAGGGTGGAGACTAAAATGAGTAAAATTAGGTCTTTCCTAAAGAAATAATTAGAGAAAGTGATAAGAGCTAAAATGGCTTTAATTTCACTCAAATTAAGCTTAAAATGAATAAGTTATGGATTTTTAATATTATGAGCTTTTAAAACAAATTTTGAAGATTGAATTATTTAAATAACTTGTGCCAAGGTTAGCCTATCCACATGGCCCATGGTCTAACCCTATGCCCTTTTCCATGGGTAGTCTACGTGGAAATACATAATTTGGTTAATTAGGTATAAATAACTTAGGAAACTAAGTTGGATCAAGAAAGAAATTAACTTAGTGAATGAAACTTAGTTGAGCTTAAATGAACTTAAAAGTACCTAATGGACTCGAAGCCTAAATTTGATTTAGGCTCATTTCATTTTTATAGCTCATACCTTGAATGGGCCTTAATAAGTCAAATATAACTTAAATGGGCCTTATATGCAATAAGGCCTAGAATCAACTAAATACCTAAATAGAAGATAAAATTAAGCATAACAAATAAATTTAACCCAATACATAATAAATAGGCCTAAGTAAATACAACGGGATTCGGTTAATTATGACATCACATAATAGGTCAAAATAACTAAATTGAACCTAAAATGGATACAAGGATAATAATTGGGCCTAAATAGTATAAGTGGACTTAAAATAATTCAAATGGGCCTAAACACCTAAACTACGGCATAATAAATCTAAATGGGCAAATTAAATGGATTAAGTCCTAATTAGATTAATCATTTCAAACAATAGGGTTAATTAAATTAATTAGGCCTTGTGAGTTTAACTCCAAATCTTATTGGGTCTACATTTTTTTAAAGCCCAAATACCTTAATTGGGACTTAATCACATTTAGAATAAAATTGACACAATATAATAAGCCTAAGTGAATAAACACTAAATGATTTAGGTAAAATTAGCTAAAAAACTAATAGGGTCCTTCCTAACCCCTAATGGGCCCATAACTAGTTTGGACCATAAATTATTTAAAGTAACCATAGAATAGTATTCAAATAATTAGAATAATTATTTGATTTAAGTTTTCTCTCTTAATGTATAAATTGGTTCAACCAATTTAACAAAAACTCGGACTTTAACTTGGGATCCTTTGATCTTTCCAATTATGTTGTAACATTTGTGTTGCTTGCTTAGTTAAGAACTTAAACTAGTCTAAAATCAAACTTACTTAAGTTTCCAAGGGTTGCTTGTGCGTAGTCAACTTGAGCCATAGAGCGACACCCTCAATCTTAGCTAAGGCCATAGTTTTAATTTAATAACCTTAGTTGTTAAGTGCTTAGGCCATCGAGGAATGTTTAGAGTTATGAATACTCGTGTTGATTTTTTTACTTTATATATGATAAAATACATTGTATAATTGTTTGTCGCATTAGAACATAAGCTTGTTTGACATCTATGTATATATTTGCACTACTATGTATAAAGTCTTTTGATTCACTTTTCTTTTTTAGGTGAAGACTATTCGATGGATCTACTTGACAATTTAATAGGTTTTGGCTCTAAAGAGAAGTATGAGACTAAGTACAAGGACCTAGATTACAAGGATTATTGTTGGCTTCCTAGTTTGTTCGAACTTAGATTTTTATATATATTGAGTACTATATTAAACTTATTATAAGAGTCAACTATAGTTTCATGGATTTTTTACCTTATGTTTGTATTTTGTTGGTCCATTAGACTATAACTTCATTATCCATCTTGTACTATCCACCATGTGTTTTTAAACTTGATGAAGTTTCAAAAATGTTTTCAAAATCAAATAAATCGTTAAATGTTTTATAAATTTAATTTGCGATTTTAAGGTCATAAACTTGGTTCAGTAACCAATTTAGCAATCATAATCTTACGTATTCTACTTAAATAGATTACGTGGTAAGCCGTATCTCCATAAAAAATTAGTGGCATGACACTTTATTTAATAAAAAGAATGTAAGTTAATTTTTCTTTTTCAATTTCATAAAATTTTTTTGGAATTTTTATTATATAAGGTAGAGAGAATTTTGATGTTGTCTTTATAATAAATATATATATATGAATAATGAACTCCTTTATATTTGGAAAGAAAAGTCATATATAGTTAAATTATATAAGAATGATCAAGACATATCATTGACTAGCATGACCATTATTATGTGGATGAAGTGAGGTCTAGTGAGTTAGTCTTATTCGTTATGGTTGGGTTAGGCCTTAAATGTATGTTTGACCATACTATTGTGCTGCATGCAAATGAATTCACACCATTGCTAGATAAATTTAACTAGTCTATTCTATTATAATCTCGTCTCATAATTGAATTTTATAAATTCATTTCACATTAGTCATTTTGCATTTTTGTTTTTGTATCTCATTTTTCATCTATATAATTAAAATAGAAAGGAGGAGTGGTTTTTGCATAACACTTAAATTTATCAAATTAGCTTATTCTCTTGAAAAATAAGTTTTAGCATTTAATATTAATGTAATAACATTTTGTAATTTAAATTTTAAAAAGCAATATTGAATTTTTAATGCTTTTCAATAATTCATTAGCACAAAAGTTTCCAAAAAAAAAAAAGATCTTAACCATTTATTATGTAGGGGTAAGGATCTAAGTGCAAAGGTCATATATGTGCTATGTGAGAGTGTGCTATCAAATAGGATAAAGAGGGTGAATAGACGGTCTCCACTACTATTTTAAAATCTAATTCTTTTCCCAAAACAATCCAATTTCCATGTTCATTAAATGGATTGACGGAAAACGGTCCATAATGTGCCATATTACCACATATACTCATGTGCAAAAAGATTCCTACGTGTACGATATTGCTAAGAAGATGATTTCAAATATCAATATGAATATCATCACATATATATTTCAGCAAAGAATAATTATGAGTAAACATAGATATTGATGTCGTATAGTTAGATAAATGAGTAATTGCATTTAGGAGAATAAAAAAGTACCTATATGTAGTGTCTGACCCAACATTATATCGCCAATTAGTACTAAGAGCTTTTAATGATGGTATCTTGTATAATGAATTGTCCAAGGGTCGCAACTCCAGAACTGAAATAAAAGGTATTCCTGATCCAATATTTACAAGACAAACCTGTAAATAATCTCTTGGGGCTATATATATTACTTCTTCATATGTATAATCGGTGTAATTCACTGTACTCCAGTAATTTGTGTCAATATGTAGATCAAATACTGGGGTTTGGTTCTTGCCATCATAATTTCCATACAAAAACGATGCTCGGACCAAATATGTGTTTTTGCTTCCTTGTTTTGGTCGAAGAGTGTAACAATTTCTAGTTCCATTGGGAAAGGCCCTTAACTCTCGGGCTTGTTGGTTGTAGTTCTGATACCATTCGGGGGACAATGGCATGTTTATTCCCGAGTCTGTAAACTTGGCATCTGTTTGGTAATAAATTTTGGAGAGGCTGTCATGATAGTCATCTGTTGCTCCGCAGTCGATGCTTATATGGTCTTCAGACAAAAATTGATGGAAGCACCAAAAATAAATAAATAAATGAATGAATAAATAAATAATTTGATTAGCGAAAATCTCGTATCAATTGAAAACCTTTCGATTCATCAAGAACTATACAAGATATAAAAATATTTTTTTTATGTATCAATAGTCTTATATCATAATATTGGATATCGATGTCATCTTTGATTACACTAATAATTATTAATTAATTTGTATGATCATAGTATGATATCTTATGTGGAATATAATTCTCCATGGATTGTATAAGAGAGAATTGGTATTAATTTATAAAACATGAAATGTTACAAATAGACTACTATAAAATCAAGCTATTATATATATATTAATTTGTAAAAATGCTTGGGATAAATTTTCATGGCCAATTGTGAATGTAAACTTTGCGGATCTAGTGTAGAATAATGGCATGTGAATAAAAATAAAGAAAATATTCTTTTATTTCATTAGTAATTTTTTTTTTTTGTTGTGAGATTACTACATTTTGTATAACCTGAAGAAGAAAGGAAGATTTGAATTTGTCCCATCGTAAATGAATAATAGTGTTAATACTAATTGAATATGCTATTTTGAAAATAAGGATAAGATTTGAATTTTAGCAAAAATAAAACCTTTTTTCGTTATCAGAAAAAACCGTTTATGTATTATATTTTAAGATAAAAAAAGCCTAAAGCAAGCTTCTTTTCAATAAAGCGGCCAGGTCGGCATTGCCAAGGATGGCCACAATTGAAACTTCATTTTGCAATGTAAAAATAAGAGTGAGGGAGAAAGAGAGAGCTAGTGAACCTGGATTTTCCTGATCCTGCCCTTGCACCAGCGCGCTAAGTGTCAAAATGCACATTATTGTAATTGATATCTTCATTCTCTTCTGTGGGGGGGTGTGTGTAGGGGAGAGTCTGGCATGGAAATAAGGATGTTCGATAGAATAAGCTTTATATATTCGCTTCCTGATCGAAGAGTCATTGACACCAAAGAAACGACTTGTAGGCTTGTACGGAGTCAACGGATGCATGTTGTTGAAAAATCAACTCTTCTGAGTGAAGCCCCACAAATTGCAGCAGGAACGGTGATTTAATTAGATAATAATAATATATAATACCCTCAAGTGGAATGTATTAGCTTCAAATATAATATAAGTACAATGAATTTTGGCTAAAATAATTTTTAACATTAATATATACATACATATATTAATATTTGCATATAAATAATGTCTGATATTTTTATTTTCAAGTGAGTATGATAGCGGAAAGAAATTCGAATTCAATCCATACGTTAAAAAGTAATATTTATGCTACTAAATTAAAAAAATCATAACAATAGTATATACCTTATTAAGTTTACTTAGAAACTATAATTCATAAAAGAAGCAAGTATGGTATCTATAAAAAGTCTTATAAACAACGTAGCCATGAACTTTGTAATTCTTCTTTAATAAAAAGATTAAATTGATAATGTTGCAAAGTTTAGAATTTTTCTTTCGTTTATAATTGTTTGTATTATATATTAGCTATTATATGCAAAATGTCACTATATTTTTTTAAATGGTTGTTTATGTATTTTTTATGCTAAATGGTTATAATTCAAAGGAAGAAATGCGACAAAGTATCACTAACACATTATTCATAATTGCCTATTCTATTAAAACAAATATAATACTAAAAGAGATATGCTCAATTAATTATTACAAACTTAACATAATATAGTTCCTTCAAGTTTTTTATAGACTATATTTTGTTTGACCCTATTTCATAAATGATTTTATTCCTTGAATGATACATCAATAAGAGATCGATCCACTTGGAGAATTAGCAAGCAAAAATTTACTACACCAGGCAAGGAGAGAAAAAGTCTAAACGAAACAAGAATGATTATAATAATGTAGATGAAGAAACGTTTAAAAATATAACTACTTTTCACATGAACTTTTTTTTTTCCATTGCATAATCTTTAAATTATAAATTATAGTTTCTTTGTAAAGATAAATAAATAAAAATTTTGTTATAGTTATCATCATAGTAAAAGGGTTTTTATATATGATTAAATTATATTTAAATTTTTTATTTTAAAAAAAATATAAGAATAATGAAAACTGTTATTATGCATTACACAAACTCTTAAATAACCTATATATCTATAATATTAAAAGGAATGGGACCTTTGTTGTGTCTTTAGTAAAGCAGGGTTAAAATAATGGAACAAAGCTATGAGACAAATCCGTCCATGATAAGGTTTTGGTTTTTTAGGGGATTGATGTATAATAATTACTGACAATGTTGAATTAGGGTTACCGATTGCATATAGACTTTTTTTTTTTTTGTTTTTGATTAGAACTTAATTTACTAACGTAATCATGCATCATCACAACCACTTATGTCAGGATTTATGCTTTTTCTCTTTCTCTTTTTTTTTTCTCCTCCAAAATTTACGTATGTTGCGTGTATATAGCATTAGAAGTGAGGGAGGACATCAAATTAAACATGGAAAAGAGCTCATCTGGAAAACGAAATAAAAATAAAATAAATAATAATTAATGAGATGGTATAAAAGTCATATCCTACTTGAAGGAGAGGATCATGTCATATAAGTAATTAACGGTGGAGAAGCCGTGGCTATAACGTCATGTATATAAAGTCTTCCCACAGGTTAGTTTCTCCAAAATTTCTTATGTGAAGGTATCGCGTGCTTTGCTTTCCAATGTAATTTTTTAATAATTATTAATGTCACTGTCGCTGCTACTACTTTTAATTTCTCAGAATTATTAGTGAAATTAATGTTATTAATTAAGTTTACAACTTAGGCTTAATTGAAAAGTCTAGTCTATTCTTACTACTTAGGCCCATTATACTATAGACCAATTATCTAGGTCCATTATGGTTATTCTAGGTCCAATTAGATTTTATTATGCCTAATTCATTAAATCTAAGATCATTTATTTATTGCACGCCTAACATATTTTGTTGCTTATTATCTAGGTCCATTATTATCCAATTTATACATTTTTTTTCCCATTGCTTTTGCCCTCTTCGTTCAAGACATGCTACATTTATATATTTTTTGGAGATCCACCGCTTCTGTTATTTCCATTTCTAGTGTACCACTTTCACTTGCTCCATTGCCATTCATATTACAAAAAAGGGGGCACAAAACAATGCGAAAATGAAATACAATAATAAGAGATGAACATTGATATCGACTGCCCATATCATTTTCTAAAGATATTATTTGTGAGATAATTAAAGATTAATACTATATACATGGGTTGTTATGTCTTTTTCTTGGACTTTATGTGATTCCTAGAAAAGGATAATGTCCTATATGCATAGGTATTATGATTTAATAGAGTATATATGGACCAATCCATCTTAGAACTTTTTTCGAAAAGAGACGTGAAAATAAAATGATTTGGTATGTTTAAAAAAAAGGTACCGCTATTCCCATACCATTTTAATGAAAATTCTATAACTAACAATAGTTTATAATATCCTGACAAAAAGGAGAAAGTAGTTCAAATTACCTGTCCTACTTGCATGATGATCATGCACGGTCCTATGTGCATTTAATCATACACCCCGCACGCATTACATAAAGAGGGGAAAGCAAAAAAAAAAAAAAAGCATTGCCATA
This sequence comes from Laguncularia racemosa, assembly GCA_037954665.1. Classification (NCBI taxonomy): domain Eukaryota; kingdom Viridiplantae; phylum Streptophyta; class Magnoliopsida; order Myrtales; family Combretaceae; genus Laguncularia; species Laguncularia racemosa. The sequence continues at coordinate 11,497,350 of JBBMOL010000002.1, read as the reverse complement.
AGATTTTTTATAACAATATCATTTAGAATGCCCAAAAGAAAATGCAGAAAAATAACCATTGATAAATAGATGTTGGCATATATGTCCCTTAATATAGAAAAGGGCGATTTTATTGTTTTTAGCTAAAGAAATTATTACTACACCGAAGATGTACCATCAAAGTCTAGCTCTAGACTAGTCATGCAAAAGAACTAATGGAATCCCAATCTCCTATTGATTTCATTTGTTTGGCTTCCACTTGATAATGATATATCTACATACAAACATTCTCCTTTAGTTGGAGAAGCACATGATCTATGTTTAGTCTTTGAACTGTTGTAGCTGATATAATGTCTACTACATTCCATATAGAATTTATGCTGAATTGGTCCTTTAGCCTTAGGTGATAAGAGGAGTTACTCAATTAAGAATGTGTGTGTTTTTCCTTTTGGACCTCAAAGGATTGCAGAATGATCTATTATCAACTCAAACCTTGCGTTTGGTTGGCATTAGAATCTGGTACTGGACATGACAAAATTTTTTGTCCTCCGTTTTGTTACCATCCATAAAGAAAGTATTGGAAAAAATATTAATATAGTACTTGACAAAATCAGATATATTTGTACTGTGTGTAATTCGGTACAAAAAATCTGGTACTGAACAAAAACCCTATTTTTACAAAATTCCCAATTTGGCTTTCATCCTTCTCGTGTTAATCAGCTACCCCCTTCTACTTTTTTTTCCTTCTTTCTGAAATTTTTTTCCCTCAGTGCCGCACCTTCTTTGGAACAAGGAAGTACGAGAGCTCATCGGTGTTGCTCCTTCACTGACACTTGTCGTGTAATCGGCCGTAAGTTCGACCATCGCCATTTTCAAACTAGAAGTCGCCATCAGGTTCGTCTGGTTTCATTTCTTCTCAATTTCTTGCTTCCTTTTTGAATGCATCATGATTGTTTAGGGTTCGTCTAGTTGTCCCCCAATTTTCGGATGATCTTGCTACAAAATTTTCTACCAAAAGTATCTTATCAATAGCTAGTTTTGGCATCGTAGAGGACCCATCTTTGTTTATACTGGAAATGAAGGGAACATCGAATGGTTTGCTGCAAATACTAGGTTTTTGCTTGACATTGCACCAAAGTTCCATGCCTTATTATCTCATCAACAATTTCTCTTTGGTTAAGATAGTCTCATTTACGAATCTTTTGAGGATTGGTAAGAGAGTTTACAATATTTGCAAGCAGTGGTGGAACCATGATTTCATTCAAGGGGCGTGTTGTAAGGCAAAAATTATAAAGGGTGGTTGCTCGCATGGACCCAGACCCCTTGGCTCTGCTTCTGGTTGCAAAATAATTCTAGCCCATGTTAACGTTTTGGACAAGTGAATTAAGAGATTTTCAACTTGCTTTATAGATGTGCCTTCATTCATATGAAGGTTGTCTTTAATTATTCGAGATTTCTTTCTAATCTCTAGGTGTATTTTGATAAGGGGGTGTATGGACAGAGGTTTTGTATGGTGATTGTGATTGAGGATTAGGTTGTCTTTAACATTTTGTAATGGATGTTCATTTGTGTATATTTCAGCATAGGTATTATGGAGATTCTAAGCCATTTGGGAAGGAATCATACAAGTTTGCAGAGAGAGTAGGGTATCTGAATTCACAGCAAGCATTGGTGGATTTTGCTGTTCTTATAAAGAGTTTAAAGCAGAATTTATCTTTTGAAGCATCACCTCTTATGGTGTTTAGACGTTCTTATGGAGGAAGTGAGAGATCATAACTCTAGATTTTTTATTTTTTTTTTGGTTTTTGCATGGTGTATACAATATGAATTGTTGAAGGCTTACTTATGGGACATGATTTAAGGGATAGAGAAGGTAACTCTAGAAATTCAACAATATAAGAATTGGATGATCCAATCATAATTTGGACAAGCCATTAGTGTGTAGATGAGTAATGTTTGAGATTTTCAGCTTGCTTTATAAATCTGCCTTCATTCATATGAAGGTAATGATAAAGATTGATGCTGTTATAGATCCCAAACTTGATGTGATTAGCGAACCTTTACGGAAGAAGAGGGAAATGGTGATGGAGGTAATGATAAAGATTGATGTTGTTATGTGGTGACAGATGATAGTTAGTTTTTGATGGTTGAGATAAATTTTGAGCATGTAATTTAAGTTTGAATGGTTTGAATAGACCATTGGTTATTTGTGGGAAGGGAAGAGGGTGAAATGTAAAGTGACATCTTGTGTGGTTATTTTAAGTTAATTATGGTGTTACTGCTAGATAAACTTTACATGAGACAGTGTTCGAGGGATGAGAAGTAGGGTTGTTGACCATCTCTCTCTCTCTCTCTCTATTTAGTGACCTGGTTAGAGGAGGATGAATGATTAGGTGAGTATACAAGATGTCTAGGTGAGGTTTGCTTATGGGGGGGGGTATGTAAGTTGCTTCAAAGGCACTTTGTTGGAAGCCTCTAGTAGCTATTTGCGAAACCAACAAGCCAAATTCGTTGAAATCAACCTCCATTGAGGAAGAGCGAGAGGGAGACATGTTACTTGTTGAACCTTTACCATCAAACACAACTTTGGTGAGATCTACTCTTAGCCAAGATCCGAACTTTAGATGCTTGCCTTCATCATTAAAGCTAGTAGTTAAGTGTCTTAGTTTCCCACATTTAAAATAAATGTTTAGAAGTTTTTCATATTTAAATTGTACAAAGTATCTCTATGCTTTATTCCTACTAACCCACATGCTTGCTTCCAATCAATATTAACTCTTACTCTTAAAAAACCTCGCATGGCTCCCCCTTTAAATTGCATGTTAGTATAAATCTTCATGGCAAGTTCCTCTTTCACCTTAAATTTGAAGACAACTGTGATGCTATATGTTTTTGTTACCCTTATTAAATTTAGATTATGTAGCATATGATATTGTCCATTATGTTTTGTATTATGAAAATGATCTTCAGTTCCCCAACGTTACACTCATGGGTCTTTCCTTTGATATGTCATATAGATCATGGATCATCATGGATTTCTGATTTGTCTTCTTAGATAGAAAGTCTATATCAATATGGCTGCAATGGTAGCTGCTGGTTTCTATTATATGAACTTTATTTTAAATAGGAGAGTAGAGAGGGGTGTATTGAATGAGCGAGCATTAGCTAGATATGAAACGCGTCGAGAGATGATTGATTCACTCATTAATGGAAGCGATACAAATTGTTTATGGGAATTAAGGATGTGTAAGAATAGTTTTGCACATCTTTGTGAACTCATTAGGATATGAGGGGGAATACATTGTAATGGAAGAGCAACGGTTGAAGAACAAGTTGCAATTTTTGTTAACATCCTTGCACATCATACAAAAAACAGGAGTATTCAAGTCAGATTTTGTAGATCAGGTGAGACTGTTAGTAGAAATTGCCATCAAGTGTTCGCTGTTGTGTTAAGGTTACAAGATATCTTACTTACAAAACCCAATCTAGTACTAGAAGATTGCATTGACGAACGGTGGAAATGGTTTATGGTAATATAAAAAATCTTTTAAGTACCTTCAATTAATCGACAATGGTCATGATTACTTATAATACAATACAATTTTTTTTTGTTTGTTTAGGAACATATTAGGGTTAACTTGGAGCATTAGATGGTACCTATATTGCAATTACGACACCAGTTGTAGATAGACCTAGGTATCGAACAAGGAAAGGGCATCTTGCAACGAATGTCAAGGGTGTATGTGATCGTGAGAAGAAATTTATCTACATATTGGCTGGCTGGGAAGGTTCTGCATCAGATTCTAGAGTATTACGTGATGTAGTCATTCGATCTAATGGAATGAGATTTGCACTCAGTAAGTATTTTAAAAAAGAAAATTGTTTCATTTTATCTAATCAATTGAAACTTTTCATGTAAATTTATGTGGTTACATTTCGTTTTAGGTTCATATTATCTAGTAGATGGTGGATATTCCAATGCACCAGGATTCCTTTCCCCTTTTAGAGGGAGCCGTTATCATATTTAAGAGTGGGCTACAAGTCAACATAGACTTGAAAATTGTGAGGAATTATTTAACTATAGATATGCAAGGGCAAGAAATGTTATAGAAAGATGTTTTGGAATTTTGAAGAGACAATAGGGTATTATAAGGAGTCAATCATTTTATCCCATCAAAATACAATGTCAAATGATTCTAACTTATTGTCTATTACACAACTTCATTCAAATGTACATGCCACTAAACCTATTAGAGCACACTGTAATTGAAGGTGATGAAGTTCCAATTAGAGAAAATGGAATTGATGCAATTGAAAAGATAGAACCAATTGAGGTATGGACTGAGATGAGGGATACCTTAGTATAAGAGATGTACGATGAATGGAGGGTACGTCATAGGAATTAGAATGTCACTAACTGTTGTACTTTTATTGATTATGTATCTTGGATCAGTGTCACTAGTGATTTTTTGTTAATTATATATTATTGAAATCATTTAGTTGTTGAATTTTCAATTTTATGTTGTGATGTAAATTGAAATATTTTATCCACTATTTATATGTATGACTTATATTTTATTTGTTTTCTTTTTGCCTTACACTATGGATTGGTTTACAGTTATGGACGGTAGAGATAAAAAAACTATACGTTCTTGGAGCCAAGTTGAGGAAGAAACTTTATTGATAGTGCTGGAGGAGTTAGTAGTTGAATGATACAAGGAAGAAAATGGCACTTTTAAGAATGGAGCTCATGAAGAAGCTTTAAAAAGGATGGAAAGTCACATTCCAGAAATTAATTTCAATGTTAGACAAATTGTTAACAAAATGAAGAGGTGGTCAATGAAGCTGGAAAAGGTTGTTGACATGATGAATACTAGTGGTTTTGGGTAGGATGATGCCAAAAAATGTGTTATAGTTGATAGTGATGTGGTCCTTGCCGAATACATGAAGATAAAATCAACATTATCTTTATTTTGAAATATACTCATTTTTTTAAAGTTAATTTTTTGTTGTTATAATAACTATTTCTATTGTTTTGTAGAAACATTTGAAGGTTGGTAATCTTGTCAATAAGGAAATTAAAGAGTTTGAAACACTTCAAGGGATATTTGGAAAGGATAGAGCAAATGGCAAAAGGGCTAAGACACTAATAGATGTGACATAGGACTTACAAAATGAGGGTGGGGATACTTTTGATGAAGATATGGAGTCAGAACAAGTGCCATAGTCTACTGAAGCCTCCAACTATGCCTCACATGATCCATCTATGCGACTGACTTGGAAGTGTCCTATGGTAGAATATGCTGCAGAATTTATATCTACGTTTCAAAAGAGCATAAGTGATGTTAGGAGTGATTTTGCTTTACTTGCAAGAAAAATTGCTAATCTTCCTAGGGACGATGTTGTTGCAAAGTTGAAAACGTTAGGATTGTCGGAAAATGAAGAGTTGGATGTTTTTATGCAAATGGCGATAAATTCACAATATGAAAAGTTTTTTTAGAGGCTCCGAGGAGAACAATGCTTAGCATTTGTTAGGCGAATTATCGGTTGATGTAAAACATGTTTGCAGTATTTGTGTAATTGAGACTTCTTTCATTGGCTTTGTATTATCGAACCTCTCTACCTTGGTTTAGTACCATGTATGGTTAAACTTGTTTTCATATTTTGTAAAAGTTGTAACCTCATGTATCTCCTGCAATAGAGTTGCCAGATTTTCTATTAGATGTAGTTGGCAGGTCATAATCATAAAAACTACTTTGACTCTTCCTTCATATGATTATTATCTTATCTATGCCATTTATGCCTTGTTCATATGAAATATAAAAGTGGTTGATGTTACAATTTAATCAATCTAATTTGTGGATGGATTTTGGAAATTTTAGGTCCTTCAGTGACTTATTTAAAGTGGTTGATGGATTTGTGAATGTTTCAATATAAAAGTGTTTCATGTCTTCAGTGACTTATTCAAAATGATATGTAACGTATTATTTTATTAAATATAACATAATTTTTCCCTAAAATATTTAATATAATATATTAAACCTTTAAATAATTTTTACTTATAATAATATCAAATATATATAAATAACTATGATATAATTAAAAATGACAAAATTGTCAATTTTACTATGTTTAGTCCAATATTTTGTAATTCCAAACACTGGACAATACAAAAAGCCTTCTCCAATAATTAAAAAGGGCAAAACTATCAAATTCACTGTGTTCAATCCAATACTTTGTAATCCAAATACTGGACAGCACAAAAATGCTTGTCTAGTACTAAACCAACAAAACGTGGTACAAAAATATTTTTTGTCCCTTCCTTCTTATTTTATACTATCCAGTACTCGTTCTGTCCGGTACCAATAACCAAACAGTACCAAAGAGTATCATCCTAAGGCTCTAAACATCATTTTTTCTACAAAAGTTTCTTGAGGATTGAAATCTGCAAAGCATAGAAAGTCTTAGTTATGCTATTGAATTAGGTTGACAATTATTACACAACATTTTATTACAAATAAGAATATAATAAATTTAGGAACACAAATACATATACAAAACATAAAAGTAGCACAATAAACACAGTTGTAATATAAGTAAATATAATTGTAATGTAAATTAATTATTTATAATCTAGTAGAAACAAATTCATCACTAATAAAAACTATCAACAAGAATTGTCTTGCTTAGATCTTAGGGAATGCATCGCCTACAATAGCCTTTCAACCTTTTTGCATACAATAGGCCTTTTGTAATGTTTCAAAACCTAGAGTATTACAACCCACCACATGTCCCTATGGGATAGTAACACACAAAGGTTCCTCTTATAATTGTTCTTCAACTTGTTCAACTCCACTACACATTATTATAATTGTACTTTAATGAGTTAAATAATTAACTTGCATATAAGTCTTTTCAACCACATTATAACTAAAATTAATTTAAATACTCCACATTAAAATAATAATCCATGAATGAGACTTTCAAAATACTACTAGATTCATATTAACTAAAATATAATTACATAAGAAGTCTCTAACAAAATATCAAATAATCTTCTAACTTTCATTTCTCTATACTATTCATCGTCATATTAGTAATAATATCCTTCACTAACATCATCTTGATAATAATAATACACATTCTTGAATTTTTCATACTTAGCGTACTCATTATACCCACTTACAATTGAAAAAGAGAGGGTTGAAGCTAAGTCCAGTACGTGAATATCCAAAAACATGTATATGCTACAAGTACAACGATACAAGTTACATACATACATACATAATATAGTAAATACTTAACAAACAGTCACTTAATTATATGTTGGTTAATCAACAAGTAATATAGTAGCACTCATGACTTCAGTAGATTACTTTTTATTTTTTAAGTATTTTAAATCTAAATAGGAAATTGCTATTTTTGACCCCAACTTTTTACTGGTATAAAAAATTATCACCTCTAGCCCTAATACTCCTAAAATCTACTCGAATTGTGTTGATATGCAACACCATAGGGGATAACATTATATACTAATCAACGAGTACTTCCTAGGGATTTGCCAACTTTAGCTTCTAAGCTGAGCCACACACAAGCACCAAGCAAGTAAGTTATTGAATTTACATTAAGTTTAATCATTCACTATATCTAGCAAGTACAACTAGTAAGTGTGGTAAATACATACATGGAAGAGCAATTTTATATTCTACTTGTTTGCAATTACCAAATTTATCAAAACTTGTCATGAAATAGTAATTAATTCTTAGTTTTACTCTACAAAATGGTCTAAATTTCACTAGATTATTAAACTAAGAATTAATTGCTTATTTTTCCTTTCTTAAGTTCTACTATAAGTAATAAGGCTTTAGAATTTAAATAAAATTAAAATAAAAAGATTAAAGAAATATTCTTAGACAATACATCTGTGTGCATAACCGTGTAAAAGAACACAAAAAAAAAATATGACTGTATATTTAAAGGAATGAAGTATACTAATTACTGATCATGTTAATTAAAATAAAATAAATAACAATTAATGATATGGTATAAAAATCATATCCTACTAGGAGTGGTTGTTGTCATATTACATCAAGGACCCATTTTATGTAACCAATGGAGAAGTTTGTTGCTCCAACGTCATGTGTATGAAAGTCTTCCCACAGATAAGTTGTCTTATGTGCTTCACATTGTTATAATAACAATTGTCGAGTCATGGTCCATTTTTATTAATTAATAATGTCATTGTCGTTATGCCGAGCAATGGTCAAGTTTTAATAATTACTAATGTCACTGTCACTATGATGAGTCATGGCCAAATTTTAATAATTACTAATGCCATTGTCACCACTTTTAATTTCCTATAATTATTACTTCATCTTAGATCTTGTGTGAAGATATTATTACGTACTTTATATATTGTTATAAACAATCGCTAAGTCATGGTCAATTTTTAATTATTGCTAATGTTACTGTCACTACTTCTAATTTCCTATAATAATTCTTTCATCTTTGATATTATGTGCTCTACATTGTTATAAACAATTGCGGAGTCATGGTCAATCTTTAATAATTACTAATATCACTGCCATTGCCTTTAATTTCCTAAAGTTATTACTTCAACTTAGTTCTTGTTACAGTAAGAAAAAAAGGTAAAAAATCTTACATCTTGTTCCTACTTGGGGGAGAGGATCTTGTCATATTACGTTCCATAGATTGAAGAAGACCCATTATGAGTAACTAACGGTGGAGAAGCCGTGGCTATAACGTCATGTATATAAAGTCTTCCCACAGGTTAGTTTTCCCGAAATTTCTTATGTCGAGATATCGCGTGCTTTACAATGTCATAAAGAATTGCGATTCTCATAGTTTGCATAGCAAGAGGGAACGCTGAGTTAAAATAAAATAAAATAAAAAAATAATCCTAAACTTTGTTGCGAGCCCCTTGAGTCAAATAGAATATTCCATGTTTGAGATCATTGAAATACGGCAACTCCATACATTTACGATAGGAATAGAAAATATTATATCTCTAAGTACTGCAATGATAATAATTTGTCATAGAATCTATTTAGGTTCTTATAATTACTAAGTGAGTTTATAATCAATTTTAGAACTTGAAATTATTCATTAATTTTTAAAAAACATTGAATACTTTATTTATTTTGTTGGTTGATTGGTTCAAGAGGGCTTTGGAAGTTCCACCAATTAGCTACTAGTTGAGCCATTTATGATGGTTTAAATGCCTAACTATCATATCATTTTAAAAATATGTGTTCGCAAATGTAATTCTAGTCTAAGGGTATTACTTACTAACTCAAATAACTAACAATTAGATTAGCGAGTTTAATTATTTTACCTCAATATGCAACACACAGTCACTAAATACCTAAAGAGCGAAAAGTTCTCAAAGTAGAAAACGAGCCCCAAAATGAATGCAATTGTTCATTCATTATGCAACTAAGAAGCGGAATTTAAGACTTAGTTAAATGAATTCAGTTATTCATTATTCATATAAGTTTAGGGAATTTAGTGTCATTAATTTAGTTTACAACTTAGGCTTAATTGCAAAATCCAGTCTATTGATTCAACCTATACTTAGATTTATTACATAGGCCCATTATACTATAGACCAATTATCTAGGCCCATTATGGTTATTGTAAGTACAATTAGATTTTATTATGCATAATTCATTAAGTCTAAGATCATTTAGTTATTGCACGCCTAACATATTTTGTTGCTTATTATCTAGGTCCATTATTATCCAATTTATACATTTTTTCCCCATTGCTTTTCCCCACTTCATTCAAGACATGCTAAATTTATATATTTTTTGGAGATCCGCCGCTTCTGTCATTTCCATTTCTAGTGTACCACTTTCACTTGCTCCATTGCCATTCAAATTGCAAAAAGAGGGGGCACAAAACAATGCGAAAATGAAATATAATAATAAGAGATGGACATTGATATCTACTGTCCATATCATTTTCTAAAGATATTATTTGTGAGATAATTAAAGATTAATACTATACATATGGGTTGTTTTGTCTTTAGTATAAAAATAACCATTGATAAATAAATATTAGCATATACGTCCCTTATATAGAAAGGGGCAATTTTATTCTTTTCAGCTAATGAAATTATTACTACGCCGATCGTGTACCATTAAAGTCTAGCTCTAGAGCAGTCATCCAAAAGAATTTATGGGATCATGATCTCCTGCTGATTTCATTTGTTTTGCTTCCACTTGATAATGATATATCTACATCCAAACATTCTCCTTTAGTTCGAGAAGCACATGATCTATGTTTAGTCTTTGAATTGTCGTAGCTGATATTATCTCTACTACTTTCCATATAGAATTTATGCTGAATTGGCCCTTTAGCCTTGGGTGATTAGAGAAGTTACTCAATTAAGAATGTGTGTGTTTCCCTTTAGACCTCAAAGGATTGTGGAATGATTTGTCATCAACTCAAAGACTATTATCCTAATGCTGCAAACATTAATTTTTCTACAAAAGTTTCTTAAGGATTGGAATCTGTAAAGCATAGAAAGTCTTGGTTAGGCTATTAAATTGTTGGAGTATGGCTTATACTCCTCAACGACAAGAAAGTACGTGGATTCCACTCATACTCCCCTATTAAAATCTTAAACACCAATGGGCTTTTAGTATTTAAACCCATATTTGTTCATTAAAAATTTGGGTTTTGGCTTATGGATAGCCGTTACTATATATTCTCTTTTTCACTTGTAATTGTATGATGTAACAAGAGAGCAATGTACTAATTATAATAAAATCCTCTACTTAATGTAGCCTTAGTTAACAGGTGAATTAGGATAAAATCTTGTGTCTTTATTTTTCTTCCTTTTTTAACTTTACTTCATTATTTTGTGTACATTAGCCTTAACATAAATTAGGTTAACAATTATGACACAACATTATATTACAAATAAGAATATAATATATTTAGGAAAACAAATACATAGACAAAACATAAAAGCGGCAGACTAAACACAATTGCAATATAAATTAATTATTTATAATGTAATAGAAACAAATTTATCACTAATAAAAACTATCAACAAGAATTGTCTTGCTTGGGTCTTAGGAATGCATTGCCTACAATAACCTTTCAACATATTGTAGACCTTTTTAATATCCTAAAACCTGAAATATTAAAACCCACCACGTGTTCCTAATAGGTAGTGATAGGCAAAGGCTCTTATTATTACTATTCTTTAACATGTTCAACTCTACTACATATTATGATGATTGTACTCCAATAATGTAAATAATTGACTCGCAAATGAGTCTTTTCAACCACATTATAATTAAAATTAAATCCAATACTCCACCTCAAAATAATAATTCATGAATAAGACTTCTAAAAAACAACTAGGTTGATATTAGTTAAAACATAATTACATGAGAAGTCTCTAGGAAAATGTCAAATATTCTTCTAACTTTCATTTCTCCATGCTACTCATCATCATTGTGGCACTCATGACCTCACCAGACTGTTTCTTATGTATTTTTACATGTTTTAAATCTATGTTAGGAACTGTCACATTCAGCCTTAACTTTTTACTAGTATTAGAAATTATACCTTCGACCTCAATACCTTTAAAATCTACTCGAATCATGTTGATATACAACACTATAAGGGATAATGCCACATATCAATCAACGAATGCTTCTTAAGTATCTACCACCTCTAGCCTCTAGGTCAAGCCATACATAAACACCTAGTAAGTAAGTTCCCATATTTATATTAAGATTATTCATTTACTACATTTAGCAAGTATAACTAGAAAACATGGTAAGCGTGTACTTGAAAGAATGGTTTTAGATTCTACTTGTCTACAATTACCAAGTTCCTTAAGGCTTCACTAATGCTTAGTTTTACTTTATAACATGGCCTAAGCTTTACTAGGTTATTCAACTAAAAATTAGTTATCTGTCATAAGTAATATTGGTTTAAATTTGAAATAAAATAGAAACAGAAAGATTAAAGGAGTGTTATTGGACAACACAGTTGTTGCCATAGTTGTGTAGAAAACCATAGGTAGGAACATAGTCGTATACATGGCCATGTACCTTACTGTATGAAAAGCCCCCTCAACATGCTCTAATATATAGTCGTGTACATGGTTGTGTACTTTAACACAAGCAATTACACACTTGTATACCTAGTTATGTATAGACCCATCTCACCAAATTCTCTTCACATTCATCATGGGTAAGTAGACGGTCGTATACCTTGGTCATATACCTCTCTAAACCTCATAAACCTCCTTAATTCCATCATTATTTGACCTTTTCTCTACCTTAGCACTTACCAATCAATTCAATATTCCAAATCTACCATAATTTTTACCTAATTTCATGGATTTAAGCGTATTAGAATATTTACTTGTCTTAAATTGAATTCATAACTCGAAATACATTTGATTTGACAACTTGGGTGTCCAATTGAAATGTCCAGAAACCTTAAATTAGGATAATGTTTCACACTTTAACTACTCTATTGTTGTTATGAGAGAAAGTACATGAATTAAAAGTAAAAGTTGTCTTACCTTTACCAAATGTGAGATGAAAACAACAATTTCATGTCGTTAACTAGCGGATTAGTAAAGGTCTGTAGAGATAGATCTTCCTAGATAGTAAGATGAGATACTGATTAGGCAAAAGAAAAGAAAAATATAAACTAGACTTGTGAGGTTTTATATATAATCCACGATAAAAAAAAAAAACTAAACTGCTTTCTTCTTAAAACTTATAATGACCTTCATACCCTACCTTTTAAAATATTATTTTATTTTATTTTTTAACTTTTTACACCTTTACACAAAAGTAATGGACCACAAGACACAAGTAATCAAAAGATCAATAGGGTTACTCTTGGTAGCATTTCGAATTAGAATCCCATTTTGAAATTCCTATAGATCCGATTGCAAATCATATCAAGTTTAGAAAACATGGGCTTCGGATTACATCAACATAGAAGAACTTATAACTAGACTAGCACAATGATGTTACATAGAGGAGGAAGAGACTTGAGGTGCTATTTAAAGGAAAATATGTAGCAGAACTTATAGAGATTGAGGGATGCATACTCTAACAGGAAGATCAAAACACTAGTCATACAAGAGAACTCTATTAACATATGCAACAGTACTTCAAAAATTATCAAACATTTCTTAGTTAGCAATATCATTGCTCTCTTCACTAAAGAAGCTTCTGTTTCTTCCAAAACATCTTTAACATCATCCACTTCCTACAGTGATGGGGACGTTGGATCATTTTCCAATTAATAAGGATGAAAAGGTAAATGCAGATGAAAACCTTCATGGTTGTACCATGAGTAGGGGTTGAGTCCATCACTAGCAGAGGAATGTTTCATCCATACTTCAAATTTAAAAATTGAAACAACACTAAATTGTCAAATAGGTAGATCGCAACCTTAGTACTTTCAAATTTAAGAAATGGTGCAAAAGAAAACGACCTCAATTTGTTTTGCCAGTATGTCTAAAGCTGTCATTCCATTACTAACTTCAATGGAAGATTTGCACTTGGAATAAACTAATCATAAGACTTGTCACAGGCTTAAAATGAAATTTCAATCAACAATCCAAAAGATAAGGTAGAAAGATAGGGACTCTTTGAAACTTCTTTAGGGCTTTCCTTTTTAATTGCTTCATAGGCTAAAGTTAAGACCTTGTTAAGGGTAACAATAGAAGACTAGGAAAGAAGATAGCATTCGATCATAACTATAGCCATGCTAACGTTCATAAGCTAAAAGCTAAAATCAAGTTTTTTTTTTTTCTTATTCTTTTGGTAATAGAAGGGCATGGCTGGCTACCTCTAGCACAAAAACTACTCTACAAAACCTATGTATTGATGCAATATAACTTGCACTATTTAAGTAACTCTAAGAAGTGTAGTTGGTAGAATTTGAACCCAAAACCTTTAGCAAGTTATTGTAAAAGAATGTTAGGTCTTAACCACTAGGCAAAGTCATTGGTAAAGTAAGTTAAACCTTTTTTTTGTTTTATTTTTTATTTAAAAAAAATCAAGCAAATTTTCATGCTAGCATGAAAGCACCTATCCATTCAAAACTCACCACATTACTTCTAACACTTACACATCAAACTTTGCATAGTTAAATTTAAGTCCAAACCTTATGTGTGTTATCATGCGATTAGAATGGTAAAATATTCCATTCTAAAAATTCCAATAGGTGCGTCTTGATTCATTATGGATAACAAGGGAGATTTTTTTGTTGCTCTTCCTCCTTTCTTTAAGAGCATCATCCTTTCTAGAATCGCATAACAAAATTTTGGTAAAAATAAAAATAAACCCGTTTATCTACCATATTTTAACTTTTGATATAAATATTCAAGAAACTTTTTTGTGGTCTCCGTGGCTAAGGTAGCTTTTGGTTGCATGAAAAATGCGGTACTGGACTAGACAATTATTTTTGTCTTGTGTTTGGTTGGAAAAAATGAAATAAGTATGGGACAAAAAAGAAATATGGTACTGGATAAAAGGACAAAATTTTATACCATGTGTAATTCAGTACAAAATTTGTGGTACTAGACAAAAATGTAATTTTTGTAAATTCCCCAAACTATCCTTCCATTTATTTTCCCTTGCATCTAGAAAAACAAAATACCCTTTCAACACCAATACGCAACCTAGGTTCCTCCACGCCGCTCTAACTGTGGACTTCATCCTGCAATCTATCATCATTCAGTTGTTGTTGTCTTCACACCATAGGTCGTTGCCCGGTTGTCCATGTCTTCACCTCACACGTCGCCATCAGGTTTGTCTGCTTGCCTTGTTTCTCCCTTGCTTGCTTTTTTATCTTTCTCGCATTCTCTATGTCGTTGGTTGTTTCTGCTTTGTGTCATTAGCTTGCTCTATGTCATCAACTTTCTTTATTGCTTTGCTTTATGTCATAACCTTGTGTTGCCGGCTTGCTCTATGTCGTCGATCATTTCTACTATTTTTCTTTTTCTATTTCTCTATGTCGTAACCTTCTTGTTTCTTTGTAGACAGTAAAAAATCACAATGCAACACAACTTCAAGATTAGATAATAATAATAAAAGAAATTGATAAGACTGTCTTCATGTGAAAATTACCACATTGTTGCCATTGATGGAAAATCTATCGAAACCATTATCATGGACAAAGTAACTAATATTGACAAATGGGTATTAGACAAGTCTTTTCATATTGACAAATTGATAAGAATGTTTTCACATTTGTTAGTGTAGACGTCGGTGGTGTTGTCGAGAGGCATAAGCGTGAATTCGATCTTGTTTGTTAGAAAATCAAGGATGTTTGGGAAGTGGCTAAAGAGAGATGGCTGAGCAGGTACAGAATGTCTAGTTTGACAGATTTAGCTTGGGATATATTCAAGAGACACTTTGTTGTGATTTGAAATTTGGATGAAGGGAACAAATAGCATCTTGTAGTTATAAATTAGCATATTGTTCTTTCTAGGAGCTTCTCCATTTGGTAGGATCTATGGCCATGCTTGGTTCTGTGAAGCTTGGATGTGTGTGTGTGTATATATATACATGTATATATTTTTGTTGCTAGCAAGTGGTTTTTAGTGGAGTGATATGTATTTATGTACATGGTTATGCTTTATTTTATGCATGTGTGTGTAAGCATTGGATAACTGTGTGTGCATGTGTGGTGTAGGGGGCTAGTGTAGTGTGTGTGTGTTGGCTAGGGATCGTGTGTATTTTGTTGGTGTATATGCTGGAAGTGTGTGTAGAGTCGTATAAGCGTATTGTGGGGTACATGTTTGTGTATGCTGGAAGTGGTGTGTGGTGTGTGAGGTGTCTGCATGTATGTATTGGAGAGTGTGTGTAGTGTGTGTGTGTGTGCTGAACTTAGAGAGAGAACATGCAGTGTAGGATATAGTGTTTAACCATTTACTTCCAATCATTCGCTATGGTTTTAATGTTACTAGTGTTTATGTTTGTGTTTGGTTTCATGTTGCTTGCAGTAGTTTTACACATCTTTGTGAACTCCTTAGGGTACGAGGGGGAATGCATTTTAATGAAAGAGCAACGGTTGAAGAACAAGTTGCTATTTTTGTTAACATCCTTACGCATAATACAAAGAATAGGAGTATTCAAGTGAGATTTTGTAGATCAGGTGAGACTATTAGTAGAAATTTCCATCAAGTGTTAGCTGCTGTCTTAAGGTTAGAAGATATGTTACTTGCAAAACCCAATCCAGTACCATAAGATTGTAATGATGAATGGTGGAAATGGTTTAACGTAATAGTTTATTTTTTTTCCCTAAGTTTGTCCACAATGGTCATGATTACTTATAATACACTATTGATTTTTTTTTTTTTGGTTTGTTTAGGAACATATTAGGGTTGTCTAGGAGCATTAGATGATACATACATTGCAGTGACAACACCAGTTGCAGATAGACCTAGGTATCAAACAATGAAAGGGCATCTTTCAACAAATGTCATGGGTGTATGTGATCATGACATGAAATTTATCTACATATTAGCAAGTTAGGAAAGGTCTGCATTAGATTTTAGAGTACTACATGATGCAGTCATTTGATCTAATGGTTTGAGAGTTGTACCTAGTATGCAATTTAAAAAAATAAATTGTCATGCATTTTATCTTTTCAATAACAAACTTTCATGTAAATTTATGGGATTCTATTTCTTTTTAGGTTCATATTATCTAGTGGATGGTGGATATTCCAATGCACCAGGCTTTCTTTCCCCCTTTATAGGTAGGCATTACCACATTCAAGAGTGGGCTACAAGTCAACGTAGGCCTCAAAATCATGAGGAATTATTTAACTATAGACATGCAAGGGCAAGAAATATTGTAGAGAGATGTTTTGTAATTTTAAAGAAATGATGGGGTATTCTAAGGAGTCCATTGTTTTATCCCATCAAAATACATTGTTAAATGATACTAGCTTGTTTTTTACTACACAACTTCATTCGAATGTACATGCCACTAGACCCGTTAGAGTATGCTGTAATAAAAGGTGATGAAGTTCCTATTGGAGAAAATAGAATTGATGCAATTGAAACAATAGAAGTTACTAAGGAATGGACTTAGATGAGGAACAATTTAGCATAAGAGATGTACGATGAATGGAGGGCACGTCATAGGAACTAGAATGTCACTTAATTGTTGTACTTTCTTTAATTATGTATGTTGGAACATTGTCACTATTGAATTTTTGTTAGTTATGTATTATTGAAATCATTTGTTTTTTGAATTTTGAATTTTATTTTGTGAAGTAAATTGAAATATTTTATCCACTCTTTGTATGCATGACTTACATTTTACTTATTTGCTTTTGTACTTACAATATGGATGGGTTTACAGTCATAGACAATAGGGATAGAAAAACTAGGCATACTTGGAGCCAAGTTAAGGAAGAAACGTTACTGGTAGTGCTAGAGGAGTTAGTTGTTGAAGGATACAAAGAAAAAAATGGCACTTTTAGGATGGGGCTAATGAAGAAGCTTTAAAAATGATGAAAAGTCACATTCTAGAAATCAATCTCAATGTTAAATGAATTGTTAACAAAATGAAGATACTAGTGGATTTGGTTAGGACGATGCTAAGAAATGTGTTATAGTTGACAGTGATGAAGTTTTTGCCGAATATATGGAGGTATAGTTAACATAATCTTTATTTTGAAGTATATTCATTTTTTTTTAAAGTTAATTCTTTGTTGTTATAATAATTATTTCTATTGATATGTAGAAACATCAAAAGGTTGGTAATGTGATGAACGAGTTACAAAATGAGGGTGGAGATACTTTTGAAAAAGAGATGGAGTCAGAACAAGTGTCATAATCTACTGAAGCCTCTAGTCATGCCTCACGTGATCCATCTATGCGACCAATTCACAAGTGTCCTATGGCGGAATATGCTGAATTTATATCTACATTTTAAAAGAGCATAACTGATGTTAAGAGTGATTTTTCTTTACTTTTTGGGAAAATTGCTAATCTTCCAAGGGATGATGTCATTGCAAAGTTGAAAACTTTAGGATTATTAGAAAATGAAGAGTTGGATATTCTTATGCAAATAGTGACAAATCCATAATATGAAAAGTTTTTTTGGAGGCTCCAAAGGGAACAGAGGCTGGCGTTTTTTAGGTGTATTATTAGTTGATTTTAAAAATGTTTGGAGTATTTGCGTAATTGAGACTTCTTTCATTGGCTTGTTCTCACATCAATTTTTTTTTTTTTTTGTGATGGTTATGGTTAACTCTACTAAGAGCACCTTTGATGGGCATGTTCTAATTAAATGCCAATCATGTGACCATATTTGGTATGTGTTAATCATATTAATAGCCTATTTAGAGTGTTGAACTTTATTTTGATGAAGATGATACTTTGTTAAAGGGTAGTTTATAAATTATCACTATTTATAATGAGGATATTAATTTAATTTATTTATTATTGGAATTTACAACATGTATCAAAGTGTTGTAATTTAAATAAAATTACAGTTACAAAAAATTAAAGCAAATTATTGTAATGCAATATATATTAATTTGTTATAATATTAATATAATTAACATAGGTTATTAAATATAATTTATAATTTTTTATGATAATTTTTAAAAATTACTAAAATAATTTATAGATTGTGTTGTATTATTAAATATAATATAAATTATTATAATTTATAATATGAATTATTAATTTTTTTAATCAATGGATTTATACGAATTATTTTATATAATATATAGTATTACATAAATTAAATAATATCTTCAAATAGTATTTTTTATAATAATATTAAATATATATAAATAATCTTGATATCATTAAACATAATATAATTATCAAATTTACTTTCATGCTAAGCCTCAAAATGCCGACAAGTACGATTGATATCTTCATTCTTCCGTGGGATATGACAGTGAGTCCTTCATGGAAGTTGGGTATTAATAGAAATTATAGAATAAGCATTATAGATTCGCTTCGTGAAGAGTCATTCACACGAAAACGACCTAGACTTGCACGAGTCAACTCATACATGTTGAGAATTTAATTCATCTGTCGTGAAGCCCCATAAATATTGAAAAAGGTAGCTCAAATAATAGTAAGATAATAAACAATGAATTTCGGTTAAAATAATTTTCCACATATATATATATATTGTTTTTAAGTAAGTAAAATAAGAAAGATTTAAAAACCGATTTATCCTATTGAATTTCGAGGTATTCATTAGCCAAGAACTCAATCTCAATATATCTGCTTTAAGTGGCTAATTCCATTTGTTACATATCAAAGAAATTCAAGATTTAGTCACGCATCAAAACAAATTAAAATAAATAAATAAATAACCAAAAGTGATGTGCATGTAAACAAATACTCAAGTGTAAACTAACAAAATTGCTTGTTGATGAAGAAAAAAAAAAGACATTATAGCTATTTATGGCAAAAATTAGTAACGAACAATTAAATTCTATTATAATAAAGGAGTTATACATAAATAGGTCATGAAATTTCATAAAAATAAAATATTTATTAAAAATAAAATCTTCAAATGTACATGTAGAAAGAAACATAACAATAAAACTTTGACTAAAAAATGATTAGAAGAATATGAATAGTCTATTTAATTTATTGAATGGAATAAGGATGAATTGAATTGCAATTTAATAGCAATTGAATACATATGTAATAGTTATTACTTTATTAATTTATTTAGTTGACACAAAAATAAATAATAAATAAGATAAAAATAAAAAAATAAATTATCTGTTATATCTCTAAAATCTCTATCATTTTCCTCTTTTTATAGCCAATATAAAATCTATGCAACTTTTGATGATGGTGCATGTGTGCAAATGATGGTAAATTTGTTATTGAATAGCAATTCATATGTTGAAGACATGAATTGCTATTTAATATTTTGGATAATAGTAATTCATTAGAATTTGCTACTCGGTGAATCAAATACCATAATAACAATTTTATATGAAATAAGGGAGGAACAAAATAATCATTCTCCCAAATGAATATACAGGAAGAGCTTTAAAAATACCACTTGCTTTTGCTTTTGAAAATTTCAAAACAAAAATTTGAAATTTATCCAATGAAAAACCTTAAAAAAAATACTTAACCCAAGTCAATTTCTCATCCTTTAATATCATTACATATTAGTTACACTATCAAAAAGTAAATTGACTAATTGATTCCTATATATACTTGAGGTAAAATGCGTATAATCTCTAAAAATGTAATACATGAGAAAGAAAAAAAAAAGGGACAATGGCAATCAAAGTAATAAGGGTTTTAATGATGGGGCATTTTAGACTTTTATGAGGGGAGCTATAAATATGATAGAAGAATCCTATTTGTTCTTTTTTGTTTTAGTCACTCAATTGTTCATAAGAAAAATCGCTCTCTTGCTAGAATAAACAGAACCCTATTTAGCATACTCTCATTAATAAGCTCAGCATTTGTGAGACAAATCCACTTGACTCAATGTTAAATCTATAAGGTAAGCCTTAAATTTGGTTAATTCAAAGTGTAATTTTCTTGTTTTATGGAGAGTTAATTAAAGTGTAGAGTTTTATTACAATTTAGGGGGTTCTTAGTATAATAGTATTGAAGCAAGTTGCAGGTTTAAGTGAAATTGAGATTGGTTAAAGCGATTGAAACAAGTTAATTTACAGTCTTTCAAGGAATTACTTGTTTGGATGTTCTAATTATGGTAGAATTAGGCGTGAGCATCAATTTTGAGATTTAAGATGGTGAATGAGCAAATTTGGAAATAGAAAGAAGAAAAGAAGTGAGTCAAAGGATACATGGCTAGGAATACGAGCATGTACCTTCCCATGTTGAGGTACACAACCAAGTATACGATTGTGTACTTGAGTGTGTTAGAGGCCTTTTTACATAAAGAGATATACGGCCATGTACACGACTATATTTCTCCCCATGTTTTTCTATACAACCATGTACACGGTTGTGCTTCACTAAAACTTTTATATTACGCTTCTCTTTTCCTTTTTCTTATCTTTTTGTTTATCCTAAACTACCTTAATCTAAAATAATACAACATGAGTTGGGAAATACCTAAATTGCCTTTAGTAACAAAACCAAAAAATCATAAGTAAAGTTATAGGCTAGTATCGAGATTAGTTTACTTTTGTCATATAACAAGTTCTAATAGTATTAATAGTCGTGGATAGCTCAAAATGGTTCCTCTAGGTACTTGTTTACTGTGTTTGCTATTTGTATGTAATAGTAATAGAAATTGAATTGACTAATTAATGATTTAGCTAAGAACTTACTTGCTATTTTTGTGTGGCTTAACCTAAGGGCCGAAGGTGGTAGATTCCTAAGGAGCATAGTGATGATCAGTATATGTCATTGTTCCTAGTGGAGTTCTATATTGAAATAATTTCAGGTAGATTTTAGGGGTATTGACGCTTGTAGTGATAGTTCTCGATACTATTTAAAATGTTAGAGTTGGAGGTGGCAATTCCTAACTTAAAATTTAAATACTATATATATTATATATGGTGTGGTGGGGTCATGAGTACCTCTTTGATGTTTGTAGACTAATATAAAGATAATAAATTAATTAGTTATATTATTATTATTGCATTCTTGTATACATGTATGTTGTGAATTGGGTGACATGCACATATACTTGTAGTACTCATTTATTGGACTTAGGCTCATCCCTTTTTCTTTTTTCAATTGAAGGACTTTGGGATTGAGTTTAATACTAGCACAATGAGATGTGTAATAAGTTAGGTTGTTATAGGATATATCTAATTAAATTAGATTCAATTTTAAAGTATCTAGAAGATTTTAAAATTATGTATCTTGTCAAATAAATAGAAGATATTTTAGTATAATATTTGAGAAATTGACAGGATATTTTATATTGTGGATATATAAAAATATTTATAATTTTTGATAGGTTAAAAGTCTTAACATATGATTATTTAGTAATGACATATAGTAGATTATTATATTCTAGATTCTTGGACATTACAAAAGCAAATCATGCATGGCTATTCTTTTTTATCATCATTAGCAATACATTCACTTTTTTTCTTCAAAACACAAGATTAATTTTGATAAAAGAAAAGCAATATTATGAATGAAGAACATATCATAATTACAGCAATGTTGTCACCACAATCAATGCTCACTAGTTCAATCTTTGCTCACCAGTTTCTCCAATATAGATGAAAACAATTACAGTTTATCACATATCATAGAAAAGGAAAAGATACATGGAAAAAAATGCAAATATAAGCACAAAAGGATAAATCTTTCCTTTCTCTATTATTTTAGTGCATTATCGTGTTTTGTTTTGTCTATTATTACCTGTTCTCGGTCTCTCAGGTCTGCTCTCTGCCCTTGTTTCTTGCTTTTCTTGTGTTAGCGTGTAGTGCTTTTCTTTTTTCCTTTATAGCTTACTCTTTTCTATTCTCTTTGCTTTTTGCATTGTCATATTGTCTAGTGATAGGGGTCGATTCTTCGACCTCTGTTTGCTTCCTCTCTTTGTTAGATAAGGCTCACGTTGCAGGTATAAGAATAATTATTTAATAAAAATGATAAAAATATAGTAAATCTTTAACGTCATGATTAATATTAAAAAACCAATTTAAACTCTCTAGATGCCACATTAATATTTTAAAAAATTCTTTTTATTAAGGATTCCTCCTCTTTATCCTTAATTTCTTATCATGTTTTTAAAGTTATTAGTTTTTAATAATACTAATTAAAAAAAAAAAGAAACTTTCCGGTTCCTTCCACCTAATTGCACAAAGAACCTAAAAAGTGGGTTCCTCTCATTAGGATATGTGCCAAGGAACCAATGTTATTCATGGCCTAATATGTATGTCCAAAAAAAATACACAAATATTTATTCTAATCGTGTCAAGGCAAAATGGTATAGATGATTACTTCCATGTACCTTAATAATAAGAAAGGAAGTTGTTTTTCTTTCAAAACATGTATTTTGTGCAAACCAAAAATAAGATGACTATTTAAAGCTTATAATATGAGATGGGGAGTTGAATAATCATGTTTTGGTTTGAAAATAAAGTTAAGACTAATAGAAAGGATGAAGGAAGTTTTGTTCTTTCAATGTAACCCTACAATATTTAGAGAAAACATTGATACAAGTAAGGTAATTTATTGATATAAAGTTGTTAGTCATATTAATTAAACACAAGGCATGGCTACAAGTAAGTAATGTGGTTTGTTATACCTCATTTTCTAGTGCTTCCAAATTTGATGGTTTGAAGAACTATGCTGATGCAAAGTTGTGATCTCTATTGGGGTGTGGCTTATACTTCCCTACGATAGGAAAACACGTAAATCTTGCTCCACATTGAGCGAGTAGGGGTTTGGGGAAGCCACCTTGATAGGGGTCTCAAGGGAGCTTTGAAGGTTTAAGCCTATATTTTTTCATTAGCAGTTTAAGCTTGGGCTCATGAATAGGTGTTATTATATATTCTCTTTTTTTTCTTATAATTGAGTAATGTAGCGAGAGAGGCGAGGTGCTAATTATAGTGGAATCATCTATTGGACGTAATCCTTGATAAAAGGGTGAACAAAGATAAAATATTATGTTCCAATTTTTCTCCCTCTTTTAACTTTACTTTGTTATTGTGCGTCAACCCTAACATCTAGTATTAGAGTGAGGTTTGAGATTAAGGTATTCTTGGTGAAGAGAGATCCGAAAAATCGAATCTTAGGAAGATGTCGGCCGGTTAATCAGGGGTTGAAGTGGAGAAGTTCGAAGGAAAGGGTTTTGAGTTATGGAAGTTAAAGATGGAGGCTCTGCTCGTAGACAAAGATCTATGATATATAATTGAAGAAGATAAACCTGATCTAATTACTAAGGAAAAGGCAAAAGAGGAGGAGATTGTGTCCGCATCCACTCAATTGAAGTCGTGGACTAGCAGCAATTGGAAAGCATGAAGCCTGATTTGGCTATGTCTCGCTGATAACATCTTGGTGAATGTGACCTCTGAGAGGATGGCAAAGGATCTCTAGATTAAATTAGGAAGCCTTTATCAAAGCAAATCACTTGTGAATAGGTTGTTTCTATGGAAGCGATTGTACAACCTTCGAGTGAGTGAAGGTGATTCTTTCTCTGCACACTTAAACAATTTTAATACTATCTGTAGGTAGCTTGAGTCTATTGATGTTAATCTGGACGAGGAGGATAAAATATGCACTTTGCTGTGTTCATTGCCTAATTTATGGGAATATATAATTGTTTTGATTGGCATCGGTGTTAGTGTGCTATCGTTTAAGAATGTCATGTCTACTTTATTATTTAAGGAGATGAGAAGAGCAGGTTCTGATAATGCAACGAATGATGCTCTTTTCGTAAGAGGAAGGAATAGTGAACAATCAAAATCCAGATTTGTTAGCAGAAATAAGTTTAGAGGAAGATTTAAAAGTTGTGATCAATCCAAAATAAAGTGTTAGAAGTGTGGAAAAATTGGAAACTTGAAGAAGGATTGTAGAAGCAAAAGTGTGGTCCAGAGAAACGAGATGATGCACCATCATCTAGTACAAAGAAAGATGATGGCAGTAGTGTAGGAGACATGTATCTCATTTGCAACTCATCTCAGGTTGACCACAGTACGTGAATAATTGATACTGGAGTGTCTTTTCACATGACGCCTCATAGAGATTGGTTTTATTGTTATGAGCCATATCAAGGAGGTATAGTGCAAATGGGAGATGATTTGATGCTTGATATTATCAATCGTGGAGAGGTGAAGTTGAAGATGAAGGATGAAATAGTTAAGAATCTTCCAAATGTGATGCATATTCTTGGTTTTACTAGGAATCTTATTTCTGTGAGAACTATGGTAGATGCTAGTATCACTTTCATCAATGATAAGTATTTATGTAAGCTAACTCGTGGATCTATGGTGATTTCTAGAGGCGAATAGTGTGGAAAGCTGTGGAAATTGCTGGGAAGCATAGTGATCGATGGTGAAAATTAGGTGAAAGAAGATCCTGCAATGTTATGGCATTAGACATTAGGTCATATCGGTGACAAAAGATTGTTGACCCTTACTTTAAAGAAGATGGTGCATAGAATCCCAAGCTGCTCTATGGGTTTCGGATTTTGTGAATATTATTTACATGGAAAACAGAATCAGGTATCTTTTGAATCCATAGGAGGGAGAGCAAAAGGGATTCTGGATTTAATCCATAGTGATGTTTTCGATCCTACACTTGTAGCATTGTTTAGAAAATCAAGGTATTATGTTTCCTTTACTAGTGATTATTCAAGATATGTGTGGATATATTTCTTGTAGAGAAAGGATAATGTGTTAGAAAAAATTTGTGAATTCAAAGCTTTCACGGAAAATCAATTTGATAGAAAGATTAAAGTTTTGCAAATTGACAATGGAGGAGAATTTCATTTAGTGAAATTTGATCAATTCTATGCAAGTAGTGGCATAGCAAGGCATAATGCCACACCATATTCACCTTAGTAGAATAGGGTGGCAGAGAGACTTAATTGATCCCTCATGGAGAAAGCAAGGAATATGTTAAGTGGTGCAAACTTAGTAACTGAATTTTGGGCAGAAGCAGTGGTTGCTGCGTGTTATCTAAGAAACATGTCTCTTACGTCAACTTTGAAGGAACACACACCGTTTGAGGTGCTATTCGAGAAGAAGCCAAACATATCCCATGTTAGAGTATTTGGCTACAAAGTATATGTGCATGTGCCTAAGGAAAAGAGGAATAAGCTTGAAAGCAAGTTAGAGAAGTGCATCTTCATTGGGTACAAAGATGGTATTAAAGGGTATAAGTTGTGGAATCCTGATACTAAATGTATTATTTACAGCAAAGATGTGGTATTAAGAGAATATAAGATAAATCAGATTGTTTCACAAGCTCTTGAAGAATCACATATGGTTGAGTTAGATGTTGGTTTGCAGGGAAAGACAGAGACTACACAAGTTGATGTTGTGACATGTGAAAAAAAAGGATAATATTAAAATTTTGAAACAATAGCCATGTTTTTCATTATGTTCCCATTATATTATTTGGTAGGAAGTTTCATTCTATTTGTGGTTTTGAAAGGACCATGGAAATAATGGGATCATTATTTATTTATTTATCTCTAAATGCATTACTATCATAGAGTTTAATTAAATATTGAAATAAAGCCTTAGTGACTCAAGCACATAAGTACATGAGACATGACAGCTTATGGGATGCCAGACTCTCCTAGGGGCATGATAGCACAAATCTAATACGCATCTCTTTATCATAAATATCTTTTAAAGCTTTCTATTTTTCCTGCTTTTGGTTTTCTTTTTTGCCTTTTTCTTTGTGTTGGCTTGTTGTTAGGTTTCATAAAAGGATCAAGTCTACACCCCCTATCAGACTACGATCAAGTAAAGTTGTTCCCCAACTATTGAGAAACTCCTAAAAGTAAGTTTTCCTTTCTTCATTTAATTTTTTCACTTTTAAGTGTAGCACTGAATCAAATCAATATCTGCTGTTGCATCTTGAGTAAGGCAGTTACAATTTGCTGAGTGGTTTGTGTTTTCATGACCTTTGAAATAATGGTAGAGTAGCAATAAGTCAACATTCAGATGGATAAAGATGTGAGGACATTAGGAGATAAATTTGTATACCAACTAGGTGAACAACTTCTAGTCTAACACTTTTTCCATCTCCTGGTCAAGTTTGTAAGAAAGAAAAGAGGTACCTCAATAGCTTAGTAAAATTACGTTATATGCAAAAATGGGGAAATTGCATGAGTTGGCGGCATGCATGAGCAAGAGACTTAAAGAGCCTCACGTCCAACTTCATGAGCTTAATAAAGATGTGAGGACATTAGAAGATAAATTTGCAAACAGACGAGACTATACTTCTACAGAAGGGTAACAACAAATATATTGTGTGACGCAGTACAGTAACATGACCAAAGACGCAGTACGCTAGCATGGAGTGCCATAAAATCGAAAAGCTACGCACTCCCATTCCAAGTTAGAGATTGCGAAAAATTAAATGAAGAAGAAACTAAGCATAAATCAAGAAGAAACTAAACAAAAATCGAAAAGATGCAGCAAACAAAACCAAGAAGATGCAGATGTAGTACTAGATAGAGATCACGAAAAATGACGAAAAAAAGGAAAAAATAATAACCCTAACCAAAACTGAACCGAGAAGATGCAGCACAGAGTGGACAGTGGAGAGTCTAAAGATCAAGTCTAAAGATATATTCAAGAAAAAAAATTACTTACACGCAAGATCGAACCTCAAGATCAAGTCATCCAACACAGAAGATGCAAGAATGAAGTCTGATTTGAGCTTGTGTGATGGAAGATAGAAGATGCAGAACTTGGTGCGTGAGAGCGTGACAGTGCAAGATCAAACCTCAAGATCAAGTCGTCCAGCACAAATGAAGTCTGATCTGAGCATGTGTGGTGGAAGATAGAAGATCCCTGCAGAACGTGGTGCGTCGTGCGTGAGATGAGAGCGTGACGAACTGACGGTGACGACAGGATGCAGGAATGAAGACAGTGATGAAGACAGTCAAAACAAAAGGGAGATGGGCTGGGCTTCTCTAAACTGATTAAATTTCTTTTGTGATGCAAAATCGACTGAAACGTACGTGGAAACGCACGTTTACCAAATTTACGGTTCTAAACATGATTTTGTCCATGCTTTTACACCAAATGTGTTTTTATAAGCGAGTTAATTAGAAATATACTTACCAAAACATAAAATTGTACAAACATACAAGTTAACTGGTGATTTTGACAACCATGATGATCATTGAGGTACTTTTCCTTAGCTTCATAATTTCTGCTAATGGTTTATAGGTAGATAAGTCTAAAGTGGAAATAGGTAGGTGGTGGCCTAGATCTACTACACCGACTAAAGTTTGAACCTTTCATGGCTTAGCATCATTTTATAAGTGATTCATACCCCATTTCAACAATGTCATGGCTCCCATCACTAACTGTATGAAGGATAGGAAATTTTTGTAGACTGATGAAGCTAAGAAGGCTTTTGAGCAGATTAAAGTGCGTTTTACTACAACCCCAATTTTAGTATTACCGGATTTCCATCAGCCTTTTGAGTTACATGTAGATGCCTCTAAAGTGGGGATTGGAGCTATTTTGAGCTACAATAGTAGATCAATTGCATATTTCAATGAGAAGTTAATAGGGGCCAAGTTGAGATATAGTATATATGATGAGGAATTCTATATCGCGGTGCAAGTTGTGAAGCACTAGCATCATTATTTGTTTCACAAAGAATTCATCTTATATACTGACCATGAAGCTTTGAAACACTTACACAACCAGGATAAAGTGTCATCTTGTCATGCTTCATCGGTAGCCTATTTGGAATGTTTCACCTTTGTCGTGAAACACAAGAGTGGTGTCACAAACCGAGTTGTTGATGCACTAAGTAGACGCAAGAGTCCTCTAAGCAGAATGCAAGTTGAGGTACCCAATTTTAATTCATTTGTTGAGTTACCTGAAGGTGACCCCTACTTTTCTATTATCTTAGCAAGAATTAGAGCTAATGACAGAACAAAATACTTACTACAAGATGGTTTTTTATTCAGGGGCAATCAGCTGTATGTTCCAAACTGTAGTTTGAGAGATCAAATTATTTAAGAACTGCATGGTGAGGGTCATGTGGGACGAGACTGGACTTTGCAACCGGTGCATGCATCATAGTTTTGGCTAACTATTCATAGAGAAGTGGAGAAGTATATACAAAGGTGTAGAGTCTGTCAAGTGTCCAAAGGAATAGCCACAAATGTAGGATTGTATATGTTGCTTCCAATTCCTTCGTAACCTTGGATTGATGTGAACATGAATTTCGTTCTGGGGTTGCCAAGAACCTAGTGAGGTAATGACTTCATCTCTGTAGTAGTTGACAAATTTTCTAAAATGTTGCACTGTATTCCTTGTAAGAAGACCATAGATGCTGTCCATGTTGCACAGTTGTACTTTAGGGAAGTATATAAATTGTATGGGTTGCTTAGAACTATTGTATTTGACAAAGATATAAGGTTTCTCAGCCATTTTTGGCAAAGTTTGTAGAAGATGGTCAACACTCAGCAGAATTTTAGTAGTGCCTATTACCCACAAACAGATGAGCAAATTGAGGTAGTAAATAGATCCTTAGGAAATTTATTAAGGAGTTTAGTGGGAGAGCTTGTGAAGAGTTGGGATCAAAAGCTAAGTCAGGCAGAGTTTGCACATAATCATGCAATCAACCGCAGTATAAGGTTTAGTCCATTCCAGGTGGTTTACTCTGTTGTTCCTCAAAGTCCACTTGATTTGCTACCATTGCTAGATCGAACTAGGATTCATGGCAAGGCAAAAGATTTTGCCCATAGCCTATAAGAGATTCACAAGACTATTCAGCACAATTTACATAAAGTTGTAGGTAAATATAAAGTTGCTGATAGAAAGAGGCAACATGTGGGGTTTGACGTAGGAGATTATGTTTGGGTTGTCCTTACTAAGGATAGTTTCTTTGCTAGTGAGTACAACAACCTATCAGCTAAAAAGATTGGGCCAGTAGAGATCATAGAGAAGATCAACCCGAATGCATACAAATTGAAGCTGCCTAGCCATATTCAAACTGCAAATGTATTTAATGTGGAGCATCTTATTCCCTACACTAGAGATTGTTAGACGAAGACAATTTGAGGGCAAATTATTTCTACACTAGGGAGGATGATGAGGTGGAGGTATTAGCGAACAGGTACATGGCAAAATGAAACAAAATTAGGCTAGTCATAATTTCTCAATCTTTAGACATCATTTTAAAGGAAATGAGCTAACTCGAAGAGATCAATACCTCAGGTACTAAGCTATGCCATTTTTAAGGCAAATTCCTTCATTTAGTTCCTTAAATAATCGAATTTGCTATTTTTGGTAAATTTTTATATTAGCTATAACTTTTTATATACACTTTTGTTTTGAGTATTCTTTGTGGCGTTGTATTTGTTTTCTATTTTTCTACGAGTCTTTAAGTTTTAGGCATTTCTATTTTTTGTAAATTTTAGACGTTTCCATTTTTTGAAATTTCTTATGTTCTATTTTTTACAGCTTTATGCCTGTTGTTATTTGTACGCCTTAGGGCATTAGGTAGAGACGATCATTGAATATTATTGAAATTTTGAGCCGTCATTGCTCGATTTTCTCCCAAGTCTTGAAATTCATAAAATTATTGAGTTTAGATACCAAATATCAAGGAATCCATAGAATCAATTGATATTTGAAGGTCGCATAATGGGTATTCATAGATCAACGGTTTTGTGATAAAGTTCCTATTAATTTCATGTGTTTACATAGCATCAGTGTAGGTTAGTATTAGTATTCACAGTCTTTGCAAGACAATAACTGTATTCAGTTTAGTATATTAAAAATTTGATAGGTACATTTGCCTTACATCAATATCCTCTTACTGTAAAGGATTGATGAGGAAATTAGAAGAATGTAAGAAAGAGTTAATAAAATGGAGCAAAATGAATGTATAAAATGGTGCTAAAATAATAGAACAACTTCATACGAAGATGACTAATCCACAATCTCTTGGAATAGACGAGTATGATTTGCTAGAGAAGAAAAGAATTAATGAGGAGTTGAACATAGCACTAGCAAAAAAAAAAAAAAAACAGATATGTATTGGAGGCAAAGAGCAAATATCACTTAGTTATAATGTGGAGATAAAAACAAAAAAAAATTCCATAATTGTGTTTTAAAAAGAAGGGTAAGGAACCAAGTGTTGGAGATTAAAAATGAAGATGGCACGTAGATTAATGATGAGGTAGAAATAAATAGAGCTTTCTTGTCTTATTATGGCAAACTATATAAAGCATAGTAGACAATGCAGTCGAATAGGGTGGTCACGCCAAAGATGAATTATTAATTGGTTTAACCTTTAGTTAAAGAAGAAGTGAAGATACCAGTATTCCAATTAGGAAGCACCAAAGCCCTAAGGCTTGATAGCTTCATTGGTCTCTTTTTATATACATATTAGGATACTATTAGACCTTTCATGATTGAGTTGGTTAATAACTTTTGGCATATAGGTACTTTTCCTTCTAAGTTTAATAATATTGATATTATGTTAATTCCCAAGATTCAATTCCCTAAAGAGATATCACAATTTCACCCTATAAGTTTATGCAACTTTTCTTACAAAGTTATTTCAAAAGTGCTATAGGTTACAACCTTTCTTAAAGTCAATTATCACTTGATGTGCTTCAAGACCAATTTCAAGTTGACAATGCTAATTGAAGATTCAATTGAACAATAGGCAATCATAATGGCGTAAACCTTAATTGATATGAACCCTAATTTTGACATAAAATAAAGAGAGAAGAAGATCCAATTCCTTACCAGATGTAACACACTAGTTGAAATTAGAAATGACTTAGAATTGTTGATGTTGCACATAACAAAAATCAAGCCCACTTGCCACAATCCTAGCTTATATTTGATAAGAGTATTTTTGTGAAGAGAACAAACCCTTACACGTGAAAGAGGCAGCTACCAAATGATTATCAAAAGTCCCCAAATGTTGTCCTTTTACAAGTATTTGTACTTATACCAAATATTGAAAAATTAACAATAGACAATATTATATAGGGGTCGATTCTCTTACGTCAATGTAACAAGGTATGGCTGATTGGTTCTCCTACATCAATGGAACAATGTAGGGTTGGTTCGGTTTCTTCTTGATTTATGTAGGTCCATGAATTGCCCACAAATCAAGCATTAGTTTATTTGCTTGTAGATATCCTTCATCATTCCCCTCTAGTGAAAATGCTCTTTCAATAAATCCAAAGTTCTCTTTTCACCAAAATGACCAGATAATCCTCCAGCAAGAGCTTCCCTCACCAACAACTCTCTAATAGACCCATAAGGTATACACAATTTTCTTACCTTATACAAAAAGCCATCTATCATATAATACCCATCAACTACCATTCCTCTAGAACATCTCTCAACAATTACTTTCAGGAACTCATCATGCAAATATTGTTCCTTCATCAGCTCAAACCCAAGTAGTTTTGATTGCAGAGAGGTGATAAGTACATACCTGTATGACAAGGTGTCAATTACAACATTTGTACATCCCTTCTTGTACTTAATTACATATGAAAAACTCTCCAAAAACTCCACCCATTTGGCTTGGCGTTTTGATAGACTTTACTAACCTCTGAAGTGTTTCAATGACTCATGATCTATATAAATAATAAACTCTTTAGGAAGAAGATAATGTTGCCATGTCATCAATGCCCTTATTAAGGAATAGAACTCCTTATCATATATTGAGTAGTTTAAAGGTGCACCACTTAATTTTTCACTAGAATAGGCAATGAGCTTCTCATCCTACATCAACACAGCACCAATCCCTACCCTTGAGGCAACACACTCCAATTAAAAAATTATGTCAAAATCAGGTAAAACTAATACTGCAGCATTAGTTAGTTTTGTTTTCATCTCTTCAAAACTTTTTTAGGCTTTTTTGCCCTAAACAAAAGGAACATTCTTCTTCATCAATTCAGTTAACGAATTGACAATGCTACTAAAATTATTAACAAAACGTCTATAAAATGAGCCAGTCCATGAAAACTCCTTACATCAGCAATAGATTTAGGTGTTGGCTAGTTCCTAATGGCCCTCACTTTTTCTTCATTTACCCTGACACCAGAACCAATTATGATAAATCTAAGAAATGTTACCTCAGTTTGATAGAAAGAACACTTCTTTAGATTTGCATACAGTTATTGCTCCCTTAGTACTGAAAATACAGCTTGTAAATGTTCCACATGATTTTCCAAGTTTTTGCTGTAGATCAAAATGTCATCAAATAAACAATAACAAATTTGCCTAGAAATTCCTTCATTACATGATTCATCAGCCTTATAAAAGTACTAGGGGCATTAGTCAGACTAAATGGCATGACCATCCACTCATATAACCTATGGCGTGTTTTAAAAACAGTCTTCTACTCATCTCCTTCCCTCATTCGAATTTAGTGATATCCGCTTTTAAAATCAACCTTAGAGAATACCTATGCACCATGCAGCTCATCTAACATATCATCAAGTCTAAGAATGAGATACTTGTATTTGATGATGATTTTGTTGATGGCATGGCTATTAATGCACATCCTCCATGTACCATCTTTCTTAGGAACATAAAGGGTAGGAACTTTATAAGGATTGATACTCTCCCTAACAAAACCCCATTCTACCAATTCATCCACCTGAAACTTCAATTCTTTAGCCTCCTCATGCGATATGCAGGTCGATTTGGTAAAACTGATCCCGACTGAAAATCTATGGCATGTTTAATGCCTCTTAGAGGTGGTAATCCCGCAGGTAATTTATCTGTAAATAGATCTTTATACTAATACCTGAGTTACCATAAAGGGTAATTGTTTACACCTATCCACCTCTAATGCATACCTCATCTGCAACAGATACACTGGCCTCTCATCTGCTATGGCCTCCTCCAGTTCATACTGCCCCACTAATAACATCTTCTTCCTCCTAACTTTATTTATTTGCCTTTATGCCTCTTGTACTTCAGAAGGTGACATAGCGTTCAACACTATACACTTACCCTCTTTCTGGAACACATAAGTGTTCCTAAAGCCATCATGTAATACTCTACTATCATACAACCAAGGCCTACCAAGTAATATACGGGATGCACACATAGGAAGAATGTCGCAAATAATCTTATCATGGTACTTATCTCCTATGTTAAAAGAAACCTTAACCCTTTGAGTGACATGTAGACTACGCTATTTACTCAACCAATGCACTTTATAGGGCTTAGGATGTGGGGTTGTGACTAGTTTCAATTTAGTTACTAACAAAGCAGCCATAACATTAGTACAACTACCTCCATCAATAATAAGAGCACACAAATTACCTTGTACCTTACAAGAGATGTGGAACAAATTTTCCCTCTACTCATCCTCATTAGTAGGAAAGGTAGTCATCACTTTGCGTAGCACATTAATGGATAAATATTGATCGTTCCCTTTATCCTCATGTACTTCAACATCTATATCACCATAATACTCATCTAATACAGTTGACAGATCTATGGCCTCATGTATGTCTTCCACATCTTCCTCAATCTTAATCTCCATAGGAGTCATAACCCTTCTGTTTAGACACTGAGCATCCATATGTCTAAAACCCAAACATTTAAAACATTTAACTTGGTGGTTTCGTCCTCTTGATGTCCTAGCTATAGCCTGTTTGTTATCATTCCTTGCAATTGTTTTTCCTTTCCCCACTAACTCTTTCTCCCCTCTACTGTCTGGCACTATTGGATTCTTTTCCACATTTCTACTGTATCCCCCTCTATTAACCTATTTGCCCTCAGAACTGTACAATTTTGTAGAAGTTCAATACCTGTTGCTCGCTGCTTAATATGGATTAGATCGCTTCTGTCTCTCAACTGGCAAAGTTATCTAGATGGCCTCATCAAAGGTGTCATGCATCTGGACCTTCACAATACATGCAATTTCATATTTTAACCTTGACATAAATCGTGCTAAGGTCTATTCAAGAGGTTCAACCGACCCACATCTGATAATCAGTGTCTCAAACTCCTATACATATTCGTCCACAATTTTGCCTCCCTACCTCAATGTTTGGAGACGCATGAATAACTCTTATCTATAGTGCTCTGGTATAAACCTCCTCCTCATAAGCCATTTCATTTCCTGCCGGGTATGTATCTCAGCATCACTATCCCTTCCTTTACTAGCTACAAGGTTTTTCCACCATAAAGCAGCATAGTCTGTAAACTCTACTACTGCAAGATGAACCCGAGTGTGATCATTAATTTCGTAACACTCAAATAGGCCCTTTACCTCATCTTCCCAATTTAGATAATCCTCTGTAAAACCCCTTCCAACAAATGAAGGCATCTACAACTTTACATATTCTAAACCTCGAGGCAGCTTGAACTCATGGTTAGGATAGGGCTCATTCTCAAAGTTATCATCCCTTTCCTCTTGAAAAGCATGATGATCTCTTCTATTTTCCTACCCCTATTTCCTCCGACTGCTCCTTCCTTATGTGCATTATGATGGGCTCCCTAAAGGGGGGGGGGGGGTGTCCTATAAGTTTGCCACTAGTGGTTGTGATAATGTCATTTGATCCACCCGTGTTGCTAATGTAGCAACAATAGTGGTGAGATCCTACAATTGTTCTTCTAAATTTCTTTTACCCGCAGCACAACATCCTTGACCTCCTTCAACTTGACTATTGGCCTCATTCCTAATCCCACCATTCACAATATCATTTGACATCGTTTCTAAATTAACCCTTGACAAAATTTTTTTTTTTTTTTTTATACAATCACACCTCCATGAAACCAACTCACGGTACTACTCACATACACTCACAACACAACACCTTCACGGCACAACACACTTACACTTACGGTATACACACACACACTTCATGGTTCAAACACACACATCCCCACAATACAACATAACCTCAAGGCTCAAACACCTCACGGCACCAGAAGCATCTATAGCACTAACCACTCTATACGGCATAAATTCCTCATGGTACAACATGCACACTCACGGCACAAATGCTTCCAATCTCAAGTCAAAAGTGCATTCATAGTAATTTAATGCATAATTACTACACAATTACACTCTAATGGACTCAATTATAATGATTCCTCAAATTCATCTACGGTAAGGAACTCACGGTAACAATGTAGATTTGATTTTCCACAACTTCAATTTGCAATTTGCAAGCTAATCATGGCACCATTCAACACAATGTGTTCAATTTCACTTCACACAACAACAATTGCTAAATGGTGCAACAAGAACCTTAAATCCCCAAATTAAAATTCAAGATTTCCCTTCCTCAAAACCATGCTCTGATACCAAATTATGATGTGCTTTAAGACCAATTTCAAGTTCACAATGCAATTTGAAGATTTAATTGAACAATAGGCAATCAAAATGGCGTGAACCTTAATTGATATGAACCCTAATTTTGACGTGAAACAAAGAGAGAAGAAGATCCAATTCCTTACCAGATGTAACACACTAGTTGGGATGAGGGTTGTATTCATCTTGCTGGTCATGACAGTGACTGGCTAGTTGCTTCTGGTGCCTCCTTTCATGTGACAGCACATGGCGAGTTTTTCTCATCCTACATTGCTGGTAATTATGGTAATGTTAGGATGGGAAATAATGAAACCTCAAGAATTACAGGCATTAGAAGCATTATCTTGGAAACTAATACAAGCTGTAAACTCATTCTCAAGGATGTGAGACATGTACCAGATATACGCCTGAACCTAATTTCAGTAGGAAAATTAGATGATGAGGGCTTTCACAGCTACTTTGGTGATGGTAATTGGAAGCTCACCAAAGGGTCTTTGATTGTAGCAAAAGGCAGAAAGGATAACACACTTTACTTAATGCCAGTAAAGCTAAGTAAAGGTGAATTGAACTTGACTGATGATGCTACTGTAGAGATGTGGTATAGACGGCTTAGGCACATAAGTGAGAAAGGACTCCAGATGCTTATAAAGAAGAAGCTTCTATCAGATTTGAAAGGTACTTCTTTAAAACCATGCACTAACTGTTTAGCTGGTAAACAACATAGAGTTAGTTCTCAAAGAAATACACCCAGTAGAAAAGCTCATATATTAGATCTGGTTCATACAAATGTGTGTTATATGAAGGATTTAACAATGGGTGGTGCAATGTATTTTGTTACATTTATTGATGACTACTCTAGGAAGCTTTGGACTTATGCATTGAAGTCCAAAGATCAGGTTTTGAATGTATTTAAACAGTTTCACTCTAGAGTGGAGCGTGAGACCAGTAGGAAGTTAATATGTATCAGGGCTGACAATGGTGGAGAGTAAAGAGGCCCGTTTTAATAGTATTGTGCTGATCATGGGATAAAACTGGAGAAGACAATCCCAAAGACACCACAGCAGAATGGTGTTGCAGAAAGAATGAATTGCACTATCATTGAGAGAGTGAAGTGCATGTTATCTCAGGCCACGCTGCCTAAGTCATTTTGGGGTGAAGCTATGAGGACAGCTGTTGATCTAATAAATCTTTCTCCCTCATATGCTCTGGATGGTGATATCCCAAAGAAGGTCTGGATAGGTAAAGACATTTCTTACAATCACTTATGAGTCTTTGGTTGCAAGGCTTTTGTGCACATTCCAAAGGATAAGAGAGCAAAGCTTGATGCTAACTCTAAGCAATGCATTTTCCTTGGATATGCATATGATGAGTGTGGGTATAGATTGTGGGATCCTGTTGATAAGAAGATTATCAAGAGTAGAGATGTGGTTTTCGTAGAAGACCAGACAGTTAAAGATATGGAAAAGACTGAGAAGCCAACATTCTCAAGTCAGATTCCCACAAATGTAGACCGTACACCTGAATCTGACCTTACTGATGGAAGATTGATAGAGGGCTTAGGTAATGAGTTACAGGAGCCACAGCAGCAGGCTGAGGTGAGGAGATCTTCTAGAGATAGAAGACCATCAGTGAGGTATAGTCTAGATGAGTATGTGATGATTATTGATGGGGGAGAACTTGAATGTTATGAGGAAGCAATGACTCATGACAATAAGAAAGAATGGGTAAAAGCCATGCAAGAGGAAATAAAATCTTTGCATGATAACAAGACCTATGACTTAGTTGAACTGCCTAAGGGCAAAAGACCCCTAAGGAATAAATGGGTATACAAATTGAAGACTGATGAAAGTACTTCTCAGTTGAGGTACAAGGCAAGGCTGGTTGTAAAGGGGTTCAATCAGAAGAAGGGGGTCGACTTTGAAGAAATTTTCTCACCTGTGGTGAAGATGTCATCTATCAGGGTTGTGCTCAGTATTGCTGCTAGAATGAATCTAGAGGTTGAGCAGATGGATGTGAAGACAGCATTCTTCTATGGTGATCTAGAGGAAGAGATCTGTATGGAGCAGCCTGAAGGGTTTAAGATCAAGGGGAAGGAGAATCTTGTTTGGAGACTGAAGAAGAGCTTATAGGTCTGAAACAAGCTCCAAGGCAGTGGTACAAGAAGTTTGAGTCCTTCATGATTGATCAGGGTTATATCAGGACTGCTACAGACCATTGTGTCTTCATTAAACAGTCAACCAATGGTGAGTTCATTATGTTGCTACTTTATGTAGATGATATGTTGATTATTGGCAGGGATGTCAAGCAGATCAAAGAATTAAAGATTGCATTGAGTAAGTCCTTCTCTGTGAAAGACTTAGGACTTGCTAGCCAAATTCTGGGTATGAGGATTATCAGAGACAGGAAGAGCTAAAAATTGTGGTTATCACAGGAGAGATATATTGAGAAGGTGTTAGAGAGATTCAACATGAGCAAAGCAAAAGTTGTCTGCTCTCCACTTGCAGGTCACTTTAAATTGAGTTCAGCTCAGTGTCCAAAGAGTGAAGCGGATAAGGAAGATATGAAGAAAGTCCCATATGCTTCAGCAGTGGGAAGTCTTATGTATGCTATGGTATGTACCAGGCCAGACATTGCTCATGCTGTAGGTGTGGTGAGCCGCTATCTCTTAAATCCAAGCAAAGAGCACTGGACAGCAGTTAAATGGATTCTCAGATATCTCAGGAGCACTTCCAGGTTATGTTTGTAATTTGGCAGTGACAATAAATCTGCACTAGAGGGGTTTTCAGATGCTGACATGGCTAGTGATTTGGATTCCAAGAAATCCACTTCAAGTTATCTGATTACTTAT
Source organism: Laguncularia racemosa (assembly GCA_037954665.1). Lineage (NCBI taxonomy): Eukaryota > Viridiplantae > Streptophyta > Magnoliopsida > Myrtales > Combretaceae > Laguncularia > Laguncularia racemosa. The sequence continues at coordinate 11,458,543 of JBBMOL010000002.1, read as the reverse complement.
GCAGGGGGGGCGGTATCCTGACAATCAAAGTTACAGAAGTGTGTTACACTTTCCACTACTAAGGCTGGGTATATTGCTGTAACAGAAGCCTGCAAGGAAGTCTTGTGGATCAAAAAGTTTTTAGAAGAACTGGGTCAAGAGCAAGAAGAGTTGAAGTTGCATTGTGATAGTCAGAGTGCTATATATCTCAGTAAGAATCTGATGTTCCACTCTAGATCAAAACATATTGATGTCAGGTATCATTGGATCAGGGATGTACTAGAATCTAAACAGTTGAAACTTGAGAAAATTCACACTAATGATAATGCGTCAGATATGATGACAAAGGCTCTACTCAAATAGAAGATTATTTGCTGCAGGAAGATTGCAGGGGTGATGGAACCCCCCATATGAGCTGGAGGGGGAGTTTGTTGAGGTATAGATCCAACACATATGGGTCTATACTAAGGTTATCCTAAGTATATGAAGTATACTTAGATGAAGGAATGTTAAGCTTGAAGAAAATTGTCAAAACCAAGCGAAACAAGAATACACGGTCTGAAGCACGACCGTGTATTGAGTTCAAAAGATCCACAGAAGCATACACGGCCTGAGGCACGCCCGTGTGTTGAGTTTAGAGATCCATAGAAGCATACATGGCCTGAGGCACAGCCATGTATGCCTAGGCCGGCTTAAAGGCCGCCGGCCTTGAAATCTAAGCCACCGGCGTTGAAAGCTAAAGGCCGCCGGCCTTGAGACTTAGGCCACCGACTTTTGTGGGCGTAAGTCCTAAGTCGGTTGATTATTGTTGGAATATATATATATAGTCGTATCCTTTTGTAACCTAGGTGTGAGGAGACGAAAACACACGTGAGAAAAACCTAAAACACAGTAAACATGATTCCTAAGCCTAGAGAGAGTTCTAGAGAGGGAAATCATTATAATTGATCAACCGGCTTGTGGTGTGACTGTATAATTCACTAGTGGGACTAGTGAAGTGTGTAACCCATTATTTTTTATAGTGGAAGTTTGTGTGCAACGGTCCCGAGGTTTCTTTCCCCAAATTGGGGTTTTCTACGTAAATCCTTGGTGTTGAATTTTGTTTTAATTCCGCATATTATTATTGATTGTTTATTGTCAATTGTAAATCGCACAGGCAAGAGGAAAAGAATGGGAGCTTCTTTTCCTAACACTAAATACGAAGTGGGAGCCTAAATTATTATCAAAATGTGATGTTTAGTTAAATTTGTTTAGTCAAATAGTGACCTACCAAAAAAATCAAAGAAAAAAGAGAAAAAGATACATTCAGGAACTAATAATTCATGTAGATGTAAGAAATATTACCATGTCTACTTCTGTGTCTGATTCTCCACCAAAAGATCCCCACAGCACCGAATAAAATGAGGAGAGATTGTCCTAAAACCGATGAAAACAATGGGGACTATCGCAACTTTTTTATTGGTATTGCCACCCAAACTACCATAAAGGAAAACTGGATGCAAGAGCTTCGTAACTGTAGATGGACGAACCTCAATTGCAATGCTTTACTTTCTACCCTCTCCATGATGGACTCAGGAGTAGAGCCACTGAGACTGTTGCTGATAAGATTGCTGTGAAGAGGTTATGAAAGACAAGGTTAAAGTAAATCAACCATCATCTCTGGATATGTTCTTTCAAAAGCTTTGATCCCGTTTGTTCAAGCACAAGCATTTTAAGGAAAACAAATTCTTTCTCTTTTCTTTTATTTGTTACTTTGAAAATACATTTTCTTCCGCAAGAAAAAAGCATTTTTCAATTACGAGGAAAATCCTAGCATTTTTTAGGAAAATGACTTGGACATTTTAAACCTGAAAATCGTTTTTTGGATTATAGTCTTCACAAGCTTCTCACTCACAAAAAAATTCAAACATGGAAGGACTTTAGTAGAAAGAAAAAAGAAAAATTCAAAAACACTTACAAAAATTATAACATATGCTGATGAAATCTTATATAGGTAAGACAACATGTTATGTAAAATGCAAGTTAATAACTGGAAATTTCTTTTCAATATATTTTTAAAATTACAGCCAAATACATGAGAAAACATATTATTGTTTATAAAGAAAACATTTTCCATGGGGCTTTTTCATGTGACCGATGGCTTCATGTCGATAGATATTACTTACAGAATTTTCAAGTTTGATAATTTTGCTAAGGCTTCCAGAATCTATTTAGTTAATTGATTGTAAGATAGGTCTCTACGGGACATGATTCATGTGTTAGAAAATCTTTAAGAGGCAAGAATTATATATTACTTACAGAATTTTCAAGTTTGATAATTTTGCCAAGATTATTGGCATGATATACTAATTATATGTGTGTGAGTGCATAAATCATTCATCTTGCGAAAATATATCCCCTTCATACATTGGAACATAAACCAATTATTTATATCATGAGAACCCAGAATGTTCAACCGTTCTAAGAGAGTGAGGTATTAAAACAAATTCTGCAATACACACAATTGTAAATACTAAAACAAAGATGGGAAAAAAGTCTCTAATTCCGATATGTGTAAAATTGATGCGAAATCAACATCGGACTTAGAAAATTTTTATGGAAATAAGTAAGAACTCAAACAAGTGAGATCGAAAATTTAAAGATAACTTCTGAGGAAGTAGGATTGAGCTTTCAGGAAAGTTTCAAGAGATGACTTAGGCTTCGAGACAGACTGCAAATATAACTTAAAGCTTGGAACTCTAACAGACATGCTTAGATATATTTAGATAGCAAGGGATAGTCCGGTAGTTAAGGAAACTGGAGGTTTAGAGAAACCTGATGGATAATATGAAGTCTCAAAAAGTTGATTGAATAAAAATATTAAAATTAAGGAAAAGTTGCACTTTTAGCTTTTTCAAATATTTACTTATTTTTTTTTTGAATTCTTGTTTTTTTTTATTTGAATCCTTAATATTTTTTAAACTTATGAAAAAAAGAGTTTAATCAAATTTATTATATTTTTCATTTATCCGTAACACGTATCAACTTTATACGGTCCACAATAATTGAATTAATAAAATAATAATATTAAACGCATTTATTTACATAATAAAGTTAAATATATATTGATATAATATAATAAAAATAATTTTTAATATATTTATTAATATAATATAATAAAATAATAAAAAAATAATAATTAAAATTAATAAAAGGGGTTAGAAAAATTTGTATATACCTAAGTGGCCAACTATTCCAAAGCTAATATGAAACTAATCGATGCATAAGAAGGGTTGAAAGTTTAATGTATTTAATAATAATTCTATTTTTATAAAGTATTCAAAATATAGAGGATTCAAGTAAAACAAAAAAGGGGTTTAAGAACTCAAATAAAAAAGATAAATATTGAGAATTAAAAACATATTAATAATCTCCATGTCACTAATACTTATTGCTAATCATAAAAATCCCAAATTTTACCTTGTAGTATGATTAAAAGGACAATGAATAGACATTGGATCAATATAAAAGCCCAAAATGAAGCAAAAAATATGATAAAACATTTATAAAAAAATATGAAAGTTAATAATTTAGTATGATATAATACGAGCACAAAAATCAAAATCTAAAATTTTAGAATTTTAATGCTCAAATAGCACGAATATAATAAAGGAACGTTGGTATTCAAAATTCCATCTTAAGCGGTAGGAATAAAATTTTCAATATGTAATATGCGTTTCATGAATTATTCCGAACCCACTTATAAAATTTCATTGAAAAAATCTTTAAAAAAAAAGGCATACCTAAAAAAATAATTACATGCCAGCAATTTTTTATTTAAACGGGCTCACACGCTTTCGACCACCTCTATTTTTTATTTCGCTTTAAATTATTACGAACTCCGACCACCTCTAGATACTACTCGACACTCTTTCGACCTAATATAACCACTCACCAGCATCACCACACCACCACCTAGTGATCGGAAAACCCTTGCAAAGTTGATCTATCCGCACACCCACCCACCCCCTATGACGAACCAACTGTGAGCGAACCACAATTACCACTATAAATGCCTACTAGCCACCATCCGGAGCTCAAGCAAAAGATGACCCTAAATCGAGTCCAAAAAATCACATAATAATCAAATGAAAATAAAAAAAAAAAAAAAAAAGAAAACCGCATCAGCAAATGCATGCTTTAACGCGGATGTTTTCTCCTAGGGTTTTCTGCTAGGTTTTCTCGCCCTCCAGTCACCGCCGCCGCATCCATGATAGGCGACAACCCACCTACTCAAACGGCACCGCCTACTGCGGCTCCGTCATAAGCTATAGCCCTTCTTGGACAACCCTTCGCTTCTGCTATCTTTAAAACACTACCTACAGAATTCAACATGATATCCATGCCCACCGTCTACAAAGGAGAACCTACATTCATCATCACCAAGGCTGAAAGTGAACAACTTGCACAACCTTTCAAACTAGCCTTAATTGGAAAATTCTCAAAGGGAAGACCGAAGATGGACTATTTGAAAAAGGAATTTGATATAATTGGGTTCAAAGGGGGTTTTTCCATTGGAGCTATTGATTTTCGACACATCCTCATCAACTTCGATTTAGACGAAGACTACCAGCGGTTTTGGATTCGAGCAGTATGGACCATGGATTCATATGTGATGAGAGTCCTCAAATGGACACCTTCTTTTCGTCCAAATAAAGAATCATCACTAGTTCCAGTTTGGGTTTCGTTAGAGAAACTTCCGATTCATCTTTTCGAAGAACAATACTTGCGTCGGTTGGCCCTGATGATAGGTACACCTCTCAAACTGGATGAAGCTACAAAAAAGAAAACTAGGCCTTCTGTAGCCCGAATTTGTGTCGAAGTTGATCTCCTAACAGATCTACCAACGCAGCTTAGATTGGGGGAAGGAGATGAGATTTATTTTCAGAAGGTGCTGTATGAAGACCTCCCATCCTATTGTCGTCTATGCAACACTGTTGGCCATGCAGCAGAGAATTGTCGCAATCGTGGACAGAAACTAGCAATTAATGTACCAAAGAGTGCAAGGGTAGCAGAGGTTAAAACAAGCCATCCACCTAATTCCTGGAAAACAACCCAGATATCGGGAAAACCCTCTTCCTCAATCGGATTTCAAACTTCAGACAAAGCTAGCACACCCATGATTGCCCTTGATAAACAAGTAAATAAATTGCCAGCGTCTGATGATAACCTCTCTGATGGAATGATAACATCTGCAAATGTGTTCACAGACAGGTCCAAGGAGAAAGAATTGGAAAGAACTGAAAAAGTAGATAAGCAAAATTTGGAGAACAAGGCCTTAAAGTCCTCTGTTACAGAGGACTCTGCCAAAGGAAGATCAAATGAAGTCAGAGCTGTATATTCTATTTTAGATAAGTCTTCGGAGGGAATGATAAAATCAGCAAATCAATTCACGGAGGAATCTAATGACAAAGTGTTAGAACCAGATGTGAATGAGGATGCACAAAATTTGGACCGCCCTGTTCAAGAGACCAATATTATAAAGTCCTTTGTTGCAGTGGATGCTACCAAAGGAAGTCCAGATGAAGTTACAGTCGTGCACTCTAAGAAAGGAATGCAGCATAATAGCCCTAGCAAAGTGAATATGACACTAGCTATCCCAACATCATCTCACGTGACAAAACCCTTGCAAACTAATCCTAATTCTTCATCGGAAAATATCACTACTACTATTACATCTCTGTATGTGGAATTACCAAATATACCTGCTGTTCCATTAGTGACAACATCCTCTCATTTCAATGTACTTACTGATAATAATGAACAAATGAATGAGGAAACGGACTATGATCAGTATTTAGGGGAACCTACGGATATTTCTGAAGAAACATTGTCGCCTCGAAAGCCCCCCGCTTGACACAATCAGATGATGAAGCCGCCACAAGCAAAAAACACAGACAACACTTTAGCCCAATAAAGAAGTTCACTTTTTGTCAAACAAATCCTCGACGCTCTACGAGGATATCGGGTAACCCAAAACACCCCTCTGTTTAAATGATAAGTATGCTCTTCTAGAATGTACGTGGGATAGCTAACAAAGCATCTTAGCGTCGTCTTAAGTTTCTAATACAAGCTCATAAAATATCATTAGTTGCCATCCTAGAGCCGATGGCAAACATTGCTGTTCTCCAGACGTTGAAGAATAAATTTAATCTTGCTACAACCATCTCTTCTGCTAATAACAAAATCTGGATTTTTGTCTCCACTGAATTTTCTGTTTTAACTACAACCGATCATGAGCAGGTATTATCCTTGGAGGTAACCCATCACCGTTTTCCCACCACAATTTTGATTTCTGTAGTTTATGCTTCCTCCACTACACAGGGTCGTTTAGGTTAATGGTCGACAATGAAGAATTTGTCCCATTCTTCTTATGGTAAGCCATGGTTAATAGGTGGAGACTTCAATGTCATCCGTTCGGTGGAGGAATATAAAAGTAACTCCACTCTTAATCAAGGGGCGATATCTGATTTTAATAATTGCATAACTGAGTGCAATCTCATTGAGCTTCCAACTGTGGGGAATGAGTTCACATGGCAGGGAGTTAGATCCAAAGGTACAGTTCTCAAGAAACTTGATCGCTTGTTGTTCTCAACGGATTGGATCTCCACGTTCCAGGTTAACTCTATTCAGCATTTGAATAGATCTTCTTCAGATCACTGCCCTATACTATTTCAATATCAGAAAGAGGCATCATCCAAGCCAAGTTTGTTTCGGTTCCAGAAGATGTGGCTGCGAAGACAGGAACTATTCGATATCATAAAGGAAAATTGATCTCAGCCTACAAATTCATATGGCATGCTAACTTTCTCACTTAAACTAAGGCGACTCAAGTCTAGGCTCAAGGATTGGAATAAACAACATTTTGGGGATGTCTTCCACAATCTGAAGGATGCTGAAGCTCAGGTTTCCAATCTAGAACAGCTGTATGAAGAAACTGGAGCAATAGAAGACAAACTTAATCTGGAGAAGTCGAAAGCAAATCTGTTCTCAAAACTCAGGGAACACACAGACTATATGCAACAGAAGTCCAAAATAAAATGGTTCAGGGACGGAGATGAAAATTCCAGTCTATTTCACACCTTTATCACAGATCGTCGTTCCAAAATGATGATCCATAAAATCAGAAATGGAAGTGGTGATTGGATTTCATCTCCTACTGAATTAGAAGCAGAAGCTGTCCAATTTTTTTCCAACTTGTTGTGGCAACAACCAATTGATGACGATGCTGGAGCCGAGAATAGGCTGCTTGCTAACATCCCAAACTTAATTACCATTGAAGACAATAGATCATTGTTACGTCCTATTGAGGGCCTGGAGCTAAAACGAGCTGTTTTTGGATTAGATGCGGATAGCTCACCTGGAGTTGACGGATACGGGGGCCTTTTCTATCGATTTTGTTGGGACATAATAGAACAAGATCTCTTAGCTGCTACTCGAGATTTTATGGCTGGTACTCCGATTCCTCGGGCGATTGCAAGCACCCTGATTGTTCTTTTACCTAAAAAGCATTCTACAACATCATTTGTGGATTATAGACCGATAATTCTTTGCAACTTCTTAAACAAAATTTTCACAAAGGTACTAACAGAAAGGTTAAAGTTAGTTCTACCATCGATAATCTCACCAGAGCAGTCGGCCTTTCTGAGCGGTCGCGATATCACAGAGAACATACTCCTTACCAAAGATCTCGCCCAATTCTTGGAACATCCCTCACGAGGTGGCAATATAATAATCAAGATGGATATGATGAAAGCCTTTGATCGGGTATCATGGACATTCCTCCAGAATTTGATGCTTAAATTTGGTTTTACACATCACTTTGTATCACTCATCCTTGGAAATCTAAGAGCAGCCTGGTTTTCTATTATATTGAACGGAGGTCCAGTTGGTTTCTTCCAAGCATCTAGGGGTATCAAACAAGGGGGTCCACTATCTCCATATCTCTTCTTGTTAGCTTCGGAAGCTTTATCTCATAGACTTAAAAATCTTGAAGAAACTGGACAAATACTCCCATTTCATACTCCCTCATCAAATTTGTCCTTTCTGATTATGAACTAGGCTCTGGACAAAAAATCAACAAGGACAAAAGTTTCTTCATTCCCCCCAACAATCGTCCCCCAATATATATTAAACAAGTCTCGACTTCTCTTGGTATCCCTGGAAGTTCATTTCCATTCCAATATTTAGGATGCCAACTTTACAAGGGTAGAGCACGGGAAGGTTACTTTTCACACCTGATTGATAGCTACGAACGGAAACTTGGCCATTAGTCCACCAAGATCTTATCGCCTGGAGGCAGAATAATCCTCATTCGTCATGTGTTGCAAGCAATTCCAATTCACACGCTCACAACTATTCAGCCTCCCAAATCGGTGATAAAGAAAATGGAACAGAAATGCCAAGAATTTTTATGGGGATCTTCAGACTACAGAAAAAACAAACATTGGAGAGCGTGGAAAAAAATCACTTTTCCATCGAATGAAAATGGACTTGGAATCAGAGACTTTTCCTCATTGATCACAGCTACATCATTGAAGCTATGGTGGAAATTTAAAGAAGGCAAGAGTCTTTGGACAATTTTCATTAGTTCCTTGTCTAAAACATCAAGAAAACGTACTTCTTGGCGGCATATTCAGACTATACAAGATATTGCATAACAGAATACGTGTTTACAAGGTAACCAACGTATATGGATGCCATCTGTTACTGGTGCTTTCAGCTATAAAACTGCATATGAATTGGTTAGGCCAAAGCAACAATCCATTCAATTTTTTGATAAGATAACACACCGTTTTTTGCCTCTTCGAATTCGCATATTCATGTAGCGTTTATTTAATAAGCTATATGCATTTCCAAAGGTCCTTTGCAGCTTTGGTTTCTCCCAAAATCCTTCTCGATGCCCGTTGTGTTTGAGTGAAATGGAATCCATACAACACCTGTTTCTCAAATGCAAAGTAGCTACTGATCTATGGTTTCTTATGGCTAGCTGGTTGGATATTCATATGTCTCCGGTTGCGGGCTTGTGGAATATGATACAGAATTGGTTTCAAAGGCATCCAAAGGGCACAGTTTTTAGCTTAATCTGCCAGTTGACACCGGTCTTTATCTGTTGGGAACTATGGAAGGCTAGAAACATAATGGTTTTTGAAGGGCGCACAACATCAGTTGGAACCCTTTTCCACCGGGTTAAGGATCAGATAATCCTAACTCTTCGATCCTACTCTCCCAAAGCAAATACCATACAAGAAGCAGATGCTATTAAACAACAGTTTGCAACAACTTTAGAGGTGAAGGTGAAAAAACAGATAATTATCAAATGGTTTAAGCCTTCATCAAGTTATGTCATCAATGCCGCTGGTTCATCTACTTCAGATAGAGCGGCTTGGGCTTACACTTTACGACGGAATGATGGCTCATTTATACATTCAAAAATGAAATGTACAATGGATGCATCAAAGACATTATCTACGGAATTGGAAGGTATTCTTGTTGGCCTACGCTCATGTGTTACTAACAATATATCCCCAGTACAGATTCAAATCAGTAATATGTCACTAGTGTCTTACCTTCAAGACGGAGTAGAGTGTCCGTGGCAACTATCCATCAAAATAACGGAGGCAAAGAACCTGATGCAATTACTATCAGCGTCCATTGTTTATGTGTATCGTGAAGCAAATTCTTTAGCAGTAGGACTTTCTCATTATGCAACTCAATTTGATAATACCAATATCGTGCGCTAGCAAGATCTCCCCGGAAGACTAAGAGGTATCTACCTCCTAGATCTTCCCGGTTATCCATACATTAGAAGTCGATAGTCTCCATTGTCACCTTACTTACTTTTTTTGTACCCATCCTCTATCTGGGAAAATGCTTTTTGTATAGTATTTTCAAATACTGCTCTCTGTATGGACTTTTGATGCTATTAATAAATACAATAGCTATATTGGCTTTTTATAAAAAAAAAAAAAAAAAAAAACCGCATCAGTAAATTCTAACATCCACCGCCACTTTAACGACTTATATTCTCGCTCCACGTGCCTACCACGCAACACCATCACAAACTGAAGCATTGCCTTCCTAAAATCATTGAACCAACCCGTCCTTCAAAGCTCTTTGGAGCCATCTGAATAGAGGGTTTGAATTTACTAAAGTTTGTTTGTAAATACATGATTTACATAAAAAAATCGTAAGATTAATAAAAATAAAAATGGATTTATTCAATGGAACAATTGTTCATTTTAGTACTTATCTTAACCACAAAAGTTGCTTTCATCAGATCATGCATATATGCATCCAACATATGTACACAATGTCGATGAGTTATTGCTGGACTTGAATAGAAATCTTATTGTAATGATTTTGAATTGAATTTTGTCCATTTTGTACGTGCATTTTTTTTTTCAATATCCTTAGCATTTATGGTTATAAATAGGAGCTTTTAGGATTCTCATAATAAAGTATGAAGTTATATTAGAAGTAATTTTATTCTAAATATATGTCAAGTGGTAAATTAAAAAATGCCGTGAGGCATGTTAAACTAGAAAGTTAGTTAGTGTAGTTATAAGTGTAAATAGCAAAGTCACTTTACAAAGTTGTACTTTTGATATACAATTAAAAAATAAGAATACATTTTTTTTTTTGTTAAAAGCTCTTCATGTGCAACCTATCATAGCTATCTTTCTGCATAATCTTTCATAGATAAAGGCTCACATGGTATTAAAGCATCAAGGATAGCATGTTCTTCTTCAACAAAGAAAATTGGTTATAAGAAGATTTTGTTTGTAAACTATGGAAATGAATTCTGGTGGTCAATCGATGTCAGGCCTGTTGTTCTTTTTTAGAGCAAATAATCAAGGTAAGAGTATTGGAAGTTTGGTATTCAACAGGAACAACTTTCTTGGCTAGAGTCGATCTATCAAGATGGCTTTGGGAGCAAAATTAAAATTGGGTTTTCTTGATAGAACTAATTTAAATACAAAAGAAGGAGATCAAAATGATAGACAATGGGCTAGATGCAACTACATGATCAGATCCTGGGTGTTGAATTCCATGGTAAATGATCTTGCAAAATGCAATTGACACAAGATTTATGGAAAGAAATTATGGAATAATATGGGACTGCAAATGGGCCATTGATCTTTCAATTACAACACAAAATCAGTAATTTGCATCAAGAAAATTAGTTGGTCAGTGTTTACTTCAACAAACTCAAATGTTGCTAGGATGAGTTTAATACATTATATGCATATCCATTATGTACACGCAAAAGAATGGATGGATGTGCATGCAATCTTAAAGAAAGGATATAGAGTTTTGAATCACATAATAAGTTGGTTCAATTTTTAATGGGATTAAATGATGCATACAAAGGAGTGTGAAACTAGATTTTGTCTATAAAACCATTACTTGCAATTAACAAAGTGTTTTATATTGTGCAGCAAGTGGAGAAGCAAAGTCAAGTTGCAAATAGTTTCAATCCAACTGCTGAGGTTTCTGTGCTCGTTGCAAATAGAATAGAAAACTAAGGATTCAATGATAAAAGATAGAACAAAAAGATGTTATGCAAATACTGCAAGAAAGAAGGACACTTGATAGAAAATTGTTTCCAACTTATGGGATATCCAAAATGGTTTAAAGGGAAAAGAGTTAGGAAAACAAAACAAGTAAATATGATATCTCAGGATAAATGTGACTAGATTCTTGAAACTCCCTTTGATGATTCTACAACAATAGAAACTTCTAACAATACGGATAGAGAGATGATTACAAATATATGTACAGAAATAATGTAAATGCTGAAAGAAAAAGAGTGAACAGGATATGGACACACTTAGGGAACATGACATCTATTCATAAATGCTAATCTGGTCCCTTTTGTAGGTACGTTTGATGTTCCTTCTTCTTGTTACAACGTATTGAGCAATCAATTGAATCTTTGGGTTGTAGATATTAGTGCAACATATCACATGTGTCCCTTTATTGAAATTTTGCATAACATCAAACATTTAATAAAATCTATACCAATTAAATTACCAGATGGAAGGACATTATGCATTGATAGAATTAGATTAGTTAACATTACTACAACACTTACAATTCATCATGTCTTCTATGTGCTATAGTTTACACATAATCTATTATTAGTCTCTAGGATTATTAAAGATCAATGTTTAATAGTTAAGATTAATCAAGTTCAATATGAATTTTAGGACCTAAATGAAACTCGTGTGGTTACCAAAGCGAAGTTGCTAAATGGATTGTATATTCTTCAATCATAAAATAGTAGGTTAGTGATAGATACAACTAGTTCTTCAAATATAGTACATTGTAATCAAAATGCATTTGATCATAAAAAGTATATAGATCTTTTACATGCTAGATTAGGACATGTTTCTACTTCATTGCTGCAACATCTAAATGTTTGTAAGCATGAAAACTTTAATGATTTCTTTTGTCATACATGTCAAATAGCTAAATTTCATAGATTTCCATTCCAAAGAAATGTTAGTTTATTTACTTTTCCATTTCAATTACTTCATATAGATGTCTAGGGACTATATAATACCCATTCCATAATTGGAGCTAGATATTTTTTTTAACTATAGTAGATGATTATTCTAGATCTACCTGGACATATGTACTTCATCATAAATCACAAGTACCTATGATATTGACACAATATTTTAAATATGTTTCTAATCAATTTGACATTTTTCCAAAGAAAGTTAGAATGTATAATGGATCAGAATTCATGTCATGAGTTTGTCAAAATTTATTCCATGATTTAGGAATTATTCATCAACATAGCATAGTATATACACCACAACAAAATGGGAAGGTAGAAAGAAAACATAGATGTCTATTAGATATTTCTAGAGCGCTTTGAACTCATGCCAATTTACCTAAGAAGTACTATGGTAAATGTATTCTAATAGCTACATATCCTATAAATAGGATGCTAATGTTAAATCTTAATTGGAAAACTCCATTCGAATGACTTTTTTAGCAAATCTCCTTCATACAATAATCTAAAAGTGTTAAGATCTCTTTGTTATGTCTGTAATAATTTACCAAGTCATGATAAATTTGATTGTAGAGGAATTTGATATGTGTTATTAGGATATGAATTTGGCCAAAAAGGCTATAAAGTGTTTGACATAGATAAACAATGAGTTTTAATTAGTCTTGATGTTAAGTCCTTCAAAGACAATTTTCCTTATAAAGATGTCACCTTTAATTCTGATGCATCTGTTAATAAAACTCAATTTAATCATGTTCCTCTTTCAAGTATCATTCGATCACATATTCAAATAATGAGAATTATAATCCTACTAATAATACTAATAATTCTACTGAATTAGATGCACATCATGCTAGATCTTTAATAAGATATACTTGAAGTCATAAAACTCCTTTTTGGCTTAATGATTTTTTTCATTCATTCAACAATAGTGTATCTAATAACAATAGTTCATCTTCTGTTCTTTATCCTTTAATTGATAACAATACTTTTTCATCTTTTCCACATGATTATATTGCTTCATTAGCTAATGTACCTGCAATTTAAGAACCTAACAATTATTTAGAAGCTATTAAACATAAAGAGTGGATAGAGGCAATGAATAATGAGCTTACTGCATTAGAGTTAAAAAATACTTGGGAATTGATAGGTTTACCTAAAGGAAAGAAAGCTATTGGATATAAGTGGATTTACAAAATCAAATATGGAGTAGATGGTAGTATTGAAAGACATAAAGCCAAATTAGTTGCAAAAGGCTTTACTCAAGTTGAAGGAAAAGATTATAATGAAATGTTTTCTCCTATCACGACAATTAGCACTATTTTAGTTTTATTTGCTATTGTGACTACTAAGAATTGAAAACTTTATCAAATTGATATTAATAATGCTTTGTTACATGGACATATCGATGAGGAAATTTATATGATTCCTCTACAAGGATATGTGAAATCAACATCAAATCAAGTATGCAAAACTTAAGGAATCATTTTATGGATTAAAACAAGTGTTGCGACAATGGAATATTGAGCTTTCTAATTTTTTTATCAAACAAAGATTCTACCAATCCAAACATGATCATTCTTTATTGATACTAACAACTAATGTTGGAATTGTTGTAGTGCTCTTGTATGTGGATAAGATGTTACTTACGGGAATAGATGGAAAAGGGATTTCCGATCTAAAGAAACCTCTTGATTTAGAATTTTCTATTAAAGATCTAGGCTTTGCTTGACTTTTTCTTAGCTTGGAAATATATAGAATAGACCATAGTACCTTGATCAACCAGAGGAAGTTCATCTTGGATGTGGTAAATTCTGAAGGGTTGTTTGTAGCAAAACTAACAAAGATACCTTTACAAAGTGGATTTAAACTAGAAAATACAACTCAAGAAGTTTTAGACAATGTAACCTTTTATCAAAAACTTGTTGGAAAGTTGTTGTACATCATGCTTAGTCACCCGAATTTAAACTTTGGAGTTCATCTTTTGAGCCAATTCCTTACACAACCGAGGACACCAAACTTAGCTACTCTATTTCATCTCATTTGATATCTCAAAGGGACATTTGCAACTAGTTTGTTTTATTCAGCAACATCTCCTTTGAATTTACATAGCTACTCTGATTCAAATTAGGCTTCTAATATGATTGATAGAAAATCAATCTCAGAGTATTGTATTTTCATTAGTAGTTCTTTATTTTCTTAGAAGACTAAGAAGCAATCCATAGCTTCAACATTAATAACTGAAGTAGAATACCAAAGCATAGCAGTAACTATAGAGGAACTTCTTTAGATTTCATATATCATGAGAGATTTGGGACTATAAGTTTCATTACCAATAGACTTATTTTGTGATAATCATTGGGCATTACTAATTACATCCAATCCATGTTTGCACAACATAACCAAACATGTGGATATAGATGTTTATTTTGTACAAGATCATGTCAAATATCGATTGTTACATCCTTTAAATGTTTCTTCTTCAAATTAGGTGGCAAACATTCTTACTAAGTCCATTCCTCAACCTCAATTCATCAAATTATGTTCCAAGTTATATCTACGAGTAGATCCAAGTTGAGGGGGGGATATTAAGTTATATTAGAAGCAATTGTATTCTAAATATATGCCAAGTGGCCAAATTAGAAAGTGCCATGTGGCATGTTAAAATAGAAAGTTTGTTAGTCAAGTTATAAGTATAAATAACAAAGTTACTTTATATAGTTATGCTTTTAATATATAATCAAGAAATAAGAATACCTTTCCGTTTCTATTGAAAGCTCTTCATGCACAACTTGTCATAGCTATGGTTCTATAGAATCCTTCACAGGCAAAGGCTCATAAAAAGAAACACTTTTGTGGATTGTTATTACTTTTTTGTAAATGATTACATTGTAAATCCATCTTGTGTTACATTTTTTTCATAGTGAAATTACCTATTTTTCTCATGGGTCTTTTCTCCCATGCAAGGGTTTATTACATGTAAATATTGTTATGCAGTTTCTCTTTCCATTTCTCAATTATTGTTATTTCTTTTTCACTATTATTATTCTGTGCTACTAGTCACTAGTTATCGCGCTTCTTCACAATAGATGTCTTCATTTTAAATCTATAATAATAATTAGTCTATCAACAAAATAAAAAAAAGGGACACCAATTAGTCTTCTTTTATTACAATGAACTTCTTCTTTCACTTACAAAAATTTAAGCTTTCGCAATAACTAAGTCTATATTTTAACTTTTACTTCAAATATGTTCAATTTACCATTATTTAAAGCAAACTTAATTATTATTTAGAAGAAGAGATAGAATGATCACATTGTTTTCAAATTGAGATATGAGCTTCATATCAAAAGAAGAAACTTAATGCAAAATCAATAATAACTTTCAAGCTCAACACATCAAAGTTTTCAAGATTGTTTAGTTCATCAACAAAGGTAATCAATTCCCCCAATAACATTCCTAAAAAGATGGCTATAGGGAGGATAGATCTAAATTCAATCTTGTGAATTGACCTCATAGTTCTATTGTTAATGTATTTAGAAGCAAGAACTAGACTTCGGCACATATTTGAACTATCCTTGAACTAGCACTTCAAGATTAGTTTAAGTTAATTTACCAAATCAAACTGTCCTATTGCTAACTAATATAATTATACATATATACAATGCTTTTAGTTAAGATAATCAATCCTCCATTAGGATACTTACTAATACTCCAATACTAAGAGGCTAGATAGTGCTAGTGTGATACTTCCTGTCAACCCATTTGAGATAGTTCCTAATCAATAGACCAAGTTCCAGGTTCCCATTTCAACAATAGTACAAAGATTCTTACACATTTCATTTTTCTATGCATGTGTAATTTCAAAAGTTTCACCTAAAATAAAAATTGCTTACAGCACCCTTAGGTTAGATAACTTGGCTAAGACTTTGAGAATCTCTACTTAATTGGTGGTTAGACAAATTTCTATTAAACATGAATCATGAGTAACAAATTTATTAGGTCATGTACCCAATTTGGAGTTTTTATATGCCACATCAACATTAAGGAAACTTTTTCTTATGACCCTCTCCACTTTATCCCCAACTTCCTTCATAAAAGTTTCTTAACATTTTTTCAACTTTTTTATAGGTCCCAATAACACATTTTTATTAGCCAAAAATTTAAAAAAAAAAAAAAAAGAAACGTATATTTTATGGGTTACTTGCCAAAAGAACACATAAAGTTCAAACAATCCACTCTACTACTCAAAGAACTAAGAAAGGCAATGCTTAGTATAGGGAATCATGTCAAGGACCTTGCATCATTCATGGTGTTATGTGGCAAGAATTATATTTTCACTTTTTTCACAAATTTTGTGAAATAAAATTGGTGAAACATATATGCATATAAATAGATATAAATGGTACTAAAGTTGTTAATTGTCATGATTTATAGAAGGAGATAAATTTGCAGTAGTTTAGAAGACTCACATATTTATCCGACTCTTAGGCAATTTCCCTAAGCTACAAATGGAGGACAAATTATAGCTATATTGCAATAGCTATTTCTGTATAGGAAATTATTGCAAGGCCAATTAATCTATCCATAGAACTACTATTTCAAGGGAAAGATGGAAGTCTAATCAAGGAAGCTCATTTACATCATTTTACGCATTCTTCATCAATAGATTAGATCATCACCCCCAATACAAAAAGAAAACTAGTATGACATCACATGTGATAGTCAATATCATGTGACATTATCATAACATGTCCATTAAATGTCAAAAGAATCACAAGATGAATTTCAGACTATCCTTAAACTTCCCCTCTTCAAATATCACATTATTACCTTCAACATTAGTTAGCACCATTGGCCTCACTTGATGGATTAGGTTTTTAGCATTGCAACAAAGTAGTATAAACTAACTAAAGGGAGTTCACACAAGTGACAAACCATAGATTGGAATTATGATTGTGGTCATATGCCCTAAAATGGCATAGTAATTAGGTGTTTAAGCCATTAATGTATGGCTCGATGGATAGTTGATAAGTGAAATTGCATTTGATAATGGGCATTACAAATAGAGAGAAGTTATATCAAGACTCGTCTAGGGATTATGGATCCTAGTAGGCAATACAATATAGCTGGATTGTGATAAATGAGATCGCATAACTGTGAGGTCACTTAGATGAGGTTACCTTTGGTTTTGGTTTTGATATCAGTTTTGATTACATGGATTTTAGTTGCTCCTACCTACCCTTAGTGTTTGTTGCAGTGGAATCAGACTCTAGGTCTCCCATCATAATGTTTAGAGTCATGAGTAGTCTCGCACTAGATGTTTAAATGAGATAACTAAATGAATTGTTTGATTTTTTACTATGGCTTGTATGACATCCTAGTATGTATTTACCCTATGAAATATTGTGGCTCACTCTTCTTTTCCTTTTCAAGTGAGAATTATCTGATGGATTTACCCTATGAAATATTGGGTTTTGGCTTCAAGGAAGAGTATGAGGATAAGTTCACAAGCTTAGATTATGAGGACTTGTTCTTTTTTTTTTCTTTCTCATTTTGATATAAACTTAGTTAATTTTTTTTTGATACTGTATTTATACTTAATAGGAGCTGCTTATAGCTTTATGACTTATTTACCTATATTTGTATTCTACGAGTCTCTTAGGCCTTAGGATTTAGATTTTAATCTCATACCATCCACTGTGTTTTTCAAGTTTAACAAACCTCTAGAATGTTTTTCAAAATCAATGAACCATCAATTATTTTTTTCTAAATTTAATCAATGATTTCAAAGTCTTAAAATTAGTTTAAAAACCCATCTAGTAATTGAAGCCTTATGTATTTTATTTAAGTAAGGTATGTGGCAAATTGTTGATGTCATAGTAAATTAAGGGTTTGGAAATTTAAGTGGTAGTAGAGCATAAGATTCTAAAACAAATTAGGATGCAATTAAGATGGTGATTTTGAGAGTGGGAACCATGTGAGTTTGACACTTAAGTTTTCGTCTTTCCTTATTTTGCTGGATTGAAATAAACAAGATAAATAATTGAGACTTGAATGTGAGTTGTCATAGTATTTCTTATCTCATATGTGAATTACTTAATTGAAATGTATATGCTATCTTGTTTAATGTATGTTATTGAATTGAACTTAGCTATTATGACCTAAATGAAATATACATGTTCAGTTGGGCTAAATACTAAATGAAATGAAGGAAATAGGAACTAAAATCTAAGTACTACATGCCACCATTAGTAAATGAATTGACAATCTTCCCACAATACAATGGAAAATAAATTGGATTCGACTTAAACACTCAAAATAACTAATAAGTAAACTTAGTAAAGAAAATAGTGAACTTAAGATTCATATCCCCTAAAATTTGGAATTTAGAACCGTAGGAAGATCCCATTTATGTATGATAAGAATGATACATAGGAGTTTAATATGAAAATTACAAGTAGAAATAATGACGTTAGAACTAGATAAATAGGAATACAATTAGATCCTTCCCTAGGGGTGTTAGAACACGATATCTCACAAAAAGATCCAAAAATGACCAAAATATAGAAGTACAACTTACTCTCTTAGAACTGGAATGGATAGGTAGAATATGGTCGAGATATGGATAAGAGGAATAGTGAGAAATCGAGCAAAATATATTTATACATAATTATTTAGTCTCTAATGATGTATAAATGTGTACTAAAATTTCCCCTAAGCCTTTTATGGAAAGTAACACCAAACCACACATAAAAAAGGAACAATAATGCTAAAATCAATTGATGGTTAGCTATGGCACTTTCAAGTAGACAAAACATCTAGTGTATTCATTAAGACTCAAATACATCATCACAATGAGAGAATATGAACCAAAGTTATTCCAAATATTACATGAACTAACAAATGACCATTTTGATGAACCTTTCCATATAGATGGCGCGTTACCTTACCAAAATAACAACTTTGTGTGATAACGACAAACATTATGACTATAATCAAATACCTAAAGAATATTGTAAAAAGGAAGTAGCAAGTGTAGCTCTAATCACAA
Organism: Laguncularia racemosa; assembly: GCA_037954665.1. NCBI lineage: Eukaryota > Viridiplantae > Streptophyta > Magnoliopsida > Myrtales > Combretaceae > Laguncularia > Laguncularia racemosa. Next base: position 11,438,948 of record JBBMOL010000002.1, on the reverse strand, counting down.
GAAAACAATGACTCAAGCACAAAATAGCAAAATCTAGTCAAATATCTGAAAACAAAGCAAGTCCATCTTAACCACCCTCTTAAAAGACAACAACATAAACGTGAAACAACAAATATAGTCGACGGATAGTGGTGAAAAGCATCAAATACTTCAAAAACAAACTAAGCTATCTCACCAAACCTTAAAAGATGAGTAGTGACACAATAATGATAAAAAGCAATTTAAGAGGATAATATGACCTTACAAAAATAGTAAAAGAATAAAGAATGAGCAGGTTAACACGTAGGCATATGGATAGGATGGAATGGCAAATTGATGACCATCTCTCACTTCCTTTGTGTTGAGAAGTCATGTCTTTGTCAATTTAGTATCATTTTGTGTCATATCAAGTTGAGCTCTTAGTCAGTTCCATCGAGTCAAGTCTTCTAGCACCTTTATTGAGTCCAAGTTGGTAAAAGGTCGAGGTTCACTAACTATAGCCCTATTGTTATCCTTACTGAGTCAAATAAAATACTTGACCTATAGTAAAAAAGGATGACCTATAATTGTTGGTTAATTTTACTATTCATTAATAATGATTACAATGAGAAAACATTCATGGTTAAAATAATAAGAAAAGGAAAAAATATGCATAAACAAAATAATATTCGACCTAACCTTAAAAGAGTGAAAAGAGTAACAAGCATATGTTCCAACTAGAAAAATAATCATGAATATAAGGATAATAGTTTTAATCCAAAGTTAAATAAACTTTGATAGCACAATTAAAATAGTGACTAACTACTAAAATGAAAATGACATGTATGTGTATCTTTCGAATGATTTTCCTTACTTTTTATTTCAAGTATTTTTTTTTTAATTTTATTCTGATGATGATTAGTTTCCCTTACAATGGTGACTCCTTGAAATAATAATTTGTAGTAAGTTGACTAGCAAAGAGCTAGGTTCAAGCTATATATTTGATAAGTATACCAATCCTAGGATAAAGATAACATCTTGGAGATTATATGGAGGTATCAAAAGAGGAATGTTTTAGAGTTAGAAATGTTTTAGGTATAAGTTGAACATGATTAAATAATAATTGTTCGAAGATATAATAACCACGATTGAGGAGCATTTGTGAAATTTTAAAAGGGGATAGTTAGGATGAATAAAGTCCATAGGGGTATGATACTTTGGCTAAAGATTAAATTATTACTAGACTTTGGAAAAATATCTTAGGATGTGCAAAGTTGTTAAACCATATGAGCAAATGATTGAACATAGTAAGGAGATTTATTATAGGTAATGGTAGAAAATTTTAGGGATTTCGATTAGATTGAAATATTTGAGGATCTAATTTGACATACTCCAATGGATCAAAAACTAAAATGACCTAAATATTAGTTTATTAGGCAACACATTTATGCATTATTTATGGATGCTCATCATTACCTTGATTTTAAACATTTCCTATAATAGGTCTGAAAGTTATTAATTCTTGGTGATGCTGATAGCAATAATTTCCTGTAATAATAGTGTGAACAAAGGAAAAACTAGAATGGAGATATTTATCCAAAGGTTGCAACTACCTTGGATTTCGTCACTATAAAAATTTTTGCATTTGGCAATATCTGTAGAATTTGTAAGCATGGCCAATGCCTATATTTTTCAATTACGTTCATTAAACATATCATATAATATATTATTAGCAATGGTTTTTATCAAAATTAAAAAGAAAAAATATCCCCCAGTAAACATTATGGCAATCCCACACTCTTAAAAACAATTATATTTTTTTCGCATTCTAGGCCACGACTCCCCTCTTTTTGTCTCTCTCCTCTTCAATGCTCTGTCTCTTTCTCTTAGAAACATGTATCATACCCTTTCCTCTCTCTCTCTCTTTTGGTTGCTACTTGATCAATCTCCTCTTCTATTAGACTCTCATATGTTATCAGTTTTCATGGTTAGTTTGTCATAATAGTTGGTTTCAAATTGGATCGACTATTGGAAGCATATTCAGTGGGATTATTGTATTCAAAGAAGACAAATTAGTTACCAATCTCAAATTGAGGTAATTATCTGTAATTAGGTTGTTTAAATTTTTAATGCATTGTGAAAATAGAAAACAAGATGCAACATTTGTGATATTAAGAAAAAAATATTAAAAAATTGAAATACCCGCTATCAGATTGAAACGATGTTTGTCTAGGGAGCAAATTGTAGTGGTCAATTCCTTGGAGAAAAGATTAAACCAAGGCTCAAATTCGTGGAGTAACTTTCAACCTCTACAAGTTTGTTTTCTTGTTCCCATAGTCACTATATTTTACATTATAATCCTTAAGCTATTTTTTGGAACATTTAGGCATCTTTTTAATTTGACTTAGGATGATTTCTTTCTTCGATAGAGTTTTTAGTTTTTCGCTAGCCTAATCTCATATGTCCAGCTTAATTAGGTGCTGTTGCTCTATTTGAGCTTAATGATATACCCTACATATACATTGGAGTTTCGCTAGCCTATCTTCTTAAGTTGCCGATGATTCAACTTTGTATGGTTGCTGTGTGCTTGTGGATAAGCTTGTATAGAGACCCTCTGGACTAATATCTATGATATCAGAGAGAAAACCTGCACATGCTTTAAGTTGCTATATAATGACAACACACAGATGTTATTGCATTCTCTCAAGAATCCATTCTTTGAATTACATTTGGGGTTTTGAATAGGTAACTCTTGATTTTCTTCAACCTGGTTAAGTGCAAAGAACCGGTTTTTGTGCATAGTAGATGTTCATAACTTAGTTGCTAGCATACCATTACAAATATTGTGGAGTTGTATTATGATTATGCATTCAACCAACTAGGATCTCTGAAGTACTGTCCGTTAGGTGATGTCTATAAAGTGAGAAGATTTTTATCCAGAAAATGGTTTGACTTAAAAAGACCTTAAATTTCATTTTTCATTCTACCAGGCAGCAAATTTCTAGTGGATGACAGTTGGTGCATTATTTGGCCATAATCTTTCTGAGTGTGACAAATTCAAGGTTGCATCATAACTTACATTGATACTATTTTTCCTATTATTTGTAGCAACTTCTCTCAAGAAAGGTTGGAACGTTTAACAAAAGGTGTTGTGGGCATGAGTCTGGAATTCTTAGAGGATTATACCAAAGATGAAAACCAGGAGGCGTTAGATGACATCTTGGTCAAGCTTGATTCCAAATAGGACATGTTAAGCAAAACTGCCCAACATTCTGAATTGAGTTGTGGAAATTCTACCCCTGGAGAAGTAAAAAGTGATGGGATTCAACCTAATGATCATGTATATCAGGTGGACTCCTCCATGCCAGAGAATGGAAGGAATTGCAGTATAGCGAAAATTGAGCGAAAGAAGGAATTAAATGAGAACGTTGTTCTTAATGTTGCTCACGAAACTTAGTCTCCCATGGCTAAAAGAGAGCCTCATGTGACGGATACTGAAAGCTGTAATGGGTATGCTGATGATTCTATGAATATCAAGCAAACGGTTGAGAAGTGTTTCCCAAATACTGTGCTTCCTCTTTTGCGGTTTTACCGCTGTGAAAGCTTTGAATCATCCTCAAGGTATAATATTTCTTAATTCTCTCAACATGCTATTTTTACTTGATGTTTCTTTCATTTGCTTCATGGCGCCTACTCTTATTTGGATTTTCCATGTTTTGTTATTAGTCTCTTGCTTATGGTTTTTTTTATGAGCATCTTGGAATATGTTCACATTACTCAACTCTTATTAATTGAAAAATTGCTTGCTAGTGCTTGATGGCCCAGTTTTTTCTGGTAATTCAGTGTTTAATAGGACATTGCCTTCTTTTTTTCTACCTATATCATTTCTTACTACTAACTTTTGTACATTGTGGTCCTTTGCTTTTTCTAATTTGAAATGACATGTTCAATAAAACCATAGATTAGTGGATCTTGTAGAAAATTAGATTGCTAAGTAGAGTGACCAGAAGCTGTATGGTAAGGGGATCTGTGCATCCCATTGTAGATGTAGTAGCTATAGCTGCTCTAACATCTATAATGTAACTAAATATGGTATAGTGACGTAGGTGTCGTACTGCAGCTTTCAAAGTTCCCCAGTTGAGGATAGACATTTTAGGAGTGATATTGATGACATAGAGACAGAAGAGGCATCTTTTTGTGGCTAGGAAGATACTAATGACCAGACTGATATTCTTGAATGGGCTAAGGTAGCGTTTGGTTAGCATTGAAATTCGGCACTGGACTGGACAAAATTTTTTGTCCCTCGTTTGGTTGCCACACATGAAGTAAGTACTGGACTAAACACCAATTACGTACTGGACAAAATCAGAAATTTTAGTACCACATGTAATTCGGTACTAAAAATTAGGTACTGGACTAAATGTAATTTTTCTGAAATTTCGGATTTGCCTTTCATACTTACCTTGAAAGAAAATAAAAATAATAAGTATAATAATAAATGATAAAAATGTAAAAATTCATAAAAAAAATAATAAAAATATTAGAAAAATAAAAATAAAAATTTAGATTTTGAAATAGGATAGATAAAAATCTAGGAGAAAATTTTTCAATAAAAATTTAATAAAATTATAAAAATTTAATAAAAATTATGAAAATTAATAAAAGTTAATAAAAATAATAAAAATTATAAAAATCATAATAAATTAAGTAAAAAATCAATAAAAATTTATAATAGTATAAATGAGTTGAAAAATAAAAAAAATGAATTTTTATCACTTAGAAAAATCATTTTCTTAAATAAATCCAAAATTGGTGTTTTTTCTTAAAATTATCATTTTAAAAAAAATCAAATTATCAAGCCTAGGTTTAGATTTTTTAGAAAAATCCTAAAATGGTAAAAACATAAATTAAAAGAAATTTCATAATTAAAATTCACAAACACACTAAAGTTTTTCAAGAAAAGCGAACTACAGTTTATTTGATCCTAAATAGCAGGTACGTAGGCACCCATTTGGGGCAACCCTAAAAAAGGAATAAAAAATATTTTCCTAGCATAATTCACTTAAAAACACAATAAAAGACGGCAAAAATAAAATAAAAGATATTTTGAGATAAAGTAAATTTTAGGAGATTAGGTGGTAACCTTAGGGTTTTAATAGGTTAGCCTCTAAACTTAGAAACTCCGATTTTCCCATTTCCTCTTTTCACAAAAAAACGAGAAGAGGAAATCACGACGACTAATGGTCCAAATTAGGACTAATCCGCTTCATTAGTCTTAATTCAATCTTTCCCAACAACAGTTAGGTAGCGACTCCAAAAATAAAACGAAATTCTTTTTCCTATAATATTTAATATAATATATTAAACCTTCAAGTCATTTTTTTTATAATAATATCAAATATATATAAATAACTATGATATAAATAAAAGGGAAAAAATGTCAATTTTACTCTGTCCAGTTCAGTACTTTGTAATTTCAAACACTATACAACACAAAATCCTTCTCTAGTAATTAAAAAGGGCAAAACTGTCAAATTTACTATGTCCAGTCCAGTACTTTGCAATCCAAACACTAGACAGCATAAAAATCCTTGTCCAGTACTAAACAAACCAAACGTGGTACAAAAATATTTTTTGTCCAGTCCTTCTTTTTTAGTACTGTCCAGTACTCTTGTTCTGTCCAGTACCAGTAACCAAACGGTACCTAAGGTTTGAATCCTTCTTGACTTCTGTCTTGGCAATTTGTTTGCTCTAAGTATTTCTATTTTCACTTGGAAACTTTCATATTTTTCAAGAAAACAGTTATGGATTGTTATAGATTGTATGCGAGTATTATAGATTACAAAGCCCTACACGGGGTTCCATAGTCAGGTTTGATCCAATGGAACACTTACATCGTATTGAATATCATAGGCCAAATGAGACAGCCTTATGAACTGCTGGTTCAACTATTGATTTGAGATCATGCTGCACTAGTCTAGAATTGGCAGAGGTAATTAGCGATAAGGAACCATTTTGGAAGATGCATTGGTAGTATGGCTTTGTTTTGTCTCCTGTATTTAGCATTATTATTATTATCAGGGAGCTTCCAAGGTTTTGATTGTCATGATTGGTCAACAAGCTATCATAGATGCTTATCTTTGTCCCTTGCATCTTACAGCTGGGGTTTTAGAGGGTAAGTTTCCTACTAGTCAAGTAGATATTTAGACTTTCACATGGCAATTGAAATTATATCAGAAAATTTTTATCTGTTACTATATGGCGTTGCATTGCCTTACTCCACATTGCTTAGTCACACAAAGTGTACAGTTCACATTATTCACTGAATAAAATGATAATCCACTATATTCACAATGCCTTTAAACTCCTGATTGTTTCAATTATTAGCTGATGACTTTTCAATTTGATATTCCATTTGGGCTAGTGTAGACACTAGGACAATTGATTATGAATTTGCTTATCTAGCCAAGTTGTTATGATTGTCTGGCCAATCATAATGCTTTTCTTGCTTGCCCATTTTGGTTTAAATTACTTACACATTGCTTTGTAATAACCCTTTGAATTTTAATTATTTAACAATGATGTAGAAACCTTCATTTCGGTAGATGATCTTAGAATTAACTTGTCGAACCTAAAGACTAGTGAATAGTATTTTAATATGGTTGACATCAAACCAGAGAGCATGGAAGAAAGACTGGTAAGTATCTTATGTTGTTGATTTACTTGACTGGTAAATATCTTTTGCTGTTAATTCATCTTTTGAACTTGATAACTAAACTTAAATGTATTTGTTATAATTTAGAGGTCATAACACATGTTGAATTCCATCCAATTCATTGTAATACATATGATCTTATGGAGATTGCATTTCTCCTTTGTCAATGACATGTAGTTAGCATAAATTTTCTGGGAAACATGACATATCCTTCCTTTTCTTCTAATTTTTTGTGCTAGAATTTCTTGCCTATTCACCATCACCATAGCTCTTTGCTCAACTTCTGTTTTTCCGGTATTAGCTTTGGGACTTGCAAATGGATTTTAAGCCAGTTGCAATATTCAAGGCTTATGAGCATCTAAGGCTAAAGGTAAGGTTGTATTTAACTGTAAATGTGCAATCACCTTTCCTTTCCTTTTGATGTTGTTTAATGTAAAATGACTCCCTTGTATTTTGCTGAAGCATAGATCAATTATGTTTATTGAATTAAGAAGTTGCAGCTACCGTTTTAACTTTCAATCTTTGGATATAATGGTATTTGTTTTGTTATTATGTAACTTTCAATTATGCAATTGGGTTGCATCTTGTGAGGTTAAATGTGTTGCTTGGGTCAAGCTACCTGATTCTTCTTTCTCATCTACATTTAGGTGGTGACCGGTTGAAGTTTTTGTGCAATGAAATGAAGGAATAATTTGAAGGCACCAGTTGCTGGGATATCTATTGTAGCTAGTATTTTCGCTACTATTGACACTATCAACATATGGCTTTGATAATGTCACTCCATTTTTGAGCTTGTTGTCCCAATATTTTCTATAATTTTGTCTTTAAGAACTTTGAACTGGTGGAATGCAAAATTGTGTAACATGATTCTCTGCACTAGTTCTCTCCTCAAATTTCTTCTTCTTGTTGACCTCTAAGACACCTCTATTAACAATATGGCATTTGTTCGCTTGAAGCATTTGTTGCAACAAGTATGATGAATTGCTTAAATTCATGTTAAGATGTACCTACTTAATCGTATAGTGGTCTCTCTTGGTTTTTCTAGTGGTATTGGAGTTTGAAGGTGCTGTTGGTGTTGGTTTAGTTATGCTCTCTGTCGCTAGTTGTGTAGAACTTGTAATTTAGACTATATATGAAGAGTTATGACTTGACTTGTTACTATCTAAGCCTTGTTGCTTGCACTACTCATCTTGTTTGAATTATATTTTAAACACAAACAAAATATAATTCATGACATTTAAATATCACATATAAAAATTATTTATTACATTAAAAAGTCGCTAATGTAGTAATTCTTTTACACTTTTAAACATCACAAACAATCTAACTTAAATAACATTTAAATATCGCAAATAGTTTAACTTACTCAACGTTTAAATATCACAAATAGTTTAACTTACTCAACATTTAAACGTCACAAATGTTACTCTTTTATGGTTTTACCATGCTTACAATCTCATTGAATTTATGCAATTATGGTTTTACTATATTTAAGTGTCACATATAATTACTTTTAGTTATGTATAAATGTTGTTATTATTACTCTTTTACTATGTTTAAACATTGCAAATTTTACTCATTTATTGTGCTTGTTGCATCCATTAATTTTTTTAATTGTGCTTTTACTATGTTTAAACTTTGCCTATAAACTATTTTTAACTACATGTAAACATCGCATAATATAACACATTTAGCTATGTTTCTACTTTTAGCAACATTTATTTTATTAAACATCGTCTAATATCGAATTTGTTGTAGGGTGTGAAGTTGATATCTTAAAGTTATTTGGAGGTCATTAATAAAATTTAGATTAAGAGATAGAAATTTTGTGCATATAAGTTGAACAGAATTAAATTACAATTGTATTGGGAGATATTAATGAAATTAAGAAAAATGTTAGAGGAAAGGACAAATTCATTCAAGATAAGAGGAAGATAGGCGAATTTAGTTAAGATTTGATAAAGGATAGATTTTGGGAGATTTATATGGATCAATAAATTGATAATTGATGTAGAGTAAATGATTAAGAATAGTGAGGAAAATGTGCATTATCCATATGAGTGGGAGATAATGGAGATTGGAGTCCAACTTGAATCTATTTAGAATCTAGATTATTCTAAAATAATAAATATGAAGAATTAATAAGCCGATTGATTAAGAATATTAAAGAAGAAATGCTCTAAGGTGTAACAAGGCAATAAATGCAACTCATAAGGGTTTCGCCCAAGGGTGGGGGGAGACCCTAAATTTCCAAATAAGGTCAATGAAATTAAAAAGAAAAATTTTGAGTTAATTAAAAAAGGATTTACAAATTAGAGCCAAAATTTTCTAAAATGACCTATTACTCTTAAATTAGATTTTATCAAAAATAACTCTGAAATAATCTAGTGACCTTAAATAAAATTTCAATACCCTAATTAAGTGAATAAAAAAATTTACGAATTATTTGAAGTCAATTAGAAAAAAGAAAATTAAGCTTGGAGATCAATTTTACAAAATGACTATTTTGCCCTTAGACTGGGTTTAGAGTCTTTGAAGTTTTTTGAAATCACTAAATAACTTAATTAACTCATTTGGAGTTAGTTTAAGTTATTAGGAGTGATCTCTTAAAGTTTGGAGACAATATGCCAAAAATGACCCTCTTTATCATTGAAGATGACTTTATTGAATTTGCACTTGAAAATTGCTTAGAGAACCCAAATATAACTCCAGGACCTTAATTAGGTAAATATAATCAATAAAAAAAAATACTTGGAGACAATTGGAAAAGAAAAAAAAAATATTCAAAGGGCAATTGAGTAAAATGACCAAAATGCCCATAAGTTTATTTTGGTGAAGGGTAGCTAAATAATTAAGTTTCTATGGGAATTTTAGGGAACAAGATGCATCATATTTTAGCTAGAATAAGTGGAAGAATTAAAGATAAATAAAATACTAAATTAAGCTAAATGGGAGGTCACATGTCGCCAAATGGTATAATTTACCAACTGTTATGGTCACAATTGTCTCTACCCTTAAAACTTTACTAAACCTTACTATATAATCCCTTGTAGTGACATAAATCAGCAGCCCCCTTCCTCTCTTTTTCCAAAAATGAAGGTAAAATACCCATAAATATAAGCTTAAACCCTAAACCCTTCATCTAACTCAAAATCTATCTAGTTTAACTACTAATTCTAGTTGCTTTCTTGTGAGTTTTAGGTCAAGAACTAAGTGAAGTTCTTAGAAAAGGGGGGCTCTTTGCCACGTGACAAGAAGCTTGAAGGTAAGTGAATTTTGTGAGATTTAGGTTGATTTAAAGGTGTAGATCCTTAATTTGATGCTAGTCAAGATGATATGGTGTGGAGTGAACTTGAATCAAAGAAACAAACACCATTTGGGTACTTCTTGGTGGCGGCAAGACTTCGAGTAAGAAATATTTGTGGGTCTCCATTAAGGTAAGCTCAAAACCAAGCTTAAATGAGTGACATAGGTTGATTAGAAATAGTTAGACATATTGATTTGATGATTTCTTGGACTTTGATGAGATTTCACACTAAAACCCATGTGATTGCCACTTTAATGTATGCATATTAAGTGTAACTTGATGAATTGGTTGTAGAACTAAGTACTGACTTGATAAATGTGATGTTGGGTATTGGATTTGATGATAAGAATGAAGTTTGACACATGATGATTAGATATGTGTCATGGAATGTTGATGCCACCATGATAAAGAGGAAATTGGGATTTGATTTTCACAAGAAATCTGATTTTAATGTTAAAAGGTGATGATTTGATTATTAAGTATAAGTATGTGGGTTTTAGAATGATTTACATGATTAATTTGGTGTATATGATATATTAGAAGTTGGAATTGTTAGTATGATTGAACTAGTGGATGTATAAGTTGATTTGATTACTAAATTATGATTTTATAGCATATTAACATGTTTTCAAAATATTAAATTTGATGAAACTTGAAGTTACAATATAGATATTGAGTTTAACAAAGTTTAGGGATGAATTAAATTGAATGGAGAAATGTATGAACATGAAATTATGATTTTTTTGCATGAATTAGTAATAAGTTTAATTTTGAAAATTTTTTTATATATTATATTTATTTTAGGTTAATTTGGTAGATTTATGATTTATTTACGAATAGAAGTTGAATTGAATGTAAAATAAGGCATAAAAGTGAAAATAAATGGAAGTTGGACTTGTAGGATTGCAATTAAGGGTTTGGGGCTTGCTCTATTTTTATTGCTCTAGTTTGGACTTAAAAATGAAAAGTAAATGATGTTTTGGACTCTAGAAATGAATAGGAACAAGTAGAATATGATTTGAAGTGATTTAAACCTAAATTGGATAAGATATAGGCTTATAAAGTTGATAATTCATAACTTTATTTATTTGGAAGTCTAAGAGATCTGAATGAGTAAAGTAAGGCTTTTATATTAAAATGGATAGTGAAGGTGATAAGGAATTAAATAGCTTTAGTTTCACTTGATTTGGGCTTAAATTAAGTAAGTCATAAACATTTAAAATTAATGTCTTTCAATATGAGGAATTATAATTAAATTAATGTTGGCTTGATTAAATTATGGTTAAGTTGGCCTAACCCTAAGTCGGTCCAACCATATAGGCCTAAGGACTATGCTTTTACCCTTTGCTTGGGTGGCTTATATGATTAGGCATAATTTAATTAATTGAACTTAATTAACTTGACTTTCTTAGTTAGATTGAAAAAGGAATTGGCTTAATAATATGAACCTAAATGACCAATAAACTCAAAAATCAAAATCCAAAATCTAATTAGGTGCATTTACTTCTAAGGCATATATCATAAATGGACCCTATCACCATAAATAACTCAAATCGAATCTCGGACCACATTAAGGCCTAAATTGAATTAAATGACTAAAATGAACTAAACTTAGGCCTAATAGAGTAAAATTGTCTTACATGACTACAATAAAATCTAAATGGACTAAGACCCAAAACATACCTTGAATCATTAATCTTTAGAGTCTATATCCTAAATGGACTTTCATAAATAAATCAAACTTAAATGAGCCTTAAACCCTACAATACCCTAAATCAACTAAAGGCCTAAAATGAAACTAAAGTTGGACTTAACAAATCAATTCGAATTAAAACATAACAAATAGGATTAATTAAACATAATGGTCCTAAGCTAATTAAAATAGATAGAAGTAATCTAATTGGACTTAAAATAGACTTAATAATTATTATTGAACTTAACTAATTCAATTAGGGCTAGTGCGCCTAATTTCAAATATAATAGAGCTTACTATACTTAAAGAGCCCAAACACCTTAATTGGGTCTTAAACATAGTTGGACTTAAAATTCAAACATAAATGGTCTTAAAGCATTTGGGCTAAAATTAGCTTAAAATTAATTGGGCCTAAGTAACCTTAATTGGACCGGTATCTAATATAGGTCTTACATAGTTTAAACTAACCTCAAAAATAGAATTCAATCACTTAGAATAATTAACTGACTTAAGTTCTCTCCTTTAACACGTAAAATGAATTCAATCAACTCAATTGGAAATCGGATTATGATTCGAGAATTGTCCTTTCTGGGTACATAGTAACATATGTGTTACTTGCTAGGTTAGAAAATTTAACCGGACTAACAATTAACTTAACGAAGTATCTACTTGCTACTTATGTGAGATTACTTGAACCGGCAAATGCAAAACCTTAGATTAGGATTATGGCTATGGTCATATACCTTAAAATGATATAGTAGTTAGATGTTTAAGCAACTAAGATATAGTTTGGTAGGTAGCTAATAAGTGAAATTTGCATATGATAATGACCATTGTAAATGGATAGAAGGTATATTGGGATTCGTCTAAGGATTGTGGGTCTTGGTGGGTGATACAATATAGCTGAACTATAATCAACAAAGCTACATAATGGTAAGGTTACTTAGATGAGGCTACTTTTGGTTTTGGTTTTAGTTTTGGTGATGTGGAGTATAACTATTCCTGTCAGCCCCTGATGTCCACTACGGTGGAATTAAACCCTAAGTCCCTTATAGTAACATCTAGAGTCATGAGTACCTTTATTCTAGATGTTTAAATAAGATAATTAGATGACTTGTTTGATCGTCTACTACATTAATGTGTAGGCCTATGTGACATCCTTGTATATGTTTACGTTATTATGTATTAGACCCTAATGGCCCTCTCCTTTTTTCTTTTTTTTCAAGTAAGAATTATCTAAAAAATTTACCCTATGAAATGTTGGCTTTTGGCTATAAGGAGGAGTAGGCGGTTAAGTTCACAAACTTAGATTACAAGGGCTATTTTTTTTATTATTATTATTTCTCATTTTAGTACAGGCTTACTTAATTTTGTTTTGGTATCGCATTTATACTTTATTAGAGCCACTTATAGCTTTATGGCCTATTTACTTATGTTTGTATTCTATAAGTCCCTTACATCTTAAGACTTAAATTTCTATCTCATATCGTCTACTATGTTTTCCAAACATGATGAACCACCAAAATGATTTTCAAGACAACAAACTGTCAATTATTTTTTAAAAATTTAATCAATAATTTCAAGATCTTAAAACTAGTTTAGAAATACATATACTAATTGTAGCCTTACGTATTTTACATAAGTAGAGTGTATGGTAAACTATCCATGACATAGTCAATTAGGGGCGTGACAATGCGAGTCCATCTTACATCACCCTAGGATGTAGATTACTTGCTATGTTTTATCCATGCATTTTCCTTAAACCAATTATCCTTCAAATGTTTTCAAGATCAAACACACCATCAAATATGTTTTCAAAGTATAATTAACGATTCCAAGGTCCTAAAACCGATTTAGAAACCTACTTAATAATTATAGTTTTACATGTTTTATTTAAGCAGGTTACATGTTATAAACTCTTGTCGCTATAGCAAATTAGGAGCTTGACAATTAAACATATATTTGACCAACAAAAGGTAAACAACACTTAATAATTACTTAATAAATGCTCCCTTAAATTACTTACTATCATGTATTCATATATTAAGGCCACGTTTTTAATATTGTCATAGTATCTAATAAGAGAAACTAAATTTATGTGGTGAAAACTATTAGGAGTTGTGCTTGCAATAGAAATGGCTCTTTAGTTAAAGAAATTTCTACCACTGCTATCACTAATTCACTATGGTGTATTTGTTGTATAAGCAATTTGCAAATTTTTTCAATATTTGACAGAATCAAAGTTTTGCACTTGTCAAATATTCGTATCATATTTTAAGATACTCCAAATATCAATGGTATTTAACAGTAAGTGGTATTGAACAAGACTCTAATTTTCCATCACGAGGATGGTTGTTAACAATCATAATAATTTTTAATAGAAAATAAGAAAAATATATTTTTACAAAAATAGCTTAGCACTACCATCAGCCATATCCTGCTACTTTTTGACACTTACAATCACTTTTCTCTAATGACTGTACTCTCTTAAAGTACTTAATAGTTTTTATTTTCAACCTAGCATATATCAAAAAGTTCTTTCGGGAAACGAAAAGCCAAAAATTACATAATCAAGTACACAGTCTAAAGTGCTATAGTAATTTAAGAAGCCATAGATGAGTACAAACTTCTACTTCAAATTCCTTTTATCCTTGCTCTGATGTTAGATAAAGCATCTTGATAGCAACTTTGATGCCATTCCAAACCCTCCTCCTTCAATAGTCGTATTGAAGTTATTAATTATTTGTAAGATTTCATTGTAAATAAAAGGTCGATTTTTCACCTTCAACTTGCTTTCGGTAGAAGATCCTGTGAAAGCTTGAGAGAAAGGAGTAATTATGATGTATGACAAGTAATTCAATAGATTTAATTTAAGGCTAGCTTATCATCCAGAAACTAATTTTGTGCACCCAGATGTAACCATTTTCAAATGACGTGAAAAAGCGACCTTAGGAATTTAATGAAAAATCCCATTTATAGACGAAAGTTATGAATTTTGAATAGGTAGTTGTATTTTAAGAAAATTAATAAAATTTGAATGGTGAATCATAATTACAAATTTAAGAAAAGTTATGGAGATTGAATATTCAAAGAAAATTATGGAGAATAGCAGAATTATGAAAAATAAGAATATTAAATTGACCAATATTACGTTTTGCAATGTTACAATATGGACTGCGATGGGCTTCAATCGTAGGCCTATATATAGATACCGTCATAATTCCGAACTGGACCGAAATCCTTCTAGAATTGTTGGTCCCAGGTTGTAGATTAGGAGAATCGGGTTTGGAATCGTGTGGTCGGTTAATGAAAACTAGCAGGTCATGGGCTCATTCCAGACTTGTGATTTTTTATTTTTTATTAAATTTTTCAATTTTTTTAGTTTCTCTTTTTAATTTTCTTTATTTCTTTCTTCGATTCAATTCATAGTCCTAAAATTTATAAATCAAATAAATTAAATTATTATACTAATACTAATAACTATTGTTGGATCCTTAATCCAACGTTGGCTTTATATGTGAAACGATTATATGTTGCGAGCTGTCATATTAAGTTAAACTCAATTAAAAATGATCAATAAGATTTGGATATTTGAGTTTTAATGTATCTAATAGGATATAACCCTTTTATGTGTAGAAACCTTATGGTTAGTTTCTATTTTTATGATGAGCTAAAATAAAAATACCAAAAAGGTAACATATAGTTATATATATAAATAGTGGTTATGGTCCCCAGGTCATATGTACCTTTTTTGTCTCTTTGAATCTCATCATCAGATAAACTATAGAGGGAAAACAAAAAGGATCTTTCAAAGAAAACGTATTAATTTAGAAGGTCAACCGCACAATCTAAGAATCGTGGATCGCAATGGATTCAAGTACACTTCCGCATATTTATTGATTAATTCTTAATGATCATACATGAAAAATCTAGGATTTTATTTGTGATGATTTTCACAAATTGATTATTCAAGATTCTACAATTGGTATTAGAGCCTGCATTATTTAATCATTAGGAATTACTTTTGTAATTTTTTTATAAGGTGTTATTATCCCTAATTCTGGAAATTAGGTTTTAGACAAACAGTGAAATATGTAAAAGTCTCAAATCGGTTTCGATCATTCATGTTATCGGATTTGTTATTGTAATAATTTCCTCGCAATTTTTTCACGTCAAAATCAATGGCCATTGTCTTGTTCAATATTGTCTCCACGAACAGTATTTAGGAACGGCATGATTCCGACATGTTATCGAATCTCTCTACAGTGATTTTTCTTTCCGTGATTGTAATTCGCCACGGTGAATTAAGGTTTTCTTCACGGTCCGTTTTTGAATGAATTAGGAACGACATCAATAAACGATGCATCACATTGCGTCCTCCACGGCAAAACTTTTCCGTATACACTACCGAGCCTTCAGCCGTGTATTCAAATTGTGTAAGTTTCTATTAGTTTTAAGCCCAACATACATGGTCGTGCCTTCAGCCGTGTATTCAAACCGTGTAAGTTTTTGTTAGTTTTAAGCCCAACATACACGGCCGTACCTTTAACTATGTATTCAAACCGTGTAAGTTTCTGTTAGTTTTTGAACCCAACATACACGGTTGTTCCTTCAACCGTGTACTCAAATATATATTCATAATCACTTATAGATTGGTATTTATGTACACCAATTTTTCTTTCGAGCTCTAATTTTAATGTTTGAGTTATTGAGTCATATTTGGATATGGGTGCTTAGACCCAATAAGTTTTAGTTAAAATTAGAGTTGTCTTTGAATCAAATTTTGATATAATTTTAAATTTAAATATTAGTATGTTTATATGTATTTGAGATGAATTAATTGAAACAACATACTGCCAAAGTGGCCCTTCTTGTAGAAATTAATTTATTTCAAAATATAAAAGGTTGTGTGCTTACAACTTCTATAAATTTTTTAATATGCCCAAAGGAAGGTTAATTTTTAACAGAATTGGAAGTGCACTTGTGGTAATAAACTCGTGATGATTATTTAGTTTTACATGTGAACAATAAATCGGCCCAAAGAAAGCTTTATTGTTTAATGTGTTCTTATTGTCAGTGTTCGATTACTACGACAAGATACCACTTAGTAGTTAATATTTTGTCCAAAGATGAAATATTAATAGGCTATCCAGTATTTTGAGATGGGGTTTACCTTTATTTGAATTTATTATTATTATTTTGAGACTTATGTAAGCTTGTTTATTTGTTTGTTGTTCTTATTCAGCTATGCATAATCCTGCTAATATTACTGCCAATATCAATTCCATTCCTATGCTAAATGGCACTAACTTCAAGTCGTCGAAAGATAATCTATTGATAGTTCTTGGAGTTATGGATCTAGACCTTGCATTAAGGACTGATTCTACTTTACCTCTTACTGATAAAAGTACCTCTAATGACAAGAGGGAGATGGAAAAGTGGGAGAAATCAAACCACATGTGTATAATGATCATGAAGAAGGCCATTCCAGAAGCATTTAGAGGTACAATATCTGATAAGATAACTAAGGCTAAGGAATTCCTTGATGAAATGGAGAGAAGGTTTGCTAAGAATGAAAAGGTAGAAATAAGTACACTATTGGCAAACCTAATCTTAATAAAGTACAAAGGCAAGGGCAATATTAGGGAGTACATCATGGAGATGTCTCATCTTGCTTCCAAGCTAAGAACACTCAAGCTAGACCTTACAGAGGACTTACTAGTGCATTTGGTTTTGATTTCTCTTCCAGCACAGTTTAGCCAGTTTAAAGTGAGCTATAATTGTCAGAAAGAGACTTGGTCTCTAAATGAGCTCACCTCACACTGTGTTCAAGAAGAGGAAAGGCTAAAGCAAGATAAGATTAAGAGTGCTCACCTAGCCTTAACCCCTAAGAATAGGAATAAGGATAATAAAAGGAAAAGGGATAAAGAAGCTACAAATATGGTACCTTAGAAGACATAACCAAAGAAGTCAGATGCATAAAATGGTATTGGTTGTCACTTTTGTGGAGCTATAGGGCATTATAAGAAGCAGTGCACCAATTATCATGCTTGGCGTGTTAAGAAAGGTACACTTCTTAATTTGGTTTGTTCGGAGGTTAATTTAACTTCGGTACCCATAGAAACTTGGTGGATAGATTCTGGTGCGACAACTCACATCAGTGTGTCTATGCAGGGTTACCTACATTGCCGAAAACCAAGTGATGGTGAAAGATACATCTATGTGGGTAACGGCAAGACAGTTGAAGTTGAAGCAATTGGGAAGTTTAGATTATTATTAAAGAATGGATTTTATTTGGATCTTAATGAAACACTTATTGTACCGTCTTTTAGACGGAATTTGATTTCTGTTTCTGCTTTGGACAAATTTGGTTATTCTTATTCATTTGGGAATAAGAAATTTAGTTTGCTTCATGATTCAAAATTAGTTGGATCTGGTTCTCTATCTATTTATGATAATCTTTACTTGATTGATATCATTGCTTCATTTAATGAATCCCTACAAGTAAGTACACAAGATATAAAGAGAAAATTGACTAATGAAAATTCAGTTACATTATGACACAAGAGATTATGTCATATCTCCAAACGGAGAATGGAGAAACTTGTGTCAAATGAAATTCTAAACCCCTTGGATTTTAGAGATTTTGATGATTGTATTAATTGTATAAAGGGGAAATAAACCAATAAAAGGAGATTTGAAGCCAATAGGACCTTAGACGTCTTAGAACTTATACATACAGATATTTGTGGGCCATTCCCTACAGTTGCTTGGAATAGTCAATAATATTTTATAACGTTCATAGACGATTTCTCACAATATGGCTATCTTTATCTCATTCATGAAAAGTCATAGTCCTTGGATATGTTTAAAAAATTATAAAGCTGAAGTTGAGAACCAACTCAACAAAAGGATTAAAAGCATTAGTTCTGATCGTGGTGGCAAATACTACTGTAGATATGATGGTTCAGGTGAACAACATCTAGGACCTTTTGCTAAATTCCTAGAGGAATGGGGTATTGTCCCACAGTACACCATGCCTGGTTCACCCACCATGAATGGTGTTGCTGAAAGACGAAATAGAACGCTTAAGGACATGGTAAGGAGTATGATTTGTCACTCCACCTTACCAGAATCACTCTAGGGAGAAGCACTTAAAACTGCAATATCCTTAACACGATTCTAACTAAAGTAACTAACAAAACCCCTTATGAACTTTGGACTAGGAAAAAGCCTAATCTAAAACATTTACATCTAAGGCACAGCCTTATAAGCCCAATGAAAAGAAATTGGACTCAAGAACAGTAAGTTGTTATTTTTTTGGGTACTCTAAAAGATCAAGGGGTTACAAGTTCTATGATCCCACAACTAAATCGATATTTGAGTCGAGAAATGCTCGGTTCTTTGTGGATGTCGAGTTTGCCGAGGGAGATACGGTTAGAGATGTTGTCAGTGAAGAGGAATACGTTGATATTCCCACAAGTGTTATTGAATTTAGTCAAGATTCTATTCTTGATCTTCTTCAAGACACAATAGAATAAGACAATACTGGAGATCCCATTCAAGATACTGTTCTAGAAGAACAAACTCTACCACCTAAAGAACCTATGCCATTGAGGAGATCCACTAGAAAGAAGAAGTGCGTTGCCAAATGACTACATCGTATTTCTTCAAGAACATGAGGTTGACATTGGAATGATGGAAGATGATCCAATCAACTTTCGTCAACCGATTGAAAGTTCTAAATCTCAGAAGTGGATTAATGCCATGAATGAAGAGATAAAGTCTATGAAAGACAACGACATTTAGGATCTTGTCCCATTGCCAGAAGGTACGAAGCCCATTGGTTGCAAATGGATATTTAAGACTAAGAGGGATTCAAAAGGTAATGTTGAGAGGTATAAGGCTCGTCTTGTTGCAAAGGGCTTTACATAGAAAGAAGGCATCGACTATAGAGAGACTTTCTCACCAGTTTCTTCGAAAGACTCTTTTAGGATTATAATGGCATTAGTGGCACAATTCAATCTTGAGTTACATCAGATGGATGTAAAGACTACCTTCCTCAATGGTGACATTGATGAGACAATCTATATGGTATAACCAGAAAATTTTGTATCGGGAGATCCAAAGAATATAGTTTGTAAACTTAAGAAATCTATCTGTGGACTTAAGCAAGCATCTCGACAATGGTATTTCAAATTTCATCAAGTGATCACTTCGCTTGGTTTTGAGATGAATTTGGTCGATGATTGTATATACCATAAGTTCTATGGGAGCAAGCATATTTTCTTGGTTTTATATGTTGATGATATATTGCTTGCCAGCAACGATATAGGCTTATTGCACGAAACCAATAGATTTCTAGCTAAGAATTTTGAGATGAAAGATCTTGGTGACGCGTCTTTTGAGTTGGGAATACAAATACATCGAGATTGTTCTCGAGATACTCTTGGATTATCATAAAAGAGCTATATCAAAAAGGTACTCAAAAGGTATGGCATGCAAATTTGCAAACCAAGTGATACACCTGTAGCCAAGGGAGACAAATTTAGTCTTAGTCAGTTCCCTAAGAATGATTTTGAGGAAAAGGAAATGCAAAAGATTCCTTATGCATCAGTAGTAGGGAGTCTAATGTATGCTTAGGTTTGTACGCATCCAGATATTGTGTACATTACAGGAATGTTGGGCAGATACTTGAGTAATCCAAGATTAGACCAATGGAAAGCAGCCAAACGGGTCTTGCGGTACATACAGAGAACAAAAGATTACATGCTTACCTATCGGAAGTCAGATCAAATCGAGATCGTTGGGTATACTGATTTCGATTTTGCTGGATGCCAAGATTGTACGAAGTCTACATCAGGCTACATCTATCTGTTGGCTGGGGGAGCCATCTCTTGGAAGAGCATAAAACAATCCCTTATTGCTTCTTCTACTATGGAAGCAAAGTTTGTAACATGTTATGAGGCATCCAATCATGGAATATGGTTGCAGAATTTTGTCATAGGGCTACGCATTGTGGATACTATTAATAGGCCACTTAAATTATTTTGTGACAATAAGTCAGCGGTTTTATATTCTAACAACAATAGGAGCTCGACGAAGTCAAAACATATAGACATCAAGTTCCTAGTTGTAAAAGAAAGAGTTTAAAGTGAACAGTTGTCTATAGAGCATATAGGGACAAACTCTATGATTACGGATTTGCTCACTAAAAGAGTGCAGCCCAAAGTGTTTCATGAGCACACTACTCATATGGGTGTCATGACTTTAAGTGACATTAAGTTTTAGTGAGAGTTTTTTACCTTGAATGCATTTATGTCATAGACAAACTTTAATAAGTTGTTTTGGCTTATTATGTTTTGAGGATATCTTCTGCATAAATAAAGTATCTTGTTTGCCTACACTCTATTTTTGGTTTATGGTTTGATCTCACTAAGGTTCATGGTGGACCAGTAGAAAATAGACATGTTAAGATCACATTGCATGGAATTTTCTTGCTACACATCCATATCATGATCCATGTCATTTAATTATATCAGCATTGTGACCATTGATGGGTAGAGTTACGATAAATTTAATGAATATCACTTTGATCCTATGTTGATATAATTGATGGACCGGATTGGTTATAGATACATTCTGTTCATGACAACAAATTTGAGCTCATATGGTTTTGCAAAACATAATTGTAAAGTTACTCATATAGTCCAAGTGGGAGATTGTTGGATCCTTAATCCAACGTTGGCCTTATATGTGAAACAATTATGTGTTGCGGATTGTCATATTAAGTTAAACTCAATTAAAAGTGATCAATAAGATTTGGATATTTGCGTTTTAATGTATCTAATAAGATATGACCCTTTTATGTGTAAAGATCTTATGGGTAGTTTCTATTTTTATGATGAACTAAAATAGAAATACCAAAAAGGTAACATATAGTTATTTATATAAATAGTGGTTATGGTCCCTAGGTCATACGTACCTTTCTTATCTCTTTGAATCCCATCATTAGATAAACTATAGAGGGAAAACAAAAGGGATCTCTAAAAAAAAACGTATTGATCTGGAAGGCCAACCACACAATCTAAGAATCGTGGATCGCAATAGATTCAGGTACGCTTCCGCATATTTATTGATTAGTTCTTAATGATCAAACATGAAAGATCTAGGATTTTATTTGTGATGATTTTCACAAATTGATTATTCAAGATTCTACAACTATTTCTTATAATGTTACATTGCATCCTAAAACATTAAATTTAGATATACATATTTTATTTTTTCAACCATATCCTTATATCAGCATATTTAGTCACTCTTTTAATTTTGTTTTCTTTTCTTTTTAATTCTACTTTGGCTCCTTTATTGTAGTTTTTTTTTTTTCTTTTATAACTTCAGAGGTCGGAATTGCCAAATCCGATGAATCTAGCGGGTGGACCCACTATGAATTCATGAAGCCAATGATTCCTATAAGGATTGAGACTCGTTACTCCAGATTATGGTTCTGGATCGGAACTACAGTACAAATTCCGAGACTTACACAATGAAAGTTCTTCATTAATAATTTCAACAAAATAAAATATAATAATTTTAACTTAATGCACAGTTAAAATTATTTGAAACTTAAGAATCTTTTTATATTAGTAAAATGATTGCAGTAAATTTGGTATTCTTATTTATTTAATACAAGTGGACCTATACCTTATGATAGAATGCGATATTGTGATAGCATTATGTGATAATTATTTGGAGATGTATTAGTAGGTTCATGATGTATATTCTAGTAAGAAATATGTAATCGAAAAATATGTGACTTAAATTATTGACAAATGCTAGGTTAATGTACTAGTTACATATGCATGAAAAAAAAAATGATAGGTTGTTAGATACAAGTTCTGCAGTATGTAATATATGTTATAGTATAGGTTCAATTGTAAAATTTGAGAAGATACACAAGGTACCTACTTCACTCATTCCTCAACTCTCTTTTTTCTTTTTCTTTTAATTTGGGATTTAATTTTGGTACGTGAACTTTTGCTATTTTTATCATTAAGTACCATATATAATAACTCGGCTAACTCATGAACAGCTGTTACAGGTGGTGATGTCATGTGTTGTAGAACCTAAATTTAACTTTCAATTGATGATGATATAGATACCGACTTAGCTTAAGTTTGGGATAAGAAGTACATAAGGTTAAGATTCCAGGCACATATTTACATTGTTTATTATATATGATTGTTAGTAAGCTATTTAATGAGTTGTATGTGAAATGTTGAAATGGTAAGATGTTATGTGAATCAACTGATATATAAAGTAATACAGTGCTATATGTTGAATGAGATATATTGCTTGTGCTTGGTTCCGCCTAAGAGCCCGTAGTGAGAGATCCCTAGGGGGCACGATGATCAGTATGCCACATTGTCCTTAGTGGAGCTATGTATCAAAATGATCTGAGGTAGATTAGGGTTAGATTGGGCCTGTAGTGGCAGTTCCATTAAGGTTAGATAATGCCCATAGAGGCAGTTTTTACTAGGACAAAACTTATGCGTACTGGAGTCATGAGTACTCCTATGTGTTATAATTCAATTTGGTGTTGATATGTAAACTAAATTGTAAATGTGTTGAGGATAAATGTTACACATATGCATGTGATATTAATATGGTGTGTCATACGCATGTGTATGTGGTACTCACGTATTAAGCTTAGGTTTACCCCCCTTCCTATATATATATTTTAGCTACAAACGAGAATGATGAGCAAGTGAAATATGATGAGAATGGAGACTTGGTGGGGCATTATATGGATGAAACGAGAAGAAAACACTACTATTATGTAGAAGAAGATTTCCTATAATTTGAAGTTTTATTAGCCAAATTAAGGTAATAGAGGCAAATGTTATTTTGAGATTTGGTTGTTATTAAATAATGAGAATTAGAAATGACTCACTTGAGAGTCATTTATTTGGTTAAAGTTAAAGTTGTATGATGAAGAATGTAAAGGATAAAGTTTTTTAAGCATAATGGAGTTTTGAAGCCTTAGTGTGTCACTTGATAATAATGACACATGGTGAATTATAATGCTCTAGGTTTTGGAGTGTTGCATTAACATATGTGAATGTCATTCAATGCAAGCAATGAAGGCGTGTTCAATTAAAATCAAAAGTTTCAATTTTACCCCTAAATTTGGTGAAAGTTACCTTTCAATCGTGAATCGAAAACCATAGATCTATGGAGGGTGTGTACTTTAAACTTTGAATTGCAGGTGAGCTTCCAAAGTGATTTGGGGATATGGGGTTTTGGTTGTAGAGAGAGAAAATACGTTTTAGGGTTTTGATTGATTGGAATTAGGTTTTAGGATTTTTTTGAATCAAAGTACAGGGTATTGAAAGTAAGGTTTAGGGTTTTAGCGACTTTTTGCTATTGGAAGAAGAATAAATGGGGATGGACATTTGGGCCTTTTTCAATGATCACTGTCTCCCATGCCATAGAACTAATTGTAAAATAGATGTGACATAATGGATTAAAATCTGGTCACCTTTCTCTCAATAAAAATAAATAAATAAATAAATAAATTACACTAATGATTTATTAGGTAATAAAATTTCTTGTAATCTTCGTTTATTATACATACACTAAAATTCCAAATCATTTTAAAATAAGAAAGACAATCATCGTGTGCCGTATGAGATAAAGTTTCCTATCTCTATGATGGCTTAATCAATGTCCACATTAATCAATTTCTATTGCCTATGTAAAATGAATGGGGTGTCGAATGGTGCAAGGAAATTTCGTTTAGCTTATCCTAGGACTGTAGAATTTTCAAAGGGATAAGTACATGAGAATTCCTGTTATCTTTGTGTTAATATTGAATTTTTAAATAAATTAAATAAGTTATTTAAAGGAAAGCTCATAGAGGAACAACTTTGGCATTTGATTGTTTCATCTCCTATTAAAGATGAATTTTATCAAAGCAAAAGACTTAAATCACATTTGCTGCACAAATTAGCACCACTGAACTAGTCAGTATTCAGGCCAAAAAAAAAAAAAAGAAAAGAAAAGAAAAAAAAAAGAACTAATAAGTAAATAAATTTGAAATATAAGCATATATATCTCTTGAAGAATCAAGAAAACCCCTACTGAGAAACTATAGCATCGTCTACTAATAGCACAAATCCTATCTCCTGGCAAGTTAGAATAATGGAGTGCAAGCAGTTATCATAATCATAAACAGGGACATAATAATAATAATAATAATAAGAAATACAAAGATACTGATGAACTGCCCCTATGAAAACAGTTTCTCAAGAGAAGATTTATAACCTGAAAACTATATTTATTTAAAATTCCGAGAATCTTAATAAAGTCTTTCCATAAAGATATTGAAATACCAAAAAAAAAAAATAGTAAAAATACTAATAATGAAAAATTAAATCTCTATAATATATTAGTAATATTTAACAATTACATACGTTAAAAATCTTATAATAAATAATAATAAATAAATAATTATTTATTAAGTAATTATAATAAATAAAAAGTAAGATTTAAAATTTTAGATTTATGATAATTAAATAAAAATTATATGTAAATAATTATATTTAAAATATTTTATTTAGTATAAACATAAAATTTTTATATAAAATATTATAATTTAGATAATTAATAAAATATTAATAAGCGTACTAAATAAATCGGTAAACAGATAATTTTTTTTATCCTTGTCTGTATTTCATTTTTTCTTTCGACGGTCTTCCCCTCTCTTGCACTGTCACATCAACCACACAGTCCCATCGTCCTTTTTCTTTTCCTGCTATCGTTCTTTTCCTTCCTCCTTTCATTTCTTTTCTCGTTGTCATCCCTTCCCTGGTCGACAAACTCACATTCAGTCTCCGTCTCTCTCTCAATCTCTCTCTTTAACAACATAACCAAGAAATTGGAAAAAGAACATATGGCCTCTTCAATCGTACCACACAACCTCACCTTCTCAAACCCTCCGATTCTCAATCTCTCTTCTCTCACTGTGATGCCAGCACCAACTCCTTCGATAATTCCCTCTCTCTCACCGATAGGACTTCACTATTCAGGACTGCCTCACTTATGCCATTCAGCAACTTGATTTCTTCTTCAGCCCCCCGTCCTCGCGTCACCACCAGTAACCCCTACTCCTACCCTCTTTCCCTTCTCGTTTTTCTTTTCTTCCTCGCCCCCATTTTGCAACATGGAAATAGAGCAACTCCCCCCAACAATAGCAGCAGCAGCAACAACTTCTTCTTCCTCCTCCACACCTCACATCCCTTTGCTCCTCCTCGACTACCCTTAATTATGATGCCAAAAATAGGGTACACTGGATTGCCATCGACATCACAACAACTGGTCAGGTTGAGTCACCGTGATCTCCATGGTCGATCTGGATTGCTCCAGCACCACGCCTCAATAGTGAAGCACCGTGATCTCCATAGCTGATTTGGATGAGGTCCTTACTAGTTTCTTCGCTACAGTGCTGTTTGCGTTTAGATGATTCCCGATTGGTTTTATTTATGCTTGGAATCGACGGTACCAGAATTGGATGAGTGTTGCAGTACCTTAAAACTAGCAAATATTTTTCTATACTTGGTGCTTCAACATTTTGGTGAGATATAAAACATTTACAAGCATAGTTGTCAAACTCACGATTTTATGTAGAATCATGAAAGGGTCCTTAGAATCGAAATGTAGAAATATAAGTTTTATAAATTTTGTAAAATAACTTATAAATATTATAAATTTACTTACAATAGTCATAATATATATATATATATATAATGGATTTGATGGAAACACGGGTTAATACACGGTCGTGTAGCGAGTCAAGGGAACTTCTAGAAAGACACACGGCTTCAATACACGGCCAGAAGCACGGCCATGTATTCGGTCAGGAATTCCCACAGAAGCATACACGGTCTCCATACACGGCCAGAAACATGGCCGTGTATTCGGTCAAGAATTCCCACAGAAGCATACACGGTTTCCATACACGGCCAGAAACACGGTCGTGTCTTCGGTCAGGGTTGCTCACAGAATCATACATGGTCTCCATACACGGCCAGAAACACGGCCGTGTATTCGGTCAGGATTGCTCACAGAATCATACACGGCTGGGAGGCACGACCGTATACACGATAGAGAATAGATGTGTATAGTAATATTTATTTCCATGTCTACGTTTATATTTCCTTTTTTATGTATTTTTACAGGGTAGTATATATACCGTTGTTAGGTTATTTTAGGGTTACGTTTTATTGCCTATTGGAAAATACACTTTTGAGAAAGAATTTTCTCTGTTTATCAGTTGTGCGCAACCAGATTTCTTCAAAGAGTAATTCATCGTTATTCTTTGTTGTTTGTGAAATCAATCCTATAATCGGGTTTGTTTCGTTACGCTTTCCGCGCTGCGTTAGTTGGTATCAGAGCAAGGCTATTTCCTACAGAGATGTCAACTCATCTAGGCGATGACAGCGGTCGTGTTCTTGACGGTGATCAAGATGCGAGGTCACAAGGAAACCATCAGTGGGTTCCAAAGGTAGAGTTTGACGCGATGCATCAGAAGGTCAGGCGTATGGAACGGCGCCTTGATGAACTGATCGAGCCTTTTGATGCCTTAGCGGTAGACCCCAATAAGGATGGGGGTGTTGGTAGGAATCCACCACGTGCAGCGGAGGAATTCGGCGGACGTATAGGCCGACCTGTCATTGAGAACAGGTGGGAACATGTAGAGGATGAGGATTCCAGCGAGGAGAGTGATGAGCCATATGGGAGTAGGCCACAGCGAGGGCGCGGTGGTAGAGGTGGTGGTTATCGGACGGTTCAGCACGGGAACCATCATAGAGACGGCGATTACCGGAGGAACCATGGCGGATATGATCAGGGAGACGGAGGAGACTACCGCCTGAAGGTCGACATTCCATGGTTTAACGGTAGCCTTAACATCGAAGGCTTCCTAGATTGGATTGCGGAAGTAGATTGATTCTTTGACTTCATGGAAATTCCCGAAGATCGCTAAGTGAGGTTGGTGGCGTGCAGATTGAAAAGTGGAGCCTCGGCATGGTGGGAGAGGCTGTAGAGTAGGAGGCAAAGGGAAGGAAAACATTCGATGAGAATATGGTATCGCATGAAGCAGTTGTTGCAACATGAGTTCCTCCTGCCGGACTATGAGCAGATATTGTTCCAACAATATCAGCGATGCCGCCAAGGGCAACGTTCAGTGCATGAGTATACGGCTGAGTTCATGAGACTGACCGAAAGGAATGACTTGAGAGAGAGTGAGGCCAACAAGTAGCACGGTATGTGAAAGGCCTGAAGCTCCAAATCAAAGATAAAATTGGAGTTACAATGGTGAGGACCCTGGTAGAAGCGAAGAATTTGGCTCTCCGAGCTGAGCTAATGTTGCAGGAGCAGGGTAGTAGATACGGAGGAGGAAGAAAGGGGTACGTCGGTGAAGCTGTAGGTAGTGGTAGTAAGTCGAGATTTGAGAAAAGTAAAAATGCTGCCTACAAACCTACTGATGACAGTGCCAAGAGAGAAGAGAAGAGTGAGGGAAAGAAACCTATGGAACATAAGGGAACCCAAAGACAGAGTAATCCTTATGCCAAACCTATCTTGGGCAAATGTTTTCGATGCAATCAACCAGGTCATCGGTCAAACGAATGTCCTGCTAGGAGAAGCGTAAACATCCTTGATAGGAAGGATGATGAGGAGGTTTGCTATGAACCTGATGGAGAGGGAGAGTATTATGAGGAGGAGGAAGAAGCAGCAAAACCGACTTATGTGATTCAACGAATGATGCTTACCCCGAAACAAGAAGAGATCATACAGCAACACCAGTTGTTCCGCACAAGGTGTACTATTAAGGGGAAGTTGTTTGAACTAATAATAGATAGCGGGAGTTGCGAAAACATCATAGGAAGGGAAGTTGTGAAGCAGCTGCAGCTACCTATCAAGAAGCACCCGAATCCGTACACTATTGGGTGGATTAAAGTGGCTGAAAAGATTGAAGTCAAGGAGAGATGCAGGGTACCATTCTCAATAGAGAAGTACCGCGATGAAGCCTTCTGTGATATTGTAGACATGGATGCCTGTCATATTTTATTCGGTAGACCATGGCAGTTTAATGTGAACGTGCAACATGCGGGTAAAGAGAATGTGTACAGATTAGAGAAGGAGGGTGTGAGGTACACATTGTTACCCTTCAAGAAGGAAGGACGGTCGAAGGAGAAGAGCGCGGAGAGTCGTTCGTTCATAACCGTCACTCAATCAGAGAAAGAAGTGATGAAAGACCTAAGGGAGTCACGGGTGGTACATGCTCTCATAGTAAAAGATGTGGCAGTCGGAGAAAATGAGGTTGATGTGGAAGTACCCGAGACAGTAAAGAGTCTACTGGAGGAGTTTAAGGAGGTGGTTCTTGACGATCTACCTGAGGGTATACTGCCTCTGAGAGACATCCAACATCAGATAGACCTAGTACCCGGAGCAAGTCTCCCAAACCTCCCACATTATAGGATGAGTCCCAAGGAGACTGAGGTTCTACAGGAGAAGGTCCAAGAGCTTTTGGACAAGGGGTTTATCCGGGACAGCCTGAGTCCGTGTGCGGTTCCAACATTGCTAACTCCCAAGAAAGATGGGAGCTAGAGGATATGTGTTGATAGCAGGGCTATCAATAAGATTACCATAGGGTACAAATTTCCCATCCCGCGCATTGTAGATATGTTGGATCGGTTGAGTGGAGCCACTATCTTCTCCAAGATAGATCTGCGGAGTGGATACCACCAGATTCAGATCCGTCCCGGAGACGAATGGAAAATGGCATTCAAAACAAAGGAGGGGATGTATGAGTGGTTGGTGATGCCGTTTGGTCTTAGTAACACACCAAACACCTTCATGAGAGTGATGAACCAAGTATTAAAACCCTTTAATGGTCGTTTTATAGTTGTGTATTTCGATGATATCTTAGTATTCAGTAAATCTGAAGAAGAACATCTTGAGCATTTGAAATGTATTTTGTCGGTACTGAAAGAGAATAAATTGTTTGCCAATCTTAAGAAGTGCACATTCATGTCAAAGTGACTATTGTTCCTTAGGTTCATAGTCAGCAGTGAAGGGGTGATGGTGGATGACGAAAAGGTGAAAGTGATTAGAGAATGGCCTGTTCCGAAAACTGTTACTGAGTTGAGAAGCTTCCTCGGCTTAGCTAGTTTCTGTAGGAGATTTATTAAACACTTTAGTACAGTCGCTGCCCCCTTGATTGAGTGTTTGAAGAAGGGTAAATTCCGATGGGGCGAAGAAGCTGAAGCAAGTTTCATGAACTTGAAGCAACGATTGTGTAGCGCTCTTGTATTAGTGCTTCCAGATTTTGAAAAATTATTTGAGGTAGACTGTGACGCTAGTGGAGTTGGAGTTGGGGTGGTACTGTCACAGGAAAAGAGACCAATCGCATTTTATAGTTAAAAATTGTGTGAAGCAAGGAAAACTTGGTCTACATATGACAAGGAGTTCTACGCCGTGGTGAGAGCTCTTAAAGTATGGGAGCACTACTTGAATTGGAAAGGAGTTCATCTTGTATTCCGACTACGGGGCTCTTAAACACTTAAGTGGCCAAACCCGGATTAGTAAGGACATGCACATCAGGTGGATTGAGTTCTTATAAAGGTTTCCGTTCAGACTGATGCACAAGTCGGGTGTGCAAAACAAAGTTGCGGACGCCCTGAGTAGAAGGGCAGATGTCCTACTCACTCTAAGTGCGGACATCATTGGGTTTGAGAAAGTAAAGGAGCTATACGAAGGGGATAGAGACTTCAAAGAAACGTGGACTAAATGTGCCAACAGAGAACCTTGTGACGACTACCATATCCACGAGGGATACTTAATGAAAGGGAATCAGCTATGCATCCCCAAATCATCCTTATGGGAAAAACTTATCCGAGACCTGCACGGTTGTGGATTGGCAGGGCATATGGGCAGAGATAAGACCCTAGCTGTAGTTACCGAAAGGTATTTTTGGCCTCAGTTAAGGAGGGATGTGTATAGAATTGTGGAAAGGTGTTATATTTGCCAAGTGTCGAAAGGACAATCCCAAAACACTAGCCTATATACCCCTCTTCCCGTGCCGGCAAACATTTGGGAGGACCTGTCGATGGACTTTATACTTGGTTTGCCTCGTACCCAACGAGGTGCTGACTCTGTATTTGTTGTAGTTGACAGGTTTTCCAAGATGGCTCACTTTATCCCCTACAGAAAGACCGCTGATGCACGGGCAATCGCACGGTTATTCTTTAAGGAAGTGGTGCGTCTACATGGGGTCCCAAAGTCCATTACCTCCGATAGAGATAGCAAATTCCTTAATCACTTTTGGAGGACTCTCTAGTATATGTTTGACTTATCTCTGAATTACAGTAGCACAACTCATCCTCAAACTGATGGTCAAACGGAGGTAACCAACAGGACCCTTGGAAACCTCATTAGAAGTATTTTCCGTGAGAAGCCAAGGCAGTGGGATCAAGTGTTGGCTCAAGCTGAATTCGTTTACAATAGTTCCATCCACTAAACTATTGGGAGGTCACCGTTCTCCGTGGTATATACCAAAACACCACAACACGCGCTGGACATGATCAAATTACCCAAGGACATGATGGGTGATGTTGCTGCTAAACATATGGTGGGACAATACCAAACCACAGCAGCGGAGGTTAGACGGAAGATAGAGGAAGCCAATACCCGATACAAAGGGGCTGCGGATAAGCATAGACGGAAGAAAATTTTTGCCGTAGGCGATCAGGTAATGGTTTACCTTCGAAAAGAGCGTTTCCTTGCGGGTAGATACGGGAAGCTCCAACCAAAAAAATATGGGCCTTATGAAGTTGTGCACAAGATAAACGACAATGCGTACGCTGTACAACTTCTTGAAGATATGAACATTTCTTGTACTTTTAATGTGGCGGATTTATCTCTTTTCCACCCCGATGACACGCCGTTATATCCTGACAAGAACTCGGGGTTGAGTTCTCCATTGGTGGGAGAGAATGATGGAGACACGGGCTGATATACGGTTTGTTACACGGTCGTGTAACGAGTCAGGGGAACTTCCAGAAAGACACACGGCTTCCATACACGGCCAGAAGCATGGCTGTGTATTCGGCTAGGAATTCCCACAGAAGCATATACGGTCTCCATATACGGCTAGAAACACTGCCGTGTATTCGGTCAAGAATTCCCACAGAAGCATACACGGACTCCATACACGGCCAGAAACTCGGCCGTGTCTTTGGTCAGGGTTGCTCACAGAATCATACACGGTCTCCATACACGGCCAGAAACACGAACGTGTATTCGGTCAGGATTGCTCACAGAATCATACACGGCTGGGAGGCACGACCGTATACACGATAGAGAATAGATGTGTATAGTAATATTTATTTCCATGTCTACGTTTATATTTCCTTTTTTATGTATTTTTACAGGGTAGTATATATACCGTTGTTAGGTTATTTTAGGGTTACGTTTTATTGCCTATTGGAAAATACACTTTTGAGAAAGAATTTTCTCTGTTTATCGGTTGTGCGCAACCAGATTTTTTCAAAAAGTAATTCATCATTATTCTTTGTTGTTTGTGAAACCAATCCTATAATCGGGTTTGTTTCGTTACGCTTTCCGCGTTGCGTTAGGATCATAAAAATAAAGAAATTTAGTGTATACTTTGATCATAAGCCCTAATAAAAGTCATAATTTAATTGCTATCTAGTATCTTCAACAACCAAAAAAAAAATCTTTTTCCTCCCCTTGGGTTTATGATTTTGAACATAGTTAAAAAAGTCTACACATACATTAATGTAAGGATAAAGCAAAAACTAAACCCTTAAAAGTTTTTAGTTACAAAAATAGTTAGGAAAATGTCAAATGCTTAACATAAAAACTATATATATATGGGGGAGTCACCCTGATGGAGGTCTCAAGGGAGCAGTGCCTCTTGGACACTAGAGAGCTTTTAGCATTTAAGCTCATATTTTTTCATTAATAGTTTAGGCTTTGACTTATAAATAACTGTTATTACATATTCTTTTGTTTTTTGCTTATAATTGAGTGATGTAATGAGACACGCGAGGTGTTAAATATAATGAAATCTTCTACTTTTGTTGTCACCTTCCATGTCATTTAAGTCCGGCTAGGTGCATCATTGTTTCTAAAATGATTAGAAGGTCACATTCGACAATTGTGTAGGTGTAGTAGCAATAGCAACACACAAATGTGATTCTAAACTTAGATGACACCAAAATCAGTAGAAAAGACTCCAAACTCGCGATTTCACCAAGTCGACTCGCAATTTTATCTGATTTTGCTCCAAATCGAGTTTGTGACCGAATTAACCAAGGATAGTGAAGTAAGAATGTAAACTCGGACAATTCTACATTTTGACTTGCAATTTTGACAACATTGTTCATAGGACTAGTAAAAGTCATCGAGAAAACAGTTAAATTAGAGAGCGCATATGTTGTTAGAAAATCACTTAGAGCAATTGAGGGGTTCAGGCTGTAGGGCTATTTTGTTCAATGGGGATAAGTTGAGGTTAGTGTTGTAGGTTAGCTTGATTCCACAAGGTGTATTTTTAATGGGAATGGAAAACTCTTCAAGGATTGGGCTCTTGTGATGCAGGAAGGTTTTTTCCTCAATGTTGATAGTGAGTTTGATTTGAAAAACATTGCTGCTGGTGGATGGATTGCTGGCAAGAAAGTCCATATGTTCACATTAAGCTGAATGTTGGTCCTTAGGTCCATCCATATGTTGCCACTGGAAATAAGAAATCAAGTTCGGAATAAAAAATGAGAAGCTACTATGGTTTCTTGATGAAGTGAGGGCGCATTTACATGAGTTAAAGCTTCCTAGTGCTCATTGCCATCTTAGGTCCATAATCACCAAGGTTAACATATTTAGGGATGTCGCAAGTGTCATGGTGAACTACATTGATCTAATATAAGAATAGGATTTGAAATTGAGTACTTGAATATTAGAGGTGGTCTAGGGATATATTATTATTACAGTGGTGTAGCTCTTCCAACACTTAAAGATCTTATGGACATTAAGGAGATTTTGATCTCACATACTTACCTGAGAATTGCTACAAGTGATAAAGAAAAGAGACCCAAGTAAGAGGAAACTCGATGATTTACTACTTGTCTGTGATTCTTAAATATTTTCATGATGCAATATGTTGTGGTGGCAATGAGAATTGCTTTGTAATAAACAAAGGATACTTTTATATGAAAAGGAAAAGAGATTGTAGATGGTTGATGTTTGATATATATATATATATAGTCTTGTTGTTCTGCTCACAAATGGAAGTTATAGGAAATAGGTTGTTGATGACATCCAAAGGCCACCAATTCATTTGTTCTGCCAGTGCCCCTTTTTCCATCCGGCTCGTAAAGCACGTCATATAAATATATATATATATATATATATATATATATATTTCTTTACATTTTCCCCTTCGCCAAAGGTTGCTTTATAAAAATATATAAATATGTGTATAAGTATACAACTACCTATGCTTATGTGTCCAAAATAAAAAAAAAAAAAGTAGGAAAGATGTCAATATCTATATGTATACTTTATAGTAATAATAATAATAATAATAATAAATTAAGAGTGTAAATATTTATAAGAATACATATGAAATATTTCACTACAAATTGACTTGTAAAAATATATATTTCTATTTCCACATATAGTATTTATACATAATGTTGGATAATGTATATGTATAAATATGGACATGTATATTTATAATATAAAGTGAAGAACGAAATATAGTTGTGAATGAATGGATTAAAATATGATTGATGAGTGGTGATTTATCAGTTGAGTAATTGGATGACTCTGATGTTGTCGATGGATGTGAGCAGTCGATGTTTCATGGTTGGTTAATTAGATTTAGATAAATCAAGAATGTCTCAAAAGGGTTTAATATTTAATTGTTTCTGTTTTGATATGGAAGTAGATACTTGATGTCTAATAGCCTGAGTGATGGAATGGTTGATGAAATTGGGTTGTAATTAATCTAGCCCTATATGTTGATTCATTTTTAAAATTTATTTATTTATTTATGATATTGTTGTCTCATTTGTTTGATTTTATCTAGTTGGTCTGATCTTCCTTGCTTTACCCATGATGTCTAATGTTTGACTCTTCTTATTGTGGGGAATGTAAATATGAAGTGTGAATTGTTTTGCTTCTAGGGTTGACCTACTTTCTTTTTGTTTGCCATTGAAGTTGTGTTCCTTAAATGCTTTAATAGTTTGTTGTTTTGAATATGGATTGGCTTGTAACTATATATTGGTTGATCACTTTGAATTAATTAATTAAAGTGTTGGACTTAACTAAAACTAGGCATGCATTGCACAAGACATTGCATGAAATTGAAAGTCATCACTGCTACAAGGTGCATCGAAAGTAATCGGAGGATTACTGTTTCACCTCAGCAAAGTGGAAATAGGCATACCAAGCATAGTCTGAACTCCAAGTTTAAAACACATTAAATGCTTGTTAATGAAAAATTTTTCACTCGATATTATATACCACCTATATATATATATGTATATGCGAGTAACTATTAATAAAGTTTTTTTTATTAAAAAAAGTTATTAATGAAGTTTAAATACATGGTAGTATTAATGATTAATTTTTAAAATAATTACTGTTATATTATTATATATTTAAATTCTTTTAGTATTTATTTATCACTTATATATACTAGAATGGCTTTTTCTCGTTGACACCTAATGTTTGCTGAGAAGTCATCAAAACTTCTTGTGGCACTTCATATACATTGTTGCTAGTAGGTGAGCCAACTGGGGTCGAGTTGGTCACCGATGTCCAGCCAATGAAGGTTTTATTTGACTAAACGCGATCATAATCTTCTTGGGGATGCCTGTTTATAGGGAATAAATTGACAGTAAGTCAACTGCAGTTTCAGGACTAAAGGCTTAGAGCTCTGAGTGACTTACAATAGTATATTTGTCCATGAGCATAGTGTTGATTAGAGGAAAAACATAGTATGTATGTATGTATATATATATATATATATCGGTGGGGGCATTTTTGAATACCAGGATAATTAAAACCGAAATTCATCCGAACAAACCTAAGGATTAAGGGTGCAAGTATTCATCTCCCGGTCGTACTGAGTTGTACATCAATTGATGAAGAGATTTTGTTGTGATTCACCCTAGCGCATTAATAAAAGGTTACAGAAGGGGTTTGGCAAAAAGTTTAACACGATGTTAAGTTACACTTTGATTTTAAAACTTTTCATATGACCTTGTTTTAAATTAGCAGTATTCTTCATCCTGACAAAACCCATTAAATAATGAATGGATAGAAACTCCTGATATTTTCTTAATTCTCAATGAAATGATCGTTGGAATGATCAATTTTTTATGGTCTCATTTGCTTTACATCTTAGATGTGCAAAAAGATTCCTATATGTACTATATTATTAAAAAGATCCTTTTAAATAATAATAAAACAAATATCTTCACGAATATTCAAACAAATGTAATGATATATGAATAAATAAATCAACATTGTACTCTTTTTTTTTTTTTTTGTTAATGTGTAATTGTTTTTAAGGGAATAAAAAATGTACCTGAACATGCCCGTTAATATTATACCGCCAATTAGTATATAGAGCTCCTGATGTTGGGAACATGTAGATAGAATTATTCAAAAGTCGCGACTCCAAAACTGAAATAAAAGGCACTCCTGGCCCGTAATATTCACAAGACAAACTTATATGTAATATCTTGGGGCAACATATCACTTATTTATATAAATAACTTGCGCAATTCATTGTGCTCCAAAAATTAGCGTCGACATATAGATGAAACGCTGGGGTTTGTTTTTATCCATCATATTTCCCATACCAAAATGATGCTCGGACCGAGTGTGTGCTTCCATTTTCTTGTTTTCGCTGAAGAGTATAACAACTTTTTTTTCTTTGGGAAAAGTGAACTTTGATAGCCTTTAATGCTTACCTTTTCTATTTGATTTTAATTTTTTTTTATTTAAATCCTTCACATTTTTAAAACGTTACAATAAAAGAATTTCTATTAAACTAATTTAATTTTTAATCCATCCATGATCACCTATCAATTTCAAATTGATCTACAATAATTAAATTAACAAAATAATAATATTAAATATATTATTTAGATAATATAATAAAAAATAATATTAAATATATATAATGATATAATATAATAGAAAATAATATTAAATATATATGATGATATAATATAATATAATAAAAAATAATAAAAAAATACAAAAATAATAACAAAAGTAGGAAAAGGGATTAGAAAAAATGTATTCTAACTATCTTAACTAACTAGTACAAAGTTAATCAAAGCTAATACATACTCAAAATTGATAGAAAATTTATAGTATTCAATAAAAGTCATATTTATTTTTAGGGTTTTAAAGATATTGACCACTCAAATAGAAAAACAAAAAGAAAACTACTTAAATATAAAAATAGGTAAATATTAAAAACTAAAAGTATACTTTATTTTTTTTTATGTTATATTAGCATAAGTTAATAAATTCTATGACCGTTGGTTGTAGTTCTCCTTGAAGACTTTAGTGGACACTTTTATGTTTTCTCTAATGTCTAAAAACCCAGGATTTGTTTTGTAATGAATGCGGGGGTCGTTGTCGTGATAGTCATCAATGATTTTTTTTTCATCATTTGGTGTTCCACAAGCCGATGCTTACGTAATTTGAATAAATATAATTCAAGCAAAAGTCATTGAGAGCCAAAATAGGGAAATTGACTAAAATAATGCTATGTTTTTTTTTTAATTTCAAAATAAAGTATCTAGAAAACTTATTCTCAAACTAAATTATAAAGGTATAGATCGAGAATATACATTCACTATAAGCTAGTTTCTTTTTCTTTAATCGATCTAGTAATAGTAGGCCATAAAAACATGCCAATTTTATCTTAAAAAAAATAGCAAATAGCATAGTGGTTTGGTCCCATTTATAGTGGACTTAAATAAGTCATTTATATATATATATATATTATGGACTCTATAATTCTAATAAGTGAAAGTATATAAGTGAAAAGTTATGCTCCTTTAAAGTTGGAAAAACCAATCACATCAGTTTTTTTTTTTTATATACTATAAGATAAAGGGGTGTGAATTTTTTTTAATAAATTTTAAATCAATTTTTATAATTTTTAAATTTATGAAAATTATTTTTTTTATTTTTTATGTAAACTTCTATTTTTGAAATAAAAAATTTGAGAAAATTTATTTTTCTTTATATAATTTTTCACAATTTTTTTTCACTAATAAATTTTCTCAAATTAAAAAAAAAATAAAAATTGTGATATGTACAACACTAAAGGTGTATTCTAAGTACGCGCCTTCAACCAATTGAATTGAAGACATATTCCTTATCTATACTTCCGTAACCTATTTTAAGAATAAGTTTACTAGGTTTTCTATTTCATAATTTCTTTTAAAAAATAGCATTATTTTAGTCGATTTTCCCACCAAATGTATATCTATATATATTATAATAATAGTGAGGAAAAAAATCTCATATGAAAAACCTTTGTGTTCTTAAGAAAATAACTATATCAAAAATATAAAAATATTTTTCTATTACATATTAAAAATAGAAATTACTTTTGATATCATTACTGTACACTGCTACACTACACCATCTCCGTGTACTTAATGAATTAGCTTGGTCGAGGATCAGACCACCAGAAAATCAAATTGTCGTAGATATAAATTTGTGAAATTACCCACGAATTTTTTTGCCGGTGTAGGCTGCACAAGTACCTCTACTTTTCATTTTAAGAAAAATACTATTTAAACTTTAAAAAATTTATAATTTGATAATTAAAAGTTTTTTTAAAAAAAATAATTTAAGATCTCTATCTACTCTCTAAATTGAACATATTTAAAAATTTAAATACTAAATTAAACATATTCTAATTTTATAAATATTAAATCATAAATTTTAAAAGTTTAAACATTATACCGCCCAAATTCAAAAATGAAATTGACGTTTTACCCACACTAAACACCATCCCGCGTAAGTATATAAATTATTTTGGCCAACATTTATACTTTATAATTGCAACGGATTGTGGGGTCTACTAGACACTATATTCGAATGGAGCAACAGTATAACGACATGTGTATAAAAAAATAATAATAATAAGGTAAATATTGCATCACGGCTCATTATTTACTTCATTTCGGTTTAGTAGATCATCTTTGTTTTTACAGTCCCACGACAAATGATTTGAGTAATAAGTAAAAGAACGAGACCACAAAAAGTTACGCAAAGAGAAGTAGTGATAGACGTTCTGGATGAAGAAAAGAAAAGCCCACGATTAACGGGCCCTTTTCAGTACATAAGCACATGAATTGTAGCACGAGGATTTGAAGTAAGCTGTTGAGAGACAAATTGACTTAGCTATTAAACAACAAATGAAGGATCGAGTCTAGTGAAAGTGAGATAAAGCGAATGACCCACCAAATGTCTGTAAAGAGCCAGATTTGGAAGTAATTCATCATAATAAAGATCAAGTCAGGGATTTTGTGGGAAAGGAATTTTAGCTGGCTTCACACTAGTCAAACCAACATTTGCCAAGATATCAAGCAGAAATTTTGTTTAATTTAGCATAAACCTAGTAGGCAAACGATAGGCCACAATGCCTAAAAAATACTCACATCCCCAAGTCCTTAATAGTAAAGGCTTGATCTATAGATTGCTTTACATATCCCCTATTATCAAGACATTATCAACATACACAAAAATAGCCAAAGAAACTATCAGGTCATTGTCGTGTACGCAATGAATAGTCACTCTTTGATTGTTGAAAACCATAGAAACGAGAAACTTAATAAATTCCTTATTCCATTATCGAGAAGTTTGTTTAAGTCCATAAACAGACTTTGCAAGCTTACAAACTTGCCCTTGAGTAACAACTGTATATCCTTCCAAAGGTGTCATATATATTTCTTTATTGAGAAAATCATGAAGGAAAGCATTCTTAACATCTAATAGATAAACAAACCAATCTCGAACAATAGCTATTGATAAAAGAATGTGAACTATACTTAACTTTGCAATAGGGCAAACGGTGTGGGTAAAATCTAGCCTTTAACCTTTCAACCTTACTATCTTATATTTGACCTTATAGACCCACTTATTGCCGGTTAGTTTCTTTTTTAGTGGTAATGAGGTTAATTCCCATGTGTGATTAGCATCAAGAGCACACAATTCCTTTTACATAAATTCTACCCATCTTGGATCTCTTTTCACTTCATGATAAATTTGACACTCACGAATTGCGAGCACATTTGCTAAAGATGCAATATAATCCTTGGGAAAATTATCAAAGGAAGAATCATGAAATAAAGGGTATACATGAGTATTAATAGAGGAAGAGGAAGAATGCATAGTTGCATTAGTGCATGAATTATGTTAGACATTATGTATAAATTCATTCATCCACGTAAGAGGATGCTTAATTTTGGAAGATTTTGTAACATCTGGCATTTCCTGAGGAAAATGTTCAGAAGACTTAGGACAAGAAGATTATGAAGCTAGAAGCTGTTGTGAATTAATAGAAAACTCAGGACAAAAAGATTGTGAGGCTAAAAGTTGTTGTGAATTAACTAGGCTCTTCTTATTAGTAAGAGCATCTATATCATCAATTGAAGGGAAAAAAAAAAGGATAGGAAGAGTGGAGAGGGAAATTATTGATA
This sequence comes from Laguncularia racemosa, assembly GCA_037954665.1. NCBI lineage: Eukaryota > Viridiplantae > Streptophyta > Magnoliopsida > Myrtales > Combretaceae > Laguncularia > Laguncularia racemosa. The sequence goes on along the minus strand of JBBMOL010000002.1, from coordinate 11,398,449 downwards.
GGAAAAGAAAAATGATGTTCTTGAAAAATAACATCTTAAATAACAAAAACTTGATGAGTATTTAAATCATAGAGTTTGCATGTCTTTTCAACATATAGGTATCCTAACACTCATTTGCTTTTGTTTTTTAATTTGAAAAACTATATAATATGCTTTACTAATTGATGGAAGAGTTTCCATCTACAAAATCTAATTGCTTACATGCTCATAGTTATCATTGAGTCCCATAAAAAATTGTAACAATTGACTTCTTTTTTCAATCTCAATAATTTTAGCATTCAAATTACATCCACAATTATCAAGTGCACCACAAGAACATTTATCAACTGCACACAAACTATTCATCTCATCCCAAAGCTTTTTTAACATGTTATAATACATGCTAACACTTTTTCCTCCCTAGTTCGAATTAACTATTTCGTGTTGTAGTTAATACTAAAGGCCCATTAGTTAATCCGACTCTAGCACAAATATCATCCCAAAGCTCCTTGGATGATTTTGCATACATAAATCCTTTAAACAAATCCTCCCTCATAGAATTCAACAATGAACAATGAATCATATAATCATAATGTATATATCTATGCAAATCATTTTGATTATTATCTAATCGAGGGCATAAACCATCAATGAACACTAATTTAGCCTTTGCACCTAATGCAATTTGATGGATCTACTCCATCCTAAAAAATTCATCCCATCAAAAATCATGTTAGTGATAATACTTCCTCGATTATCAGATCCAGAGGAGTAAAGAGGATCACTATTTCTAAATTCACTATTCATGCTTTGTGAAAGAATATTAGAAGTCTTCATCATTTCAAACAAGAATACTAAACAAATCTTACTAAAGTATGACATGAAAAAAAAATTGAGATTACCTATATCATGTTGCTCTGATATCATGTGAAAAATCTTGACTCATTTGAGTAATAAGCAAAAGAATGCAGAAAGTTGCACGAAGAGAAGTTGCAATAAGTGTTCTGCATTTCAGGTGTAAAATGTACTCGGTTTTACAAGCATAACAAACTAATTAACTAAAGAAGATCAATGACTATATATATATATCTTACAGGGATTACGTGTCACTAATGCCACACATGTGAAACAATAAATAATGTGTATTTATATACTTCTACAATACTAGATACACTTGATTATATACTAAATGGGGTACATCCACAATGAGCGTGCCAACATATATATATATAGAAAGATGATTCCTTATAACATTCCTTTAAATTGATAGTTTCTTAAAAAATAACTTCACTTTGGTCTCTAATAAAACTAATTAAAAAATATTCTAATGAGACTTTTGGTACCTGAAGTTTTAAAGTGGTAGTTTCTAAAAGTTAAAGATTTAAGATATGATACTTGCTATTTTGAAAGAAATTTTTAGTTTTTAAAGAAAAGATTTGAAAATATTTTCCCAATATTATAGGTATGTGAGCATGATTCATGAAACTTAGTAGGTAACGACTAATGAGCACAGTGTAAATGGAAGAGGGAAAGAATGACCTTAGATCAAGTTTCTCATTTTAGTCATAGAAATATTTTGATTAGATTATTATGATACATACTTGGATTATTTCATTGAATATTTATGGTGGTAAAATTGTACATGAAGGATGTGTAAGACTGAAAGTAGTATCGACTTATTCTCCCCAGCTAAAGCAATTTTCCTTTTCATAAATCTGGACCATCATTGTCCAGGAGGGCCACGATTATACTTCATTTTGCAAAGTAAAAGTGCATTGCATGTGAGATAAAGAGAGAATATTTGTTAGAATAAGCTTTATATTACGCTTCAAGAAGAGTCGTTAGCACGAAACCGTTGACAATGTACATGCTGTTACAATTTTTTTTTTCAAAGAAAATTTTTATTAAATATGGAAAATGTTTTGAAGAGTTAGTGCCAAAAAGTTCATCAATTATCTGAAGGGGTAGCAATAAGGAGTTAATGTATATATATGTATCTATCTATGGCCTTGGATGATCTAGAAAATGTTCAATATAACTGTTTAGATAAATTATACTAGCCCATGATTGGTAGTTATTGTTTAACTCTATATCTAATTTAACAATACCATGGTGACTCTAATAGATCAACTCCATGTTTTAAAAATTTATGAATGACTCTTGATATTATATGAAAAATGAATATCTTAACTATTTATAGAATTATGAGCTGCTTACTAGAATTTATTTCGATCCATTTAGTCTATTATTTGTTGTTATACCATATAGGTGCCAGCTTTTGATCCTCATATATTCCTTTATTTTAAATCAAAATAAACTCAAGTGATATCTTTTTTCCATCCCATCAATGTGCTGGTTTTCAGATTTATTATTTTCATTCTTGTCAACTTCACTTTTCTTCGGCTATTACATATTTTATGGTTGTGCGGGACAACTTGTTTCTATAATATGCCTACCACTTTGCAAACCATTATGCATAATTTTGAAGAGTAGAGATTTGGAATTAAACATAGCCACGTCTAATATATAAGTGAGTAGTTTGATTTTGCACATCTTAAGGCTTTTTGAGTTGTGAGCCAAATGTGTGACCAAAGATCGGACAAGACTCATATCTACCAAAGGTCCAAATCTTTAAATGCTTTCTATAAAGATATAACACCTAGAGTGATCTGGTTTGGGCCTATCTCTTTTTTTCTTTTTTTCCGTTTTGTATAGTTAATATTTTAGGGAATTCTTTTGTTTATATTTGCTTTAATCATATGGTACTACATATGAGATAAAAAAAAAAAAAAACTAAAAGGGGATATATTATGATTCTTTATAACATGACAACATAGGATTATAGAGAATATAGATTTAAAATAAATAAACATTTAGAGATGGGGAAACTTAAAGCTCATTTCTTTACCTGTTTGAAAAGGTATAATAAAAAACACACATGTGAACTTATAGTAGATTGAGATAAGATGGGAACTTAATACAAATCAAATGGGGTACAAAAAAAAAAAAAATTGATGAATTAAATGGGCTACTAGCCCCCTTATTAAGTCAATTCTATTGACATAATTTTGGTATATGTATTGAATTAAATCATTACTTAGGATAGGTTTCTTCAATGAAAAGGTTTTTCAAAATTTTCTTGACATTTGTTTTATTTAAAGCCTTATAATTGCTAAATTTTAGCATAGTAACAAGAAAAGATTACAATTACTAATGAATTTTATATAGCACCTCAAGTAAAAAGTGGCTAATAACTAAGTTAACAAACAATAATGGACCATTTTTAACTACTTGGCTTAAAAGTTTTTAGCTAGTATTGATATATTATTGACAACTACTCAACATCTCTAAGAATTTATGTGGGATTTTTATTCATATAAGATATCACAATCTTCTTTCTTAAATACATAGATATTAAAATCTCCCCTCTCCTTAAACGCATGACATCATCCTCATTGCAAAACTATGCCCTAAGCCAAAAATTAGCTAATATTTAAGCCAGAAAACACTAATGGACTTTGTTCAACTACTTAGCCCTGAAGTTTCTAACTAGTGTTTTCATTGCTTGGCATTATATACTACTACTTAAAATCTCTCATAATTCATGTGAGCTTTTCATTCATATGATGTATCACAATCTCCCCTGTTAAATACATAGGTTATCAAATTTGAAGGTAACAAAAATTGGGAAGTGAAAGTCATGGTCTTCAAAAAGTGTAGGAATTAAGAGCAAGAGCAAATATGAGTAAAATGAAATTTTGATATATATGTATAACGTGCTTCAAAAAGTGTAGCAATTAAGAGTTAAGATTAAATATAAGTGAATGAAATTTTGATATGACTAAGTTTTCAACTCTATCTAATCGATTTAACTAACTACATGAGAGGATTCATATGTACATATAAAATATACAAAGGAAAAATAAATTAAGACTAAAGATTTTCCCCTTCCTTCAAGTTAAAATCTCTTGAATGCCTAATGTGGAACAAATGAAATGTAAATGTACCGCTCTAATAGCTTTTGTAAGAAAATCTGCTAGTTGAAGTCTAGAAGGAATATACTGCATTTTCAAGCCTTAGCTACCATTTGATGTCAAGTAAAGTGTACATTAATATCTATGTTTTTAGTATAACCATTAGTATGCCTAATAGGATATCATAGCAATGACAACCCGTTGTAGGTAGTCATGAGAAGAGAGAATTTCACCTATGGTGTATTAAATCCGGTTGAGTACCTTTGAAGCGTCTAATCAACTACAAGTACACACTAGATAACTTAAATCAAATGTATTGAATTTCATAGCTTAAGAGGGAAAAAAAGGAATAGCATAAGGTTTTTTTTTTTTTGTAATAATGCATTTTTAGAAAATCTAGAAGTAAAATGCTAATGAGAAAATGACAATAGAAAAACAAATATATATATCCCTTACAATAAAGGAAGATCTTATTCTTTTGAGCAAATGGAATTACTATCGTGCTGAAGGTGTACCATCAAAGTCAATCTCTACAGTGGTCATTTGGAAGGACACATGGGATCTTAATATTTCCAAATTCAAACAATCCCTTAGTTCTTGAAGCACATGACCAATGTTCGCTCTTTGAATTGTTGTAGCTTGTATGCATGATATAGCTACTTCTGTTGCTTTCCATGCAGAATTTATGTTGAATTGGCCATTTAATCTTGGGTCCATGATACTCTCTATATCTCCTCTTTGGATGAAATGAGTTACCCAATGAACAATGTGTGTGTTTCCATTTGGACCTCGAAGAAATGCTGAATGGCCTGATATTAGCTCAAAAAGTATAATTCCAAAACTATAAACATCACTTTTCCTGGACAATATTCCTGTTAATTGGAATCTACAAAACAAAGAAAGTCTTATTTAGGGATTTAACAAGCTTCACAGTCTTTAAAGCAATTAGGCTATGATACTTATTTAAGCTATTAAATCAAGACCGATAATTTTCGACATAATGTAACATAAAGAATGAACATGACATGATTGGGAAAGCAACTAGATAGGTAAAACACAAAATTAATAATAATGGATACTAAGGTTGCTAATCTTGCGATTCCACTCTACACTTTAACAATTTTGACATCCATTTTAATTACACAATTACAAAAGTCTTTATAAAATTGTAAACTCATATAATTGTATAAGTTAACCCGCATATAACTATGATGGTTATAGATAAACATTATTGTAATATAAGTTAATTATTTATGATCTTGATGCAATTTTAAATATGTTTTGCAATGCCACAAACTTAATATGAAATAAGATATGAATATGATCCACCAACATATATTGCCATCTCTATATCAAATGCTTGCTTAAATCTAAGTGATTGCATTTCCTGCATAAAGGCCTTTTTAGTATATTTTGGATTTCTTCACAAAAATAATAACCACAAGATGCAAGTGATGGAAGAATTATCATATATCATATATTTGTAATTGCAAAAGATATATGTAAAGGTAAAATAATCCATTAATTGAGAGAAAGATTCATAGCTTTTATAAATTTCAACTATGATAGTTTTTAAATCTTACTCGGGATCAAGATATCCTGGTGTGCCGGCAGGACAAGTTGAAATTTCAGACTCATTTTCCTTTCGAAATGCTTTTGATAGTCCAAAATCTGCTATTTTAGCTTGCATATTTTCATCTAATAAAATATTAGATGATTTCAAATCTCTATGAACGATTGGTGGCTTGCATCCATAATGTAAATAATTCAATCCTGCAAATTCTTGTCTTAAATAGTCAATTGTATGGATGAAAAATAAATTATCATACAACATTATTAACATCATCATGCTTATATGAAAAGTGTACCTTCTGCTACATCCATCGCAATATGTAGCCTTTGAATCCAGCTCAATTCATTAGGAAGTTTTCCTATGGCCATGAAATCATCAATTTCATCAATTGATATGACTTTAGACAAAAAACTAAACCAATTAAAGGTAATTTTCATTTGATAATTACCTGATAAATGATCCCTTAAATTTCCTCCCGGCATGTATTCATAAATTAAGGCCATGTTTCTAATATCATCACAATATCCAACAAGAGAAACTAAGTTTCTATGGTTACAAATCATTAGGAGTTGTGCCTGTAGTAAAAGTGACTCTATAGTTAGTATATTTTTCACCACCACTTATTGCTATGATGTGTTTGTTGTAGGAAAAAGATTTTGGAAAACCTTTTTTTAATATTTGATATAATAAAAATTTTGTAGCTACCAAATATTGATGAAGTATTCTTGAGATGTGGAGTTTAATAGTGAGTATTTAACAATTAAGAAAATGTTAATAGAAAATGAGAATAATGATTTCTTCTTCTTAAAATGAAAATCATTTTTTTTTTATTCTCCATTAGCATTTTTACTAGTTGTTAAACAGCACCATCATTTAATAGCTGCTATTTTTAAGTCCTACCATCACTTGTCTTTAAATGTTATAATAACCACAACTTCTTGAAATTATCAGAATAATATTTAATAATACTAAAACTTTTATCATAACCAATATTACAAAAAGTTCTATATGAAGCAAATACACTTTAAATTGCACAATGGAGTATGCTATAGTCTAAAGTGCAATATTAATATAAGAAGCCTTGAATGTGTATAAACCTCAGCTTGAAATTGCTTATATCCTTGCTTTGATGCTAAGGAGAGCATTTTAGTAGCAACTTTATTGCCATTATCGAGTGTGCCAAAATAGACCTTTCCAAATCCTCCTTCCCCAATAATCGTGTTGAAGTTCTTAGTTACTTTTACAACCTCATTGTAGGTAAATGGTCGAGTTTTTTCCTTCAATTCCCTCCCGCTAGAAGCTCCTATGGAGGTTGAAAAGAAAAGAACAATTATGATGTATGACTATTGTTTATATATATATATATGTGTGTGTATGTGTGTGTATGTATGTATGAAAGTATTGTCTTTGATGTATAACAATAATGTAGTTATGTTGTGGGTCGGTGATTCAAAGATGGGGAATAAACTGTAAGATGTTACTAAAGGAGCTTTGCTAATTTATTAAGTAAAATAAGTTAATAAGGAAGGTTATGATGAAACAAAAGAAAACACCAAAAAAAAAAAAAAAGGAAGAAGAAGAAAAGAAAGACTAAAAAGAAAGAAAGAAAGAAAGAAACTACAAAATAATTTGAGATTAAAGTAAAACTTTTTGTAGTTTTTCTCAAGTCATAAGAATAACTTCCTAGCATTTTACGAGTAATGGAGCAAAATCCCATTAATAGAAGAAAGTTACTAATTTTGAATAGGTTAATGTATTTGAAGTAAATCAATGATATATATATATATGTATATATATTTTATGGTGCATCACAACTTCAAATGAAAACTACAAACTTGAGCATAGTTTCAAAATTTTAAGGAGATTCATGACTTTTGATGAAGTTGAATATTGAACAAAAGTTATGAAGAATAGTTGAAGTCTATGGGAAAACAAGGATTTTAAGGAAGTATTATAGAGTGCATGGATGATTACAATTTATTTTTTAGAAATGATGTGAAAAATAAGAAGAATTACTATGAAGCAAAGTAACATTAAATACAAGGAGATATATGTGAAAAATAAGAAGAATTAACTTGAAGCAAAGTAACATTAAATACAAGGAGATATACAAATTCTAGAATCTGCTTCTACATCATCATAGATATTTTGACGTAAACATGAGAATTAATTAAAGAGCCTTTCTAATAATAGCCCATCAAACAAGTTTCATCATGTCTCCATGGATTTATAGTGTAGCAAAGGGTGTAGGAGTTGCTTGATATTCACGTAAAAAGGTGAGCCACGTCAGGTGAAATGATTAAATATGAACCACTGTATCAAGTTCTGTAGAGGATTTCATACTCATTCAATAATCAAGAAATATTGCATTGGACCAACAAGTTAAAAGTGAATTTGTACCTTAAGATGAGATTATGCTGTAAATTTATTAATTATAAGGTTTAGTTGACTATGTGAATTCTTAAGTTACAAAATTTTAATAACCCTATATACGAAGTCATGGATTTTTTGCTACAGTGGTCTGAATTTGTAGTTAAGTGTACCTAAAGGAGAGTATTTCCAAGATAGGTAATCTTCTAAGAAGTTGCAATAAAAATAAAGAAGATTATTACGCGAAGTAGACGATACCTCAATGTAGAAGCTTTTCAATACTTTAAAAACGTATAAAAAAATTATTAAGACATATAAATGTAAGAAATATCACCATGCTGTCTTCTCTTTTTGATTCTCCACCAGAAGACCCCTATGGTAGTGAGTAAAATCAGCAAAGCTAATCCAGAAGCCGGTGCAACAATGGGGAGAATGTTATTTATACTTCGTTTCTCAGCATTTATCATTGTGGGGTTATGATTAATTGCATCGCCATCCAAACTACCAAGATGAGAAATTGGATGTAAGTGCCTCTAGGTCGCAACGTTTCGTAAACTCTATTGCTGAAAAGCCAAAATAAATGTACATTTGAAGTAAGATGTTATTTTATCTCAAGTAAACAAACCTCAATTGTAGTGTTTTACTATCTATCCTCTCCTTAATGGCCTCAGGAATAGAATTAGTCAAATTGTTCCCTGCAAGATTGCTATGTAGGGATGATTAAAGAAAATTTTAGGTAAATCAATCATCATCTATGGATACTTGCATTCAATTAAAAGCTTCACCTCAATAGAAATTACTTACAGAACTCTCAAGTTTGACAATCTGGCTAAGAAACTTGGAATTTCCCCAGTTAATCGGTTGTTGGACAAGTCTCTATAAGACATGAGTCATGAGTTAGAAATTTATTTTAAGATGAGGAATGTTTATATGTTCACTTGCTAAGAATTGTTGTGAAACATCATTGGTGATGGACTTATATCATGATGGGATGGAATATATCACTTACTACTTTTATGTCTATAAGCTAAAAAACAAATGCATGATAAATTATCTATATGTGTTCAAGCACATAAAATTGATGTCAACTGTATATACATCAAGTATTGTTTTATCAAAATCTAGACAATTGGGGTTTAAGAGTCTTTGGGTGATCACATTAGACGTGAGGCAGGGAGTGAAAGTATAATCATAATTTTTTATCTCATTAATTTCGTAAAGTAGTCAGATATATTATGAGCCCTTAATCTTTTATCATAGTAGGTGATTGAAAATTGAGAGTATCTTAATCCAACAAGATATCTCTAGAAACATCATAATCTCAAAATTGTTATAATGGTTCCAAGTTATCAATTATAAATTATCTATGAGCTGTAAGGATACATACAAAGAAGTAATTGCCGTGAGACTGGAGAAAGAAGCATCAATTGTCCCTCCCAAATTGCTGGAGCTTAAATTCCTACAAAAAAAAATAAAAATAAATAATACAGTGGGGGGGTGGATGTTGTTTACTGATCGCACATCTATAATATAATAATTGTAAACTTCTTTATTCAAATAAGAAAATAAGAGGATTATATACTCACAGTGATATAATTCTTGGAGAATTATTGTAGTCACAGTTCAATCCTTCCCATGCCATGTTTCGCGGGACACAAGGATCACCTTGCCAACTCTGTTTATGAATTTCATATGCTATCTTGACGGCATTCATACCCTCAACTGAAATTTTAACACCATAATTGATGTACTAAAAAATCTCTCTTTGCTATAATGTATAGTAATTACTCAATAATCATAAGGATCCAACTTTTTGTTTTTAATTTACATACGTCAATATATAGACATAAATAAGACCCATTTATTATATTTTATATCAAAGTTCATATAATCCTCCATAGTTATGAAAGAAGAATAAATGTACACTTACAATCGCTTAAATCCGTCTGTGAGCTAGTAAGATTTAGGACTTTCAAAAACTCGAGTGCATTAAGAAGAGGTGGTAGATCTGATCGGCTGGTAGCACTTAATTTGAAGGTAATTGAAGGTCCAGTTACAGCCATGGAGCACACAGTCAACGGGACTTGGTTTTGAAGGCTGACTGTGTCCACATGTTTGTCGTTCAAATAGATATCCATTTCTCTAACTCGACCTTTCAGGTCAAGCACCTCAGCAAAGTGAAAATAGACGTAACATTCACCACCCTCTCCCACATTGAACGTCAGATTGAAGCTCTCATTGAGACTCGATGCTTGCTGTGCAGTCATCAAAACTTCTTCTGGCACTCTATATGCAATATTGTTACTTGTAGGTGCTGCAATTGGGGTTGTGTTGGTCACTGACGTCCATATTGATTCAGGGACAGGAATCCAAATGCGATCATAATCATCTTGGGGATGCCTGTTATAGGGAATGATTTTGACAGCTTGGTGATCATTGCTTCAAGTTCTCATTAAACTACATTATTATATTACAAGATATAATATTATCATCGGGATTTTTTGGGATGTTATGTATAATTTTAAATATTTTTGGCATAAACCAACTAAGATGTTGATTTTTTATTATTTATTATGATTAAATAAATAGGTAAGAGATATATGCTTTGAGAAAAGTTTGGTTATATAACAAATGCTGAAAAAAAAAAAGAACGTTCTAAAATGGGTTTTGCAATAAATTAGCACATTCTTGATTTAGACATTAATTTCCGAACTTTTCTTATATTCTAAAATTTTTCTAAGATGCAATTCAAATTCCAAATCCATTAAATGGATTGACATAATCCATCTGAATTCTCACTAAAGTGGCCATTGGAATAATCAATTTTGGTGTGGTCTACCTCTCCTCCACCGGCACAAAAGATCGCAAGATCAAGGAATACAAAGTTATGGAAGGCTCTTTTCAGAAAGCCAAGGGATCAAAATTATTCAAGTACATGAAGGAAACGAATAAGTGGTTGAAGGGTAAGCTAGTGAAGCAGTCAGTTACAGGTCAGGAGATTAATTTTTGGTTTGATAAGTGGAATGAGAATGGCTCGGTGCGGATGTAGCTTTATGGCCCTTTAATGAGGAATGGAGAGGATCTAACAGTGGATAAAGTGTGGAAAGGGGTATTTGATTGGGATGAGGAGACTATATCCTTCCCATTGGATGACGACTGTAAAAATCGATTGGGTAATATATGGGTTGATTGGAGTCACGAAGAGCAGTGACAGAAACTTGGATTCACGAGCCTAATGGTGAAGTTACAAATAGATGGCTTATGAAAGATTGAGAAGTGAAGAGGCTTGGAATGATGATCGCTGTTGCGGTTGGATTCGGAAAAATTCAACTCTCCCAAAAATATAATTCTTGGTATGAAGGCGGGCTTCCAACAGTAGACAACCTACTGCAAAGAGGAATTCACATAAATATGAATGCCTCGTGTGTTTTTGGTTAAAGTGTTGACGAAACTGCGGATCATGTGTTCAAAGAATGTTCGACAGAAAAGAGGTTTTGGTTAAGTATCAATAAGTCCAAGGAGTTCCATGCAACTTTCCAAAAGGATTTTCAGACATGGCTGCGAATGAATGGTGAAATTAAAAGGAAAAGGAATGATAGCAGGGATATACCGTGGCCGAACTTATTTCTATTTATGCTATGGGGTATTTGAAAGGAAAGAAACCGAAGGATTTTTAAACATGGAGGTGAGAATCTAGACTGGATTAACCATGTCAAGGTGCAAGCTGCGGATTGGTAGAGTGTGTACACCAGAAAGAAGCGTGAGAGAAATGCTGAAGCATTCAAATGTAAGTAGATGTGGAAATTAAAGATACATATTTTTTCAATTTCGACAATAACAAACCAGTTGCCCCCCCCCCCCCCCCCCCCCCAAAAAAAAAAAAATAAAAATCAAACCATATCATCACAATTTTCTAACACGAAAATAATGATATATAAGTAAACCTTGACAATTGCTTTTTCTTGGGAAATGCGCAACTGCTTTTGATGGAATTAAGGAAAAACAAACCTGATGAGCTTGCTCGTTGATGGTGCCACATTAGTTCGACCGGATTGTAGAGCTCCTGATAATGGTATTTTATAAGTGGAATTATCTAAAAGTCGCAGCTCCAGAATCGAAATAAAAGGCACTCCAGACCCGATATTCACAAGACAAACTTGTACGTTATCTCTTGGGGCAGCATAAATCACTTCTACCCAAGTTCGACTTGGCATGACTGTGTCCCAGAAATTAGTGTCAATATACAGATGAAAGACTGGGGGTTGGTATTTGCCATCATAGTTTCCATACCAAAATGATGCTCGAACCAGGTAAGTGTTTCCTTTTCCTTGTTTCGGTCGAAGAGTGTAACAATTTCTTGTTCCATTCGGAAAGTTTCTTAGAGTCGCAAACTGTGGTTCGATCATCCCTTTCAAGTACTCAGTGGACACTAACTTGCTTTCTCCAGAATCTATAAAACCAGCATCTGTTTTGTAATCGATCTCGTAGGATTCGAGACGATAGTCACTTGGTGCTCCACAGTCAATGCTTATGTAGTCTTCTGGAAAAAATTAATGTGAGCCAAAAAAAAAAAAAAAAATCAATGGGGAAAATTCTCGTGCTGTTTATATATATAAGTATTTTTCTATATTATATTAAAAATAAAATTATCTTTTAATATCATCAATAGTTATAACACCGTAAACGGTACGAATGTAAAAATATTAATAATAAATAATAATAATAATAATAATAGTAATAATAAAGAAAATATCCTGTTATATAGCAAATGTCAATCGAAGGCTTTGTAAGGATAATGAGGAAAATCTAGTTTGTTTTAGGATAAAGGTATACAAACTCTTTTTTATTTTTAGATTTAGACAATTTAATGTTTAATTTTTTTTTAAATTTAATATTTATATTTTGAAATAAAATATAATGTTAGACACTAAATTTATAAAAAATAAAATTTTAATACTAAATTATCTAAAACTAGAGATCCGGTGTGTGCCTTTTTTCCCAATTTCTTTTTCTTGCTTTTCCATTTCTTTTAGCATACACCATTTGGGTTCATGAAATAAACGTGATAGGATAAATAAACTCGTTCATATAATCCACTCCATTAAAAACTAACATACATATTATTAGACTAAAGGTTAAACCGTGTAATAATATAAAATAATTAAAGAATATAATACACCAAAGAATAGCATGATTGTTTTTATAATCCCACAACAGGTGGAAATAAACGTGCTAGAATAAATGTAAGTTAAGGGACTAAATATAGCCGTTTTTATGTTTTATGGTGATTTTTAAACAAAAGCAAGCTTCTCTTCCATAAACCCAGATCATCATTGCGAAGGAGTGCCACAAAATATACTTCATTCTGCAAAGTAAAAATGACAGAGTGAGAGAGACAGAGAGAGGGGGGAGAAACCTGGATCTTCCTGCCCTTGTACTAGCACGTTTAGTGTCAAAATGCCGATGAGTACAATTGATGATATCTTCATTCTGGAGCAAAGCATTTTCCTTCATGTTTTTGTCTGGCCGATGCAGTAAGCTTTATATTTCCCTTCGCTAAGCATCGTCAACACGAAAACGACCTTGATAATACTTCTGACGTGAGTTATGTGTGGATCGGACGTATTTAATGAGGCGGTCAAATTTAGCTGACAGTATAAGATGACTCACAATATTCCAATTAAAAATGATGGATTACGTAAATCTCAATATAATTGAGAATCCAATCTCAATATAATATATTATTGGAACGTTTTAGTTATAATATAAAATATAAAATGAAAATACCAAATAAAGAATCAAAGAGTACATGAATGAAAGCACTATTTCAAAATAGAAAAACTTAAAAGCTCATTTTAATACAGCTTAAAAATAAACGCTTGAAAAGAAAAGTTGTCAACAAATTTTTCTTTCATATATATATATATAAAATGCACTCACATACACAAATAAACACATCAAGCTAGGATCAAATGGAAATCATATACAAATAAGATATGAATAATAAAAAAAAGGAAATAAATAAGCCACTAGCCTCCATATCAATTCAAACATATATATACATATTTATATATTTTGATATATTTTTGATGAAATTGCTTCTTAGAAGACGCATGCTTCATGGAAAATTTTTTAGTTTTCTCTTTTTCTTTTTTTTATTTTTAACATTTGTTATGATTAAAGTCTTAAAAGTGTTTTCACTATAACCTCTGGAGTTTATGATTACGGATGACTTTTAACGGTGGATGATTGTGGGCTTTAATTGATTATCATGAAAAATGCGAATAGCAAATAAAAAAGTAATTTCCCTTTGAACTCATTATCCTTATATTTCATTGGCATTGCAAAATTTTGATTGCAATAAAAATCGGGGGAAATAAAAGAAAGAAAAAATGGTATGAAAAAAGAAAAGAACCGATTGTTAGTTTGGCATCAAGTAATAAGTTATTGCGTTACTGTCGGAACCAGCGGACTTAGATGGATAAGTTTAAGTTATGGCATTACAGTCGTGACCAGCGGACTTAGATGGATAAGTTATTGCATTACAGTCGTAACTGGTGGACTTAGATGGATAAGTTATTGCATTACAGTTGTAACTTTAGCATAGACTTAGATGGATACGGGCTCGTTGATTGATTGATCGATTTTGTAGAAACGGTAGGTTGATGTGACCACCACATGTAGAATTTTCCACCGCCACAATCCATACGTTTTACCGATAATAATCATTTGTGGTTTAATGGGTAACGTCAAAATGTTATACAAATGCATAAAATTGTGATATTGTAGAATGAGTAGAGCATGTCTACGAATGCTTGAAATAAGAAAAGTATATGCATTGATACTAATTATTATCGATATATATTATACTAATTATTTTTATCTTATCGTACTTCATCTTTTAATCATGGATCTAAGAGTTTAACTCGCTCAATTTAAAAAATCTAAAAGAATTTAAAAAATCTAAAAGCAACGTTAAGCATTTAATAAATTTTTAGGTGCTTATGAGGTATAAAATTTCAAAACATAAGGATATTATATATATATAAATATAATTTCTATGGTTTTTGGTATTTCATCAATTATAAACATAAAATTTATTATTAACATATTGAAGTTGGGCAAAGTAACATTTTTTTTTTCTTTTTTTTTCATGTTTCGATAATATAATTCAAACTTATATGTTTATTATTACCATTTATATTTTCTAGTAAAATTAACACCAAATAATATACTAAATTATATATTTTTATAAAACATTTAGAAAAATAAATTAGAAATCCAAGAATCACCATCTCTACCAAGGCTTAGCTGCTCTTATCACACCCTAAAATCTAAATGGTGATAATAGTTTGCCATGTGTTTCATTATTAATTTTTAGGCTAGTTTTAAAACTCTGAAATCATTAATTAATTTAAAAAGATTTACCTATTTGACCTACTAGATTTGTCTAATTCATGCCGATAGAAAATTACTTATTAAAACTTCAATTTGTAGAAAATGCCTTCAAGAATGAAAAAATAATATAAAAGCTTATTTAGAAAATGCAATTACAATTATTTATATATTCTTAATATTGGCATACTACTCTCCAACTAATGTTATCCTGAATCCTACTACATGATCACTTTAATTAGTACACCAAAACTTCTTGAAAAAAGAAATATAAAGTAAGTCACAAGGTTCCAATACATCAATAATGCAAGCATAAGTAGATGTCACATAAGCCTATATTCTAATGCAGTAAACAATCATATAATTTACACTATCTTCATTAATGTAAACAAATAGAATGGGAGTACTTATAACCTTGGATAACACAATGGGGGACCTAGGGTTAGATTCCATTATAGCAATAATTAAGGGTTGATGGGAGCAATTGGACTTCATGTTACAAAACCGAAACTAAGTAGTCTCATCTAAGTTTCAATGCTGTTATGCGATCGTCACTAATCACAATCTAACTACTTTGTATCGCTCATTGAGACCTCTAACTACTCCTAATATACTTTCTCCCATTATCTAATACGATTCCACTCATTAGATATCCACCAAACCATTCCTCGACGACCTAAATGCTTAACTACTCGGCTTATTGAATTAAGACCACTGCCCTAGTTAAGCCTAAG
This sequence comes from Laguncularia racemosa, assembly GCA_037954665.1. Lineage (NCBI taxonomy): Eukaryota > Viridiplantae > Streptophyta > Magnoliopsida > Myrtales > Combretaceae > Laguncularia > Laguncularia racemosa. Next base: position 11,382,424 of record JBBMOL010000002.1, on the reverse strand, counting down.
TTATCACTCGCTGACTCAAGATGATCATGTACAAGCAATAATTTGGTTTAGGTTTCCTATTCTAGCAAATAACATTCATGTTATTGTGTAGCTTAACATCATGATCACGATCTTGTAAGTAAAGTCATCTCCAGAATTAGATCATAATGATAAGTCCTCTTCTGTAACTTGTAAATCCATTATCATGTAAATTAAGAAACAAAAGTCAATATTTGCTTAATAGAGTTATTTATTCATTCTTTAACTAAGTTTATTTCATCCAATCCATTAAGCTTATAGGCCTAGTGGGCTTAACTTGCTGCTCAACTAATTGTATACCTATTTGGTTAGTGAGTCCATTTAGTATTACTAAATAGGTTCATTATCTTAGCCTAATTATTAATTTAATTAATAAATTACAATTTAATTAATTAATTAATCAATTAGCTTAGTTAATTGACCCACTTTAAAGGTAGTGAACCAATTCAAGATAAGATTAAACCGATTTGGTAAATAATTTTGGATTCAGTTCATTTTTAAGGAATTTGGACCAAAACTAATTAAGTAAAATATTTTATCAATTTAATTAATACAAACTAAATTAGAAATCAATTTTATGTTAATCAAATTGAGACAAGCTGACTCGATTCATTGTGAAATAGTTTAGATCAATTGGGCCTCATCTAAGGTCCTATGATTATTTCCTAATTATTTATTTAATTTATCCATTATATTTGTAACATATCATTAAGTTTATCCTATAGCCCAATCTTAAATGGCCATATTGTGGATATTCGAGTAATAGAAACATTTATGATACTAAACAAAGCATACAAAATATGCAACATGGTATATATTGCACTAAAAGATGTGTTAATTACATAAGGCGTGTACCAAATAATTATATGTTTAGCTATATTTATTGGGAAATGTCCTTAATAAATTGATATATTAACTATCTACAGGAATCAAACTCAGTCCACATGCTAAAATAGACTCCTAATTCGATAGCAATCACACTCCATTACCAAAGGGTGTATAGAGTCCAAAATTACGCCCTAGATCTAACTCTCCTTGAGAAGGGAGAAGACGCTCTAATTATTTCCATAGACTCCTCACATACACCTAGATGTATATATACCTTTAAGAAAATGATAGGGTCCGAGCTAGTAAAGCTCGTGCTAGACTCATGGGTCATCGGTTTATTAAAAGTGATAATAAAACATTGTTCCAATTCAATCTTCTAACTTGACATTTGCAAGAAAAGATAATGGAACTATTACCATTAAGTTTGAAAGGAACATTAAGTAGGAGAGAAAAAAACCATCAATATTTCCCACACTACTCGTGATATGACCAATTGACAATTAGAAAGCATCTAAACATGATAAGATGCATCAATAGATTATTCAAAAATTTGGTTAAGATGGATAACCAAGATATTTCTTTAAAACACCTGTCAATGAGCATAGTTATTTTGATGTTGACCACAAATATGATGATTGTTATGTCAGGAAAAACCTTCTCAAATGACCATCTTAAGGGAGGTCATGATGATAAATGGAAGAAAACAAAGTCTTTCAATTATTAGAAAGGGTATTAAGAAGGGGATCTTACCATATGACCTCTTAGAGAAGGTGTTGGATGATGGCAATACATGGTCCCCTATGGAGACCCAAGCAAGGAAGGTTATACGCTTTTTTAGATAATGATCATTCTCTTCCAAGAAGGAGAAAAAAGTTTAAAGCCATTGGAAAAATCACTCTATAAGATCTATAAGGGTTTATAAAGAATTGAGATTAGGCTAGAACTTAAACAAGTAGACATAGATGCTTCACCAATCCCAATTAGTAAAGGCGCCCTCGAACAGAACAAGAGAACACTTAAACCATCCTTGGTCTAGGTACCAACGAATACTAGTATCCATTTGTAGTGAAAAGAAAGAAGGAGGATGAAGCCTCATCTTCGATTAATTAATTTAAAAAGACTTACCTATTTAAGCTACTAGATTTGTTCAATTCATGCTGATAGAAAACTACTTATTAAAACTTTAGTTTGTTGAAAATGCTTTCAAGAATAACAAATAATATAAAAGCTTATTTAGAAAATGCAATTACAGTTATTTATATATTCCTAATATTGGCATACTACTCTCCAACTAATCTTATCTTGAATCCTACTACAAGATCACTTTAATTAGTAAACTAAAACCACTTGAAAAAGAAATAAAAGTTAAGTCCTAAGGTTACAATACAGCAATAATGCAAGCATAAACAGATGTTGCGTAAGCCTATATTCTAATGCAGTAAACAATCATATAATTTATAATTATCTTCATTAATGTAAACAAATAGAATGGGAGTACTCATAACCTTAAATAACATAATGGGGGACCTAGTGATGTGCCCTACAATTTTCAATTGCAAACACACCAATACAAGTGTGTAATCACCAAAAGAATCTAACAAACGTGTGATCAACAACAAACTCTTGAAACTTAATTCACATGGGTTCAAATGGAAATCATGCTAAATTGTGATGCGGAACAATGCAATTGTATAATAAGGAAAGGGTAACAATACAAATGAACAGAATTCCACTCAAATAAGACTTGAATCAAATCTGAAAAATAGGAACCGTAATTCACGTGAAAGATAACAAGTAACACAACCAATTTGTATATAGATATGACGCACTAGAAAACAATTGGTAGCAAATAGAGAAGGATTGATATTACTCATAATCTCCTCAAGCTAATCTCGCCATAATTTCACAAGTGAAATTGATAAGAGTAAGGTTTACATGCAAGGACTCTCCTCACGGCAAAAAGGTGTATTTTCTCAAGTTCAAAAAGCTCCCTCTAAACCCTACATAGCAAGTATTTATACTTACTCTAATTAGGGTAAGAACAACAAAAAAAAATTACAAATAAGCTACTCAAATGACCGGTTCTCGAACATAAAATTACAAGTATAAATAAGTCTTCAAATGGCTGGTTCTTCACTTTAATATAACACATTGTGGATCGATGGATGTAAGTCCAAAAATGTCCCACAATTGATCTTTAGTACATTTTATTTGCTATCTTATGAAAATCGATAAATGTACCTGCTAAAATGCAAAGATAAAGTATTATTAGATAAATATGACAACATGTGGACATTTGGGCTCATGTATCCAATTTGGTTTCCCCACTGTTGGAACCATAAGGTTGATTCCCATCATCTCCTCACGCTTCTAAAAGATTTGCCCTCAAATCTAAGGGGTCTTCTTTTGGGCTAATACCTAGTGTTTGTGTTTGCTTATTGGCTTGAGGTCTTAAAGAGCCATTGGTGTTTCTAATCTGTTCTTGAAAAGAGTGAACCTTAAACGGAGACATAGGAATCAAGACAATCCGTGTACCATCCTTCTGAAACATGTAAGTGTTTCTGAACCCGTCATGTAGCACCTTCTTGTCAAATAACCAAGGCTTACCTAGCAATAAATGAAAGGTGAAAGCACATCACAGATAATCTCATCACTATATCTATCTCCTATGCTGAATGGCACCTTTGCCCTCTGTGTAACATGCAAACTACCTCGGTCGTCTAACCAATGCAATTTATAAGGGTCTGGATGTGGGCTAGTGGCTAGTTGTAAGTTATTTACTAATGCAACAGATATGACATTAGTGCAACTAACAGCATCGATGAAAAGAACACATAGGTTACCTCAAATTTGATAAGGTGTGTGGAATAAGTTCTCCCTCTATATATCCTTGACATCTGGATATATGGTCATAATCCTACATAACACATTAATAGGTAAGTAATTTTCACCCTTTTTGTTCTCATGTGTCTTAGGGTTTTGATCATCATAATAATCTTGCAGAGTTATAGATAAATCTGTAGGCTCAACAACTTCTTCCTGATCATCTTCTTCGTTGCCCTCTATAATAGTCATCACCCTTTTATTGGGACACCGTGCAGCCATATGTCTAAAGCCCATGCATTTGAAACATTTAGTTTGGTGCATCTTCCTATTGGTTGACTCTGGTACTGTCTACCTAAAATCAGATCCAACCACCTCTTTACCTTTCCCAAAAACATTTTTCTCCTTATCAACGCTAGAGATATTTTTGTCTATAGCCTTAGCATGCTCCCTTACTCCCTTTTGTCCACCCATCTAACCATCTGCTCTAATAAGTTTAGTAGAAGTACCATACCTATTACTAGTGGCTTGGAGAGGATTGAATTGCCTCTACCTTTCCACTTTCAAGGATAACTGTATAGCCTCATCAAGTATATCATACCTTTGTAACTCTACAATGCAGGCAATCTCATATTTCAACTCAGACACAAATCGTGCTAGGGTTTGCTCAGGAGGCTCGATTGACCCACATATGATCATCAGTGTCTCAAACTCTTATACATAGTCATCTACTATTTTGCCTCCCTACCTTAGTGTTTGGAGACGCATAAACAGCTCCTGCCTGTAATGTTTAGGTATGAACCTTTTCCTCAAAACTCGTTTCATGTCCCTCTAGGTATGTATTTTAGCCTCTCTATCCCTTTGTCTACTAATCACCAGATTTTTCCACCACAAGGTAGCACAACCTATGAATTCCACAGTTGCAAGATGAACCATAGTGTTATCATCAATTTTATAACACTAGAATAGACACTCAACGTTGTCTTCCCAATCTAAGTAATTATCTATTGAACCCCTACCATTGAATGAAGGCATCTGCAGTTTCACATACTCCAATCCCCTAAGTAGTTTGAAATCCCTATTTGGGTATGGGTTAATCCCAAAATTATCATCTCTTTCCTCCATAAGAGCATGATAATCTCCTTCCACTCTTCTTCCCATATTACCTCCAATTGCTCCCTCCCTATGAACATTATGAGGAACTACCCTAAGTGGTGATGCCTAAGGATTTGCCACTAGTGGTTGTGGCATCGTCATCCGATCTATCCTTGTTGCTAATGTAGCAACAATAGTGGTGAGGTCCTGTAACTGCTCCTCTAAAGTTCTTCCACCTACAGTTCGATGACCCTGATCACCACTAACTTGGCTATTGGCCTCATTGCTAATTCCCCCATTCACACTATCATTCGACATGATTTTGAATTTTTTTTATCACTCAACACCAACTCATGGCACACTTACAACATAACAACTTCACAGTGCCAAGATCTCCAATTCACTATACGCTTTCACACCACACACACTTACACACCACGTCACAATCAACATGCCTCAACAACAACACACAACTTACAGTAGACACAACCACACCAACATCTCTACAGTTCAATCATCACAACACACTTACACACACCCACGGTGCTATACACCACTTCAACAGATTCACACCAACACACTCCCACACTTTAATTACACAACCACGACACACATAACTCCACCACGGTGCAAGCTAGAATCATAACACACATATATACTCTTAATTCACCGCAACAACAACAATGGAACAATTAATGAAAGCTTCTCTAAATGGTAAGAAAACAATTCAAAAATAGTCAAAGCGTATTAAGATCAACAATACACAATAACTATTAAACTTAAATTTTTTTTTTGAATTTAAATTGTTTCCCTATTTATCTACGGTAAGGATAAAATTTTGAAAAATGAACCCCAATTTCTTAATTCTTGCAAAGGAAAGAATATTGCAACAATCGACGCTACTCAAATGTTGAATTCAAATTCAAAGACTTCCCCTTCGTTTACTCACAACCTAATCATGGCAAGGATGCATCACTTTACAAGACTTCAATCAAATATCAAGCAAGCAATTCAAGAACAAATTCAACACAAGACTTCCAATGTCCCTTCACATAATCTAATTTCGATCTTGAAAGATCAAGAACCCTAAATCCCAATTGTGATTCATCAAATTCCTTTCTCTAAACCTTGCTCTAATACCAAAACTTATGATGTGCCCTACAATTCCAATTGTAAACACACCAATACAAGTGCGTGATCACTAAAACAATCCAACAAAGGCGTGATCAACAACAAGCTCTTGAACCTTAATTCAAGTGGATTCAAATGGAAATGATGCTAAATTATGATGAGGAACAATGCAATTGTATAATAAGTAAAGGGTAACAATACAAATGAACCGAATTCCACTCAAATAAGACTTGAATCAAATCTAAAAAATAGGAACCCTAATTCATGTGAAAGATAACAAGTAACATAAACAAATTGTATCTAGATATGATGCACTAGAAAACAATTGGTAGTAACTAGTTAAGGATTGATATTACTCACAATATCCTCAAGCTAATCTTGCCACAATTTCACAAGTGAAATTGATAAGAGTAAAGTTTGCATCCAAGGACTCTCCACACAGCAGAAAGGTGTATTTTCTCAAGTCTAAAAAGTTCCCTCTAAACCCTACTTAGCAAATATTTATACTTGCTTCAATTACGATAAAAAGAACAAAAAAAAATTACAAATAAGCCACTCAAATGACCGATTCTCAAACATAAAATTACAAGTACAAATAAGTCTTCAAATGGTCGGTTCTTCACTTCAATATAACACATTGTGGACCGGTGGATGTAAGTCCAAGAATGTCCCATAGTTGATCCTTAGTACATTTTATTTGCCATCTTGTAAAAACCGAGAAATATACTAACTAAAATGCAAAGATAAAGTATTATTAGATAAATATGACAACATGTGAGTATCTGGGCTCATGTATCTAATTTGGTTTCCCCACTATTAGAACCATAGGGCTAATTCCCATCACCTAAGGTTAGATTCCATTATAGTAATAATTAAGGATTGACAGGAGCAATCCGACTTCATGTTACAAAATCGAAACTAAGTAGTCTCATTTAAGTTTCAATGTTGTTTTGCGATCCTCACTAATCACAATCCAACTACTTTGTATTGCTAGTTGAGACCTCTAACTACTCTTAATATACTTTCTCCCATTATCTAATATGGCTCCACTCATTAGCTATCCACCAAATCATTCTTCAATGACTTAAATGCTTAACTACTGGGCTTATTGAATTAAGACTACTGCCCTAGTTAAGCCTAAGTTATCACTCGTTGACTCAAGATGACCATATACAAGCAACGGTCATATACTTAGCCAAATTTAATTATTAATCTGGTTTAGGTTTCCTATTCTGGCAAGTAACATGCATGTTACTGTGTAGCTTAACATCATGATCATGATCTTGTAAGTAAAGTCATCTCCAGAATTAGATCATAATGATAAGTCCTCTTCCATAACTTGTAAATCCATTATCACGCAAATTAAGAAACATAAGTCAATATTTGCTTAATAGAGTTATTTATTCATTCTTTAACTAAGTTTATTTCATCCAATCCATTAAGCTTGTAGGCTTAGTGGGCTTAACTTGCTACTCAACTAATTGTAAACCTATTTAGTTAGTGAGTCCATTTAGTATTACTAAATAGGCTCATTATCTTAGCCTAATTATTAATTTAATTAATAAATTACAATTTCATTAATTAATTAATCAATTAACTTAGCTAATTGAACCAATTCAAAGCTAGTGAACCAATTCAGGATAAGATTAAACTGATTTGGTAAATAATTTTGGATTTGGCTCATTTTTAAGGAATTTGGACCTAACCTAATTAAGTAAAATATTTTATCAATTTAGTTAACACAAACTAAGTTAGAAATCAATTTTATGTTAACCAAATTGAGACAAGCCGACTCAGTTCATTGTGAAATAGTTTGGATCAATTAGGCCTCGTCTAGGGTCCTATGATTGTTTCCTAATTGTTTATTCAATTTATCCATTATATTTATAACATATAATAAAGTTTATCCTAGAGTCCAATCTTAAATTGCCAGATTGTGGATATTCGAGAAATAGACACATTTATGACACTAAACAAAGCATATGAAATATGCTACATGGTATATATTAAAGTAAAAATGTGTTAATTACATAGGGCATATGACAAATAATTACATGTTTAGCTATATTTATTGGGAAATGTCCATAATACATTGATATATTAACTATCTACACGAATTAAACTCAGTCCATATGCTATAATAGACTCCTAATTCGATAGCAGTCACACTCCATTACCAAAGGGTGTATAGAGTCCAAAATTATACCCTAAATCTAACTCTCCTCGAGAAGGGAGAAGACGCTCTGATTATTTCCATAGGCTCCTCACATACACCTAGATGTATATATACCCCTAAGAAAATTATAGGGTCCGAGTTAGTAAAGCTTATGCTAGACTCATGGGTCATCGGTTATGAAAAGTGATAATAAAACATTATTCCAATTCAATATTCTAACTTGACATTTGCAAGAAAAGCTGATGGAACTATCACCATTAAGTTTGAAAGGAATATTGAGCAGGAGAGAAAAACACCATCAATATTTCCCACACTACTCGTGATATGACCAATTGAAAATTAGAAAGCATCTAAACGTGATAAGATGCATCAATAGGTCATTCAAAACTTTGGTCAAGATGGATAACCAAGATATTTCTTTAGAAACCCCTTCAATGAGCATAGTTATTTTGATGTTAACTACAAATATGATGATTGTTATGTCAGGAAAAACTTCTCAAATGACCATCTTAACGGAGGTCATGATGATAAAAGGAAGAAAAAAAAAGTCTTTCAATTATTAGAAAGGGTATTAAGAAGGGAATCCTACCATAGGACCTCTTAGAGAAGGTGCTGGATAATAGCAATACATGGTCCCTTATGGAGACCTAAGCAAGGAAAGTTATACCCTTCTTTGGATATTGATCATTCTCCTCCAAGAAGGAGAAATAGTTTAAAGCCATCGGAAAAATTACTCTATAAGATCTATAAGGGTTTTTAAAGAATTGAGATTAGGCTGGAGCCTCAACAAGTAGACACAGACGCTTCACCAATCCCAATTAGTAAAGGCTTTTTCCACTAGAACAAGAGAACTCTTAAACCATCCTTGGTCTAGGTTCCAAAGAATACCAGTATCCATTTGTAGTGAAAAGAAGGAAGGAGGATAAAGCCTCATCCTTGAAGCATGAAGAAAAAGGTGAACCACATGAACGAAAATTGAGGAGTAGCTTGGTGATATTATCTAAAAAGCTTAACAACAATCTGACAAGGATGGTAAAGATCCTCTAAGCATTTACATGACATAATTAAATGAGGAAATGGATTTTCCACCATTAGAGGAATACCAATAAACTAATATCCACATTTGCCGAGCAATAGGGACCTTATTGACAAGGATGCCTAAGGAAATCAAAAGAAGGGTAGCGTAGTAGAAGCCATTTGCAGTTGGCAAATTGATAATGCCTTAATGTAAAACAAAATTCTCAAGAAAATTGAGATTAATGTTGAAAATACTCAAGAAAGGTTGTCTACCACAGAAAAGAAGGGAAATGACTACTCTAAAATGATATCTGTCCTAAAAAAAAAATTAGACAAGGTAAAGAAGGCCATATCAACACTTAAAGTTACGTTATCTCAGTCTATAGAACAAAACATGGTTGAAATTAAGTGCTTAAATAGCGATCTTAGAGGCTAGGTAAAAGATTTTTCCTTCTAGATTCAACTTAATTACTCTAGACGTACAAAATGTGATAGGAATCATATACCTATAGGACCTATCGCCAGAGTAAGAGCCAAAGGATTACAAAATTTGGCAATGAGGGTCCTCTTTAAACAATTAGACCCTGATGATACTTGTTTAGTATCTTCTTTTCCATTATATAATTGTTATGCATTCCAGTAAGTGCATTTATTGGTTCTACAGGATGGCGGGTAAATTTCACTAAGGATCAATTGTGAGTCATTTATGGACTTACATCAATAAAAACAACCAATCCAATATTATTCCATGAAATTGAAGAAGTTGGTCACTTATGAGGGTTTACTTGTAATGTTCTTTTAGTGCTAAAACCGATCACTTGTTGTTTTTCACTTGTAATTTTTTTTCTTTATTAAATTTGCCCTATTTAGAGAAAGTATAAATACTTGCAAAGTAGGGTTAGAAGGAGGCTTTTTGACATATACATTTTGGCTGCCTTTTTACTTGTAAGGGATTGACTCTTCATAAAATACTCTTATCAATTCAAGTTTGGATTGGGGCGAGTGGACTTGGATTTGTTGTGAGTAATATCAACAAATTACAAGTTGATCCTAATTCCAACTAGTGCGTAATATTTGGTAAGGAATTAGTTATTCTCATTTTGTTCTTGTTTCACGCAATTAGGGTCCATTTTTCAACCTAGGGTTCACGCTATTTAGTTGGAAATTGGAATCAATTGTGCTTGTTTCTTTGTTGGTATTGGAATTCCAATTGAGCACATCATAATTCGATATCAAAGCAAACTAATTCATGCAATTAGGGTTCACATGGTAATTGGAATCACGCCATTTTGTGAACTTTGTTTAGTTGATTCTTCAATTGGCTTTGTGTACTTGTAATTAGATTGTTGGCACATCATAATTTTCAGTATCAAAGCAAGGGTTTTGAGAAGGCATTGTGTGATTTTCAATTTGGGAATTAGGGTTCTTGATCTTCCATTTCTTAATTGAAGTGATTTGAAGTGGAATTGAAGTAATTATAAGTGATTGTATTGTGATATACCTTTATTATTGCGGAATTGGAAGTGGAAATTTCAAACTTGACCTTTCTATTCTTCATGATGTGCCTTTATCCAATTATAAGCACACAATGCAATTTAGGATTCGATTAAATGATATACGATCAAAATGGCATGAATCTTAATTGAAAATGGAACCTAAAAATGGCGTGAAAAGGATAGAAAAGAAAAGAACTAATTTCTTACCAGATATTACGCACCAGTTTGAATTAGGTTCAATTTTGATGTTGTTGATATTACGCACAACACAATCAAAATCTACTCGCCACAAATTCTAAGAGAACTTGATAAGAGCAATTGTGTAAAAGGAAGTGTCCCTTGCAGTTTCAATATCTCAAAAATGATAAGTTCAAAAAGTCCCATCTAAAACCTACTTAGCAAGTATTTATACTTACTCTAATTAGGGTAAAGTCAACAAAACAAAATTATAAATAAAACCAACAAGTGACCGGTTTAGAATCAACAAAAGTCAAGTACAAATAAGTCTTTAAATCGCCGATTCTTCACTTTAATAGAACACATTGTGGACCGGTTCTTCTTTGATTTATGTAGGTCCATGAATAACCCATAGACTAAGCTTTAGTGAGTTTATCCACCATCTTGTAAAAATAGACAAGTTTACCTACTGGACTAAATAACAAATAAGTAATAGAAAAGAAGATATTAAACAAATATTCTCGGGATTTCATTGTTCAAAGAGGACCCTCATCGCAAAATTTTGCAACCCTCTAGCTCTTACTCTTATGATAGGTCCTGTAGGAATTTTATTTCTATCATCTCCTCGGGCCTCAATGATGCAAATTTTTCTAGCACTCTAGATGTTCTTGGATCTCGATTTGGGTGATGATCCAAATCACTCATAATTCACCTTATTTCTTTTATCTAATAAATGTTTCAGTAATAATCTTACAGGTACAATAATATTTCTCCATGGGATACCAAATGACTTACATTAGTTGACCACCACAGGACATCATCAAATTATCATCCAATGGCCCGTTGAGATTGACATCGCTTCGATGCCTTGGCTCTTTGAGGATTTAAATTATTTTTGAATTTGTAATTTTTCTTTGGACTATTTATGTTGTAATTTCTTTTAGGATACTTTCATTTGTTTGTAATTGTCTTTTAGGATCGGTTACCCTAAAAGTGGCATAGTTGTAATTTTGTAGACTTTTTAACCCTAAAGGGAGTAAGTATAAATACTTGCTTAAGTAGGGTTTTGAGGGGAGAATTTTTCATAATAGACATACACTTTTACGTGAGAGAATTAGGGTTCTTCCTTAGTTCAATTCCTCTTATCAATTTCAATCCCAAGAATTGGAATTGTGGCGAGTGCAACAAAGAGAAATTGTGAGTTATATCAATTTCTATTTGTTGTGTTTCTTTTCTTCTCTAGTAAGTCATATCTAGGGTTAGATTGAAGTTTTCTTGGTCAAATTTGATTGCATTTGTAATCAAATTATTATTGCTTAATTGTTTGGTTTTTAGCACTTGTTTGTTACCATTAATATTTACTTCATTTGAACTATGGTTTACATTGTTGGGAAAAGGGGATCTCAGAGGTGGTTCTTGTTGATTTTGTGTGTTATTTCACATGGTTTTCAAGAACATTAGTGATCTACATTGAGGAATACAACATTGTGTAATTCATTTCATGAAATATAGCATTCGATTCATCTATTGTAATTAGGTTTCACGCAAGAATTTGCTCCACCTTGAACCAAATTGACCTTCTCCTTTAGGGACTGCTAAATTGTTCATTTTTTTGTGCTTAATCTTGGTTTTAGGCACATCATAATTTGGTATCAGAGCAACCTAATTTAGATACTTAAGATTGATCACATCCTCATTGGAAGAATTGGTTATAAACATTGAGATTTGACACCATTTGGAAGCTAGTTTGATTGATATTATTTGATTATTTTTCAAATTGGTTTTACATGTGCTTAATCTTGGTTTTAGGCACATCATAATTTGGTATCAGAGCTTGTGGTTGTGAGAAGGGATTATTTGATTTTGAATGTCGGAAATCTAGGGTTCTTGATCTTACAACTTCATTCCGAAATTGAGAGTAAAAATTGAATTGTTGGTGTTGTTACATGAAGTGGCGTGATTATCTTGCTTAGGGAGTTGAATTTGCTGCTTGTTGGAGTGAGTTTTGAGTACTTGTTGAAGCTTCTATGTTGTTGATTTCACCGTGAAGGGAAGAGGAGAGTTAGTGCATTTTTGAACCTAAATGTGGAAGTGTGAAGTATCTTCAATTGTGTAGAAAGAAGAAGCGTGAAATTTGCATGTTTGTTTTCGGAAATAGAGGGTGTAATTGAGCATTTCCATATTTGACTTATGTAGAAGATTTGGGAAATATTTGACTTTCAAAATAAACATTAAGTTGAAGAAATTAATGTATGGTTATTTGAATTTGAAAATTACTTCTTACTAATTATGGAAGGGTTGCAATTAGTAAAGTGGTTTGATTTTCAAATTTAAATTGTTGCTATTTTATGTATATGTGGTGGTTTGCTTTGGTGTTTTGTAGTGGTGAAAATTTGTATGTTTGGAAGTGTGAACCGTAGGGTGTGTGTGTTGTGTTTTGGGGTGTGAATTGTGGTGTAAAGAGGGAAATATTGAGTTGTTAGAGTTGTGTTATGTGTGTGTTGAATAGAAGGAACATTAGGACTATGACTTGAAGGTGTATGTGTGTAAAGTTGTGTTTGTAAAATTTTGAGAAGGTTGTGTGCATTGCAGTGTGGATTATTTTTGGTGTGTGCATTGTGTACAATTGTAGGAGGCGTGATTGAAGTAGCACCGTGAGCAAAGAGGAGTAGTGTGGCGGTGGATTTGTGCATTTTGTATTTGTTGAAGTGCTGCACATTGTGCTTATTTGTAGTATGGAATCAAGGCAAGAAAAGGAAGGTTGAGTAGTGAAATTTAAAATTCAAACAACTCATTTAAGTGTGAAAGTAATGGAACTAGTTACTTAAACACTTGTTGTTGAATTTAATTCTATCTACTTAAGAGTAGTTGCGTGTGTACTTCATTTATTAAAATTATTTAGAGTACTAAATTATTTTCTTGTGCCTTTGAAGCTCTTTGAGACGTGAGCTATTACATCATTGTAGTTGCTAAAACGTGTGGATTGCTGTTGTTGAAGGTGTGCTGTAAATTGTAGGACTACTTCTTCAAATCACATCATGTCCAATGAGAGTGTGAATGGGGGAATTGGCAATGAGGCCAATAGCCAGGTTGGTAGAGGTTAGGGCCATAATATTATAAGTAGGAAGAATTTGGAAGAACAACTCCAGGATCTTACTACCATAGTTTCAACTTTAGCAACTAGGATTGATAGGATGACATTGTTACAACCACCAATGGTGAACCTTCAAGCACCACCTCGGGTAGCTCTACAGAACGTTTAGAGAGAAAGGGTAGTGGGAGATGGAAATCTGAATAGAACGATGGAGGGAGATCATCACCCTTATAAGGAAGAGAGGGATGACAACTTTGGGGTTAATCCTTACTCGAATAGGGATTTTAGGCTAACTCGGAGATTGAAATATATGAAGTTGCAGATGCCTTCTTATGATGGCAAGGGATCAGTTGACGATTATCTGGACTAAGAGGATAAGGTTGAGGGTCTCTTTGGATGCTATGAGATTGATGATAACACCCGAGTCCGATTGATTGCTGTCAAGTGATGGGAAAATTTTCGGCACCATCGACACTTTCAGAACTCGATTTAGATGATGATCCAAATCACTCATATTTTATGTCATTTATTTTCATCTAATAAGTATTTGAGAAATAATCTTACAGGTACAATAATAATTGTCCATGGGATGCTAATATGTCCTACACTAGTTGATGGACAAGGGACATCTTTAGATTTACAATCAAAGATCCGCTGTGATTGTTTCCATTCCGAAGCATTGGCTCATGAAGACTTATGATATTTTATATTTTGTAATTGTTTTATGGACCATTTATTGTTGTATTTTCTTTTGGGACACTTTCATTTTATTGTAATTTTCATTTAAGACTGGCCACCTTAAAAATGACAAACTTGTAATTTTTCACCATTTTCTAACCCTAGGAGTAGTAAGTATAAATACTTGCTTATAGTAGGGTTTCGGGAGGCCATTTTTTCATATTTGAAACATACACTTTACGTGTGGAATTAGGGTTCTTCCTAGTTCAATTTCTCTTATCAATTTCAATCCCAAGAATTGGAATTGTGGCGAGTGCAACAAGGGGAAATTGTGAGTCATATAAATTCCTCCTTTGTTGTTTTTCATTTAATCTCTAATGAGTCATATCTAGGGTTGAATTGGAAGTTTCTTGGTTTGATTTTTTATTTCATTTATGATCAATTATCTTGTTTAAGGTTGATTACTTTAGTACTTGATATTTCATCTCATTGTTGGTGTGAATGTGTGCTTGTGTTGGAAGAAGATATATCACGGTTTTGGTGCTTTTCTTCTTCATATATTTCACGTGGAATTCACTTGATTTTATTTTTATTTAGTGAAGTTTATCATTATTCGATGTTGATGGCATCTTTAAACCTTTAGATTGCATCAAATTTCCATTAGGGCCACGCAAATTCCATTTCTATTGGACCAGTTTATATGTGAGTTGAGGATTGTTTTCTTTGATTCATTTGATTGTGCTTGGACTTAGTTTTGAGCACATCATCTTTTGGTATCAGAACACAAGTTAAGAGAAGGGATTAAGTGTTGGTTGAATTCTTGATCATCACACTCAATTAGGGTTCTTCATATTGTTAACCGAAATTGTGTATTGTGAATTGAGTTGCGAAATTGTCTTGATTGAAAATTGAATTTACTACTTGTTGAAGTTGAATTGAAGGGATTGTTGTAGCTTCTTGTGGTTGATCATTCTCGTGGAAGGGAAGAAGAGTAGAAGTGTGTTATTGTTTCAAATTTTCGAATTTGAAATTTACCCATCCATACTGTGATTGATTTGTTGTTTGAAGAAGCTTATGGATTGTGTTGTGTGAATCCTTGTGCAATTCGGAATTGGAGGAGTGTAATTTTCCAAATTTGCATTGTGTAGATAGTAGGGAATCTATTTGAATTCAAACACATCAATTAAGTTGAGGAGTTAATGAGTGATTGTTTGAATTTGAAAATCATTTTTTACCAATTGTGGAAGGGTTGCACTTAGTGAAATGGTTGAACTTCATATTTGAATTGCTGCCTATTTGTGTAAAGTTGTGGTTAGAACTTGTGGGAAGTGGAGTACATTTTGTTATTATTGCAGTGGAAGTGGAGTGCATTTTTGTTGTTGTTGCCATGGGAGTGGATTCTTACAACGTGAGTGTATTAATTGTTGTTTGAAATAAAGTGGCGGTGTGAATTAAATTGGTGTGGAATTGTTGGTGAAGTGAGTGTCTTGTGGAATTTGGAAAAGTTGTTGCACCGTGATTTGAAAAGAGTAGGGAAATATTATTGTTGTGGTGATTGAATGTGTTATGCACCGTGTATAGAAAAGGTGTGGGTGTGTGGCATTATATTTGTGTGCTAAGAAAATAGTGTGTGTATGTTGATTAAAAAGGGGATTGCAAGTGTTGCATGTGGTGGTGAATTATAGAAGTGTTGCACCGTGATGTGTTAATGTATTGTGGAGAAGAGTGCTACATGTGGATTATAATAGCATACTTATGTTTTGAGTGAAGTTAAGTGGAGTTGTTTGTTTTCCTTTCGTAGTGGCTATTGTGTGGCGTTAAAGGAAGTGTGGTTGTGAGGTGTGCTCCTTCGCTTCAAATTGACTTTGAGGTTCAATATACCGAGTCTACAACTATGTCGAATGATAGCGTAAATGGGGGAATTGGCGATGAAGCCAATAGTTAGGTTAGTGGAGGTCAAGGTCATAATGTTGTAGGTAGGAGGACCTTAGAAGAATAGCTCTAGGATCTTACTACCATAGTTGCTACTTTGGCAACTAGGATTGATAGAATGACATTACCATAACCACCAGTGGTAAACCATCAGGCACCACCTCGGGTTGCTCCACAAAATCCTCATCGAAATAGAGTAGAGGGAGATAGAAATCTGAATAGAAGGATGGGTGAGGAGTATCTTCCATACAGGGGAGAAAGGGGTGACAATTTTGGGGCTAGTCTATATCAAAATAGGAATTTCAGGCCACCTTGGGGCTTAGAGTACGTGAAATTGCAGATGCCTTCTTATGATGGCAAGGGATCAGTTGATGATTATTTAGATTGGGAGGATAAGGTTGAGGGTCTCTTTGAATGTTATGAGATCGATGATAATACCAGGGTCCAATTGGCTGCTGTTGAGTTTATAGGGTACGCTGCATTATGGTGGAAGAATTTGATTATCAGTAGGTGTAGGGATGGAGAGGCTGAGATTCAGACATGGAGGGATATGAAAAGGGTATTGAGAAAAAGGTTCATTCCTGAGCACTATAAACAAGAACTGTTTATGCGACTGTAGACCTTGAGGCAGGGAGGTATGATAGTGGATGATTATGTGCAGGAATTTAAAACCCTCATGATTAGGTGTGGGTCCATTGAACCTCCCGAACAAACCATAGCATGCTTCGTCTCAGGCTTGAAATATGAAATAGCGTGTATTGTTGAGCTGCAGCGCTATAGTACACTTGATGAGGCTATTCAGTTGGACTTGAAAGTGGAGAGACAAAGGAGGTCTAACTTGTTTAGGGCTCCGAGTAGTAGGCCCAATGCTATTACTAGACCTATATCAGCTAACGGTCGATGAAGGGGAACAAAAGCGGTAGGTGAGGCAGTGAGAGTAGCAGACAAAACTACGCCAAATACTATTAGAGAAAATTTACCTACTAGGAAGGGTAAAGAGGTAATAACACCAGATGTGAGGCAGACTGCTCCTAGATCTACTAGTGGAAAGGCATGCCAGATCAAGTGCTTTAAATGCATGGGATTTGGGCATATGGCAGCATAGTGTCCAAATAGGAGGGTGATAACTGTTATGGAGGGCAGTGGGGAGGATGTTGATGATGACAATGAACAGATTGAACCTCCAGATTTACCAATGATATTGCAAGAGTATTATGATGACCAGACTACAGATTCACATGAGGAGCGTACAAGTGAATAATATCTCCCATTAATGTGTTATGCAGGGCTCTAACTATATCTCTTGATACTAGAGACATTTAGAGGGAGAACATATTTCACACCTCTTGCAGAACCAGAGGTAACCTTTATGTACTCATCATTGATAGTGGTAGTTGCACGAATGTTATATCTACTACACTGTTAGACAAATTACATCTGTCTACTATTCTACATCTTAGCCCTTATAATTTGCATTGGCTGGATAATCGAGGTAGTATGTGTGTTACACTTAGGGCGAAGGTTCCTATGAGTGTTGGGCAGAAATATCATGATGAGATCCTGTGTGATGTAGTCCCTATGTATGCATTCCATTTGCTGTTAGGTCAGCCTTGGTTGTTTGATTAGCGGGTGTTACATGATGGGTTTAGAAATACCTACATGTTCAGCATGGGCGAATTTCGCATAGTTCTATCGCCAATGACTCCATTTGAGGTACATGGGTTTCAAGAACAGATCAAAACTACATCCACTACATTTGATAGCCAAAAGAGTAGGACAACAGAGACATTAGGGTTCAGTTCCAAAACTGATCCTCTAGATTTGAGGGCAAATCGTTCAGAAGCCCGAGAAGATGATGAGAAAATTTCTGACACCATCGATACTTTCAGAAATCGATTTGGATGATGATCCAAATCGCTCATATTTTATGTCATTTCTTTTCATCTAATAAGTATTTGAAAAATAATCTTACAGGTACAATAATAATTCTCCATGGGATGCCAATTTATCCTATACTAGTTGATGGACACGGGACATCTTTAGATTTACAATCAAAGATCTGTTGCGATTGTTTCCATTCCGAAGCATTGGCTCATGAAGACTTATGATATTTTGTACTTTGTAATTGTTTTATGGACCATTTATTGTTGTATTTTCTTTTGGGACACTTTAATTTTATTGTAATTTTCATTTGGGATCGGCCACCTTAAAAGTGGTAAACTTGTAATTTTTGACCATTTTCTAACCTTAGGAGTAGCAAGTATAAATACTTCCTTATAGCAGGGTTTAGGGAGGCCATTTTTGCATATTTGAAACATACACTTTACGTGTGGAGTTAGGGTTCTTCCTAGTTCAATTTCTCTTATCAATTTCAATCCCAAGAATTGGAATTGTGGCGAGTGCAACAAGGGGAAATTGTGAGTCATATAAATTCCTTTTTGTTGTTTTTCATTTCATCTCTAGTGAGTCATATCTAGGGTTGAATTGGAAGTTTCTTGGTCTAATTTTTTATTTCATTTATGATCAATTATCTTGTTTAAGGTTGATTACTTTAGTACTTGATATTTCATCTCATTGGTGGCGTGAATTTGTGCTTGTGTTGGAAGAGGATATATCACAGTTTTGGTGCTTTTCTTCTTCATATATTTCACGTGGAATTCACTTGATTTTATTGTTAGTTAGTGAAGTTTATCATCATTGGATGTTGATGGCATCTTTGAACCTTTGGATTGCATCAAATTTCCATTAGGGCCATGCAAATTCCATTTCTATTGGACCGGTTTGTATGTGAGTTGAGCATTGTTTTCTTTGATTCATTTGATTGTGCTTGGACTTGGTTTTAGGCACATCATCGAGTTTATAGGATATGCTGTCTTATGGTGAAAGAATTTGATTATCAGCAAACGTAAGGATGGGAAGGCTAAGATTCAAACATGGAGGGATATGAAAAAGGGTGTTAAAAAACAGATTTATTCCTGAGCACTATAAGTAGGAACTATTCATGCGACTATAAGCATTAAGGCAGGGAGGCAAGATAGTTGATGATTATGTGCAGGAATTTGAAACCTTCATGATTAGATGTAGGTCAATCGAACCTCCAGAATAAACCCTAGCACGTTTCGTCTCCGGGCTAAAATATGAGATAGCGTGTGTTGTTGAGCTGCAGCGATGTAGTACACTTGATGAGGCTATTCAGTTGGCCTTGAAAGTGGAAAGGTAAAGGAGGTCTAACTTGTTTAGGGCTCTAAGCAGCAGGCCCAATACTACTACTAGACCCATGGCAACTGATGGTCAATCAAGAGGAACAAAGGCGGCAGGTGAGACAGTGGGAACAGTAGATAAAACTACCCCTAGCACTACTAGAGAAAATATACTCTCTGGGAAGGGTAAAGAGGTAATAGTACCAAATGTGAGGCAGACTGTTCTTGGATTTACTAGTGGAAAAGTATGCCAAATCAAATGCTTTAAGTGCATGGGATTTGGGCATATGGCAGCATAGTGTCCAAATAAGAGGGTGATGACTATTATGGAGGGCGTTGAAGAAGATGTTGAGGTTGAGGAGGAACAGGCTGAGCTTATAGATTTGTCCGTAGCACTACAAGAGTACTATGATGATCAGACTGCAGAAACACATGAGGAGCGTACAGGTGAACAGTATCTACCCATTAATGTGTGATGCAGGACTCTAACCTTATCTCCTGATGCTAAAGACATATAGAGGGAGAACATATTCCACACCTATTTTTTACTAGATTTTTATCTTCTTGTAGCTAAATAGTGTATTTCAAGTTTTGCAAACGTTTCTTCTGGACTTTTCACCTAATTTAGGTGAATTATTAAACATTACAATCGTGTTTAATGCATCGTTATATTAATTAAGTTATCTTACACCTTTTATACGTTTATGTGATAGAATCTCCAAGCAATAGGGTGTTTATTATGCCATCTAAAATCCCCCTTGATCCTCATAATGATAGTGAAAGTAGTCAAGATGATAGCTTATGAAAGGGAGTTTATTTTGGTTCTAACCTTTTTGAAGAGGGTGATGAAAGTGGGGAAGAAAGTAGTTTGTGAAGGATAATTTATTTTGTTAGTGACTTTTTGATAGATGATAATTAGATTGAGCAATAGAATAGCTAGTTTATGAATAACAGTTTATTGTATGGTCACTTTTTGGAAGTTGATTATCAATTTGGGCAACAGTAGGCTATCAATAGAGAGTTTATTTTACTACTAAGTTCTGTAAAGTTTAGATAATATTATTTGGGATATGTTAATGTCTACTTTTGTAAAGTATAGTTGATGATGGAAGTGGACAATTATAAGCATATATGCAAATGTCCACTTTTTTCACCTTTATTATTTTATTGCATACTATTTTATTACATGTTTAAGTTGTTACATTTATAAATAGACTTATCATATCATTGTAACAATCATTTTTTGTGACGTTTAAACGTTACCAAAAGCATTTTATTCACACTTAAACATTACTAAATATTAGTTATTTATGGTATTTAAATGTTACAAAAAATGCATATTAGTAACATTTAAACCCTTTTTTTCTGATATTTAAACATTAACGATTTTTCATGTTTTTATGACGTTTAAACATTACTAAAAAAAATGAATTTTGGCATCAAATTATATACTTTTACTAACATTCAAAAGTTACTAAATATCGCTTATTGGTGACATTTAAATGTTACTATTATTAATTTATTGGTGACGTTTACCTTTTAAACATCACCAAATACTTTCCGTAACAAACTTTTAGTAACATCTATTTATAACTTTTACTAAACGTTATTAAATGTCTTTTATAACTTTTATTTAGTTTTAGCTAGCGTTTATTAAATGTCACAAAATGTCAAAATTCTTGTAGTGATATTTTATGGTTGTGCAAGACAAATTGTTTCTAAATATACTTACCACTTTGCAAACCATTTTGTGAAATTTTGAAGAGTAGAACTTTAGAATCTAAACATAATTAGCTAGCTTATGGTTCTAGTCTAGTATAGAGGTGAGTAGCTTGATTTTGCACATTTTAAGGCTTTTTGATCTGCTTGCCAAATGTATGACCAAAGGTCAAACAAGACTTGGATGTGCCAAAGGTCTAAATCTATAAATATTTTCCATAAAAGATATAACATGTAGAGTGATCCGATTTAGGCCTATCACTTTTTTCTTTTTTTCCAATTTATATAGCTAGTTATTTTGGGGAATAAGTTTATGCATTGAAATAGAATATTTATTTATGTTTGCTTTAATCTAATCATATGGTACTACATATTAGATATAAGAAAAAAGGGGGATATACTAAGACTCTTCATAACATGACAACATGCAATTATAGAAAATGTAGATTAAAAAAAGAAAAAAGATATAAACATTTAGAGATAGGGAAACTTAAAGCTCATTTCTTTACCTATTTGAAAGTGAATGTTTGTCAAGTAATGAAAATATTGGGATAAGATAGACATTGAATACAAATTTGATGGGGTAAAAAAACGAAAAAAAAATTGAGTTAAATAGGATACTAGCATGCATATTAATTCAAAGCTATTCATATAACTTTAGTATATGTATTTGAATTAAATCATTACTTAGGCTAGGTTTCTTCAAATGAAGAGGTTTTTTAGAATTTTCTTAACATTGTTTTTATTTGAAGCCTTATAATTGCTAAATTTTAATGTAGTAATCTAAGAGATTAAGATTACTAATGAATTTTATGTAAAGCTCTATGTAAAAAGTAGCCAATAACCAAGTCAATAAATACTAATGAACTCTTTGTGACGCAGCGAGGAAAGCGTAACGAAACAAATCCGAATATGGATTGGTTTCACAACAACAAAGAATAGCTCTTTGATGCAAACTCTAGTTGCGCACAACCGATAAACGAAGATAATTCTCTCTCGAAGTGTGTTTCAAAATATGAATAAAACGTAACCCTAACATATCTGACAAAAGGGTATATATACTTCCCCGTAAAATATCTAAAAGGGGAAAATCTAAGTGTACACGTGGAAATAAATAATGATATACACGTCTATAATCTATCGCATACACGGCCATGCCTCTAGGCCGTGTATGTTTCTGGGCATGTGACAAGCGCAGTACACGGCCGTGTCCCAGGTCATGCCTAAACCCGTGTAAGCTTCTGTGAAAATCCTGATAGAATACACGACCGTGTCTTTAGCCATGCCTGAGCCTGTGTAAGCTTCTGTGAAGATCCTGATAGAACACACGATCATGTCTCTGGCCGTGCCTGTACCCGTGTGTCAACCTGTGTCCTCCATGACGTTCGCATCATTCTCTTCCACCAAGGAAGAACTCGACCCCGAGTTCGCTTCTGGATAAAGGGGTTTGTTATCTTCGTAGAATGGGGACAAATCAGCCACGTTGAAGGTCTTGGAGATTCTCATGTTTTCCGGAAGTCCAACCATGTAGGAGTTGTCATTGATCTTGGCGACGATATTATAGGGCCCATACTTCTTCGGTTGCTACTTGTTATATGTTCCCATGGGAAAGCGTTCTTTCCTTAAGAACAACATCACTGGATCTCCCACCTTGAACAACTTCTTCTTCCTATGTTTGTCGGCGGCTTTCTTATATCGCTCATTTACTTTCTCAATTTGTTCTTTGACTTCCGATGCCACAATGTGGTACTGTGCCACCAGGTGCTTTGCCGCTACGTTGGTCTCCACACCTTTGGGTAAGGAAACTAGGTCCAGAGCGTGAGAAGGTGCCTTGGTATAGACCACTGAAAAAGGTGATCTACTAGTAGTTCTATGGATTGAGTTGTTGTAGGCGAACTCTGCTTGAGACAATGCCAGGTCCCATTGCTTTGGCTTCTCTCCATAAATGCTTCTTATTAGATTTCCAAGGGTCTTGTTCATCACTTCGGTTTGCCCATCGGTTTGTGGGTGGGCTGTGCTACTGAAGTTAAGAGACGAGTTGAACATGTACTAAAGCGTCCTCCAGAAATGGCTAAGGAATCGGGTGTCCCTATCAGAAGTGATAGACTTGGGAACTCCATGTAATCTGACCACCTCCTTAAAGAATAGTTTGGCCATGTTCTGGGCATCCGCCGTCTTCCTGCATGGGATGAAGTAAGCCATCTTGGAAAACCTGTCCACAACTACAAAAACAGTGTCAGTACCTCGTTGGGTATGAGGCAAACCTAATATAAAATCCATGGATAGGTCTTCCTAGATGTTCTCAGGTACGGGTAACAGAGTGTATAGCCCCGTATTCTGAGAGTGCCCCTTTCATGTCTGACAGATGTAGCATCGTTGCACTATCCGACTTACATCCCTTCGCAACTGAGGCCAATGGTATCTTGCAGCCAGTGTTTTGTCCCGCCCCAAATGGCCGACTAATCCCCCTCCATGGAGATCTCTTATCACCTTCTCTCTCAAGGAGGATGTAGGGATGCATAGTTGGTTCCCCCTCATCAAATAACCCTCCAGAATGTAATAATTGTCATTGGGTTTCTTATTGGTGCATTTTCTCTAGGTAACTTCGAAATCTTCATCCGTCTCATACAACTCCTTTAATTGTTCGAACCCAACCACCTCAGCTCTCATAGTCACTAGCAGATTTTCTCTTCGTCTTAATGCGTTGGCCACCTTGTTCTAAATCCCCGATTTATGCATCAGGCGAAACAGGAACTTCTGCAAGAACTGTATCCATCTGACGTGCATGTCTTTGCATGTACGGGTCTGATTGCTCAGGTGTTTTAAGGCGACACAATCTAAATATAATACAAACTCTTTGCTAACAAAATAATGCTCCCACACTCTCAAGGTTTTAACCACGGAATAAAACTCTTTGTCATACGTGGACCATTTTCTCCTGGCCTCGCAAAGTTTCTCACTATAGAAAGTGACAGGTCTCTTCTCTTGAGAGAGTACCGCACCAATACCTACACCACTGGCATCACAGTCAACTTTGAATAGTTTGTTGAAGTCTGATAAGTCTAGTACGGGCGCACTACATAGTCTCTCTTTGAGCACTGCGAATCCCGACTCAGCTTCCCCGTCCCAGCGAAACTTTCCTTTCTTTAAGCACTCAGTCAAGGAGGCTGCCACCGTGCTAAAGTGGTGTATAAAATGCCTATAGAATCCCGCTAACCCTAGAAAACTCCTTAGCTCGGTGATGGTCTTGGGTGTAGGCCAATCCCTAATGGCTCGCACCTTATCCTCATCCACTGTGATACCTTCTCCACTCACTATGAATCTTAAGAACAACAACCTCGGTGACAGGAATACACATTTCTTGAGATTAGCATAAAGCTTGTTCTCTTTCAGGACCATCAAAACATCCTTTAAATGCATTAGATGTTCCTCCCGAGTCTTGCTATATATTAGGATGTCATCAAAATATACAACAACGAACCGACCTATAAATGATTTAAGTACCTGATTCATCACGCACATGAAGGTACTTGGTGCATTGCTGAGTCCGAATGGCATAAACATCCATTCGTACAATCCCTCTTTCGTCTTGAAGGCGGTCTTCCACTTATCCCCAGGTCTGACCCAAATTTGATGGTATCCGCTTCTAAGATCTATCTTGGAGAATACTACTGCCCCACTCAACCGATCCAACATGTCCTCAATGCGAGGTATTGAGAATTTATACCCAATTGTGATCTTGTTGATCGCTCGGCTGTCCACACACATCCTCTAACTCTCATCCTTCTTAGGTGTTAGTAGTGCTGGTATGGCACATGGACTCAAGCTATCTCGAATGGATCCTTTATCGAGTAAGTCCTGGACCTTCTCCTGTAAGACCTCCGTTTCTTTGGGACTCATCCGGTAGTGAGGGAGGTTAGGAAGACTAGCTCGAGGCACCAAGTCGATGTGATGCTGGATGTCTTGCAATGGAGGTAGTCCCTCTGGTAAGTCTTCCAGAACTACTTCTCTAAATTCCTCTAGTAATCCCTTCACTTCCTCCGAAATCTCTACGTTACTCATGTCCTCTCCCGCATTCTTCACTACTAGAGCATACATCAAGCGGGGCTCTTTAATGTCCTCGATCATCTCCCTTTTCGATTGAGTGATCATAAGAAAAGATCTTCCTTCCACCTTCTGGGTTTTGGGTCGCTTATCCGATAATGGAAATAGCGTATATTTCACTCCCTCCTTCTCCAACCTATATTTGTTCTCCTTCTCGACATGTTGGGCATCTACATCAAATTGCCAAGGCCGTCCGAACAACAAATGACAAGAATCCATATTGATGATGTCGCAGTATACCTCATCTCGATATTTGCCAATTGAAAAAGGAACTCGACACCTCTCTTTCACCTCTATTCGCTCTGCCGCTTTGATCCATCCGATGGTGTAAGGACTCGGATGTTTCTCTATCGGTAATTAGAGCTTCTTCACGACCTCCTTTCCGATGATGTTCTCACAGCTCCCACTATCGACAATTAAGTCAAACACTCTCCCACCAATCGTGCATTTAATGCGAAACAACTGGTGTCGCTGTGAACTATCCTCTTGCTTCGGTGCTAACATCATCCTTCTAATTACATAATTAGGCTCCACTACATCGTCAACCTCTTCATAGTACTCTTCATCACCGTCAGGCTCACAACACACTTCTTCCTCCTCTTCCCTTTTGACAATGTTTACAGTTCGTCGATTTGGGTACTCATTTGATCGATGTCCCGGCTGATTACATCTATAGCATTTTCCCTGTATTGGCTTGGCATATGGGTTGTTTTGCCTTGGGGCTTCTTTACTCTCCACCGGTCTCTTTCCTTCCGCCTTGTTTCCTTTCCTGTCCATACTCCCTGTTGGTTTTTCAACCACTCCTCTAGGTCTCTCACCAATCACCCTACTACTGTTACTAGGATTATCGTAAGTGTAAGTTCTTGTACTTCCTCCAAACCTTACGCTCTGCTCTTGTATCATCATTTTTGCCCGAAGGGCCAAGTTCTTGGCTTCATTCACGGTTTTGAACACCGTCACTCCTATCTTATCTCTAATCTGAGGCTTCAACCCGTCTACAAACCGTGCCACCTGTTAACCCTCAGTCTCCCTCAAATCATTCCTCTCCGCTAACCTCATGAACTCCGCGGTGTACTCATGCACCGTCCTCTGCCCTTGTCGGCACCGTTGATACTGTTGGAAAAGAATTTGCTCGTAGTCGGGTGGCAAGAAATCTCTTTGCAAAAGATTCCTCATGCGATACCATGATCTAATAGGTTGCCGCCCTTCCCTTTGCCTACGGTGCTGCAACCGATCCCACCATGCAGACGCCCCGCCTT
Organism: Laguncularia racemosa; assembly: GCA_037954665.1. NCBI lineage: Eukaryota > Viridiplantae > Streptophyta > Magnoliopsida > Myrtales > Combretaceae > Laguncularia > Laguncularia racemosa. Next base: position 11,355,677 of record JBBMOL010000002.1, on the reverse strand, counting down.
TCAATCTACAAGCAACCATTCTTACCCTTCTATCTTCAGGAACTTCCATATAATCAAAGAACCTATCGACCTCGAATAGCCAATCTAAAAATTCCTCTATATTGAAATTTCCATTAAAAGAAGGGATATCTACCTTAAGACGAAAGTCTCCACCTTTAGCATGGTCGAACCCCTAGTGGTTTCGTCGATACCCACCACCATACGCTTGTTCATTCCGGTCATCCACTCCACGATACCTACTGCCACCAACAACACCACCCCTTCTCGGTGGTTGTTCCCTCCTCTACATAAACCCTTCCTCTTCTTCAGAAGAGCTTTCTTCAATTCTCCGGTTCCATTGATTTCCGGCAACAAAGTCATTGATAGGGTTGTCGCGAGCAACTGCTACCCCCGGTCGATTCCCAACAACGCCCCTGTGACCGTTGTGGTCCATCACCATGGTGTCAAAGAGCGCCACCAGATCCTCCAGGCATTGTTCTACATGCCCAAGCCTCTGCTCCATGGTTTCAACCACTGCCCTCGGAGCCCATTGATTGACTCTTTGGACTTCCGCATCCCGATCAAGGTCGAGAACACGACCACCATCGTTAGCCGACATCTTTGCAGGAAATTGCCTTGCTCTGATACCAACTGACGCAGCGAGGAAAGCGTAACGAAACGAATCCGAATATGGATTGGTTTCACAACAACAAAGAATAGCTCTTTGATGCAAACTCTGGTTGTGCATAACCGATAAACAGAGATAATTCTCTCTCAAAGTGTGTTTCAAAATATGAATAAAACATAACCCTACCATGTCTGACAAAATGGTATATATACTTCCCCGTAAAATATCTAAAAAGGAAAAATCTAAGTGTACACGTGGAAATAAATAATGATATACACGTCTATAACCTATCGCATGCACGGCCGTGCCTCTAGGCCACGTATGTTTCTGGGCATGTAACAAGTGCAGTACACGGCCGTGTCCCAGGCCGTGCCCGAACCCGTGTAAGCTTCTGTGAAAATCCTAATAGAACATACGACCGTGTCTCTAGCCATGCTTGAGCCCGTGTAAGCTTCTATGAAGATCCTAATAGAACACACGGCCGTGTCTCTGGCCGTGCCTGTACCCGTGTGTCAACCCGTGTCCTCCACGATGTCCGCATCACTTTGTAACCACTTGGTTCAAAAGTTTCTAATAGTGTTGATATATTATTTATATAGGGTATCACAGTCTCTTCTCTTAAATACATGGGTAATTAAAATCCTCCCTTTCCTTAAACATGCAACATCCTCATTACAAGACTATACCCCAAGCTAAAAGTAGCCAATAATCAAGACAACAAACTCTAATAGACCTTTTTAAATCACTTATCCCAAAAGTTTCTACCTAATATTAATATGTTTTTCACTACTTGATATTATATACCATAACTTAAAATCTCTTACGATCGAAGTGATATTTTCATTCATATTGGGTATCATAATTTCCCTTCTTAAGTACATGAGGTATCACATTTGAAAGGTAACTAAAGGTAGGAAGTGAAAGTCACATTTTGCAAAATTTATAGCAATTAAGAGCTAAGAATATATATGAGTGAAATGAAATTTTGACATACATATATATAGATTGAGTTTTCAACTCTATTTAACCATTCTAACTAACTACACAATATATAAGAGAAAAATAAAATAAGACTTAAGTTTTTCACCTTCCCTTAAGTTGGAATCTCTTGAAGGCCCAACATGGAACAAATTAAATGCAAATGTGTTACTCCAATAGCTTTTGTAAGAAAATCTGCTATATAAAGTTGGGAAGGAACATATTGCATTTTGTTGAATTAGTTGCCATTTGAGCTTAAGTAAAATGTACATTAATATCCATGTTGTATGACAATTAGTATGCCCAACAAGATATCATAGTATTGACAACCTGTTGTAAGTACTCTTGAGAAGAGAGAATTCCACCATTGGTGTATTAATCCCACTAAGTACTTATGAAGCGTCTAATTACAACTACACAATAGATAACTCAAGTCAAAAGTATTCAATTTCATAGCTTACGAGGGGAAAAAAGGAAATGAATAAGGTTTTTCTATAACATTGCATTTTTAGAAAATCTAAAAGTAAAATTCTAATGAAAAAATAACAATAGATAAACAAATATTGGTATATATATATCCCTTACAACAAAGGGAGATCTTATTCTTTTGAGCAAATGGAATTACTATTGTGCTATAGGTGTATCATCAAAGTCAATCTCTATAGTGGCCATCTGAAAGGGCGTATGGGATTTTAATGTTTCAACATTCAAACATTCCCTTAGTTCTTGAAGCACATGACTGATGTCTGCTCTTTGAATTGATGTAGCTTGTATGCAAGATATAGCTACCTCTGCTACTTTCCATGCAGAATTTATGTTGAATTGACCATTTAATCTTGGGTCCATGATGCTCTCTATTTCTCCTCTTTGGATGAAATGAGTCACCCAATGAACAATGTGTGTGTTTCCATTAACACCTCGAAGAAATGCTGAATGGCCTGTTATTAGCTCAAAAAGTATAATCCCAAAACTATAAACATCACTTTTCCTAGACAATATTCCTGTTGATTGGAATCTGCAAAACATAGGAAGTCCTATTTAGTGATTTGACAAGTTTCACAATCATTAAAGCAATTAAGCTAGTGATACTTATCTAGGCTAATGAATTAGGGCCGATAATTGTCAACATAATGCAACATAGAGAATGAACATGACATGATTAGGAAAGCAACTAGAAAGATAAAACACGAAATAGATAACAATGAATACCAAGGTTGCTAATCTTGCCATTCCACTCTACACTTAAATGATTTTGCAATCCATTTTAATTACAAAATTATGAAAATCTTTAAAAATAGTAAACTCATAGAATCACACAAGTTAATTTGTAGATAACCATGATGGATACAAATAAACATTGTTGTAATATAAGCTTATTATTTATGATCTTGATGCAATTTTAAATATGATTTGTAATGCCACAAACTTAACATAAAATAAGATATGAACATGATCCACCAACATATATTCCCATCTCTATATTAAATGCTTGCTGAGATCTAAGTGATCATAGTGAGAATTTTTTAATCTTACTCGGGATCAAGATATCCTGGTGTGCCAGCAAGACAAGTAGAAATTTTAGACTCATTCTCATTTCCAAATGCTTTCGACAGTCCAAAATCTGCTATTTTAGCTTGCACATTTTCATCCAATAAAATATTAGATGATTTCAAATCTCTATGAACGATTGGTGGCTTGCATCCATGATGTAAATAATTCAATCCTGCAAATTCTTAGCTTAAACAGTCAACTACTTGGATGCAAATAAAAGTTCATACAATATTAGTAACATTGTCATGCTTATGTGAAAGGTGTACCTTCTGCTACATCCACCGCAATATGTAGCCTTTGAATCCAACTCAATTCATTAGGAGTTTTTCCTATGGCCGAGAAATCATCAATTTCATCAACTAATATGACTTTAAACAAAAATTTGAACCAATCAAAGGTAATTTTCATTTTATAATTACCTGATAAATGATCCTTTAAATTTCCTGCCGGCACATATTCATAAATTAAGGCCATGTTTCTAATATCATCACAATATCCAACAAGAGAAACTAAGTTTCTATGGTTACTAACCATTAGCAGTTGTGCCTGTAGTAAAAGGGAGTCTATAGTTAGTATATTTTTCACTACCACTTATCGCTATGATGTGCTTGTTGTAGGAAAAAGATTTTGGAAAGCCTTTTTTAACGTTTGATATAATAAAAATTTTGTGTTTGCCAAGTATTGATGAAGTATTCTTGAGATGTGGCATTTAGTAGTGAGTGTTTAACAATTAAGAAAATGTTAATAGAAAATGAGAACAATGATTTCTGCTTCTTAAAAATGAAAATCATTTTTTTTTAATCCTCCATTAGTATTTTTACTATTAGTTGACCACCACCATCATCTAACAATTGCTATTTTTAACACCTACCATCACTTGTCTTTAAATGTTATAATAATAACAACCTCTTGAAATTATTATAATAATATTTAATAATACTAAAACATTTATAATAACCAATATTACAAAAGGTTCTATATGAAACAAGCACACTCTAGATTGCACAATGGAGTATGCCATAGTCTAAAGTGCCATATTAATATAAGATGCCTTGAAGGTGTAAAAACCTCAGCTTGAAACTGCTTATATCCTTGCTTTGATGTTAAAGAAAGCATTTTAACAGCAACTCTATCGCCATTATTGAGTGTGCCAAAATAGACCTTTCCAAATCCTCCTTCCCCAATAATCATGTCAAAGTTGCTAGTTACTTTGACAACCTCATTGTAAGTAAATGGTCGATTTTTTTCCTTCAATTTCCTCTTGCTAGAAGCTCCTATGGAGGTTGAAAAGAAAAGAGCAATTATGATGTATGATTATTGTTTATATATATATGTATGTATGAAAGTATTGTCTTTGAAGTATAACAATGATGCAGTTACATTGTGGATTAGTCATTCAAAGATAGGGAATAAATTGTAGATGTTACTAAAGGAGTTTTACTAATTTCTTAAGTAAAATAAGTAAATAAGAGAGGTTACAATAGAACAAAAGAAAACACAAAAAAAAAAAAAAAAGAAAAGAAAAGAAAGAAATACTAAACAAAAAGAAAGCAAGAAAGAAACTACAAAATAATTGGAGATTCACATACAACTTTTTGTAGTTCTCCTCATAAATCATAAGAATAACTTCCTAGTGTCTTATGAGTGTTGGAGCAAAATCCCATTTATAGAAGCAAGTTACTAGTTTTGAATAGGTTGATGTATTTGAAGTAAATCAATGACATTTTTTTATGGTGTATCACAACTACAAATGAAAACTACAAACTTAAGCAAAGTTTAAAAAATTTAAGGAGATTCATGACTTTTGAAGAAGTTGAATATTCAACAAAAGTTATGAAGAATAGTTGAAGTTTATGGGGAAATAAGGATTTTAAGGGAGTATTATAGAGTGCGTGGATGATTACAATTTATTTTTCAGAAATGATGTGAAAAATAAGAAAAATTACTATGAAGCAAAGTAACATTAAACACAAGGAGATATACACATTCTAGAATCCACATCTACATCATCATAGATATTGTGATGAAAACATGAGAAGTAATTAGAGAGCTCTTTCTAATAATGATCCATCAAACAAGTTTCATCATGTCTCCATGGATTTAGAGTACAACAAAGGGTGTAGAAGCTGCTTGATATTCATTTAAAGAGGCAAGCCACTTTAGGTGAAATGATTAAATATTAACCATTGTATCATGTTCTCTAGAGGATTTTATACCCATTCGATAATCAATAAATGTAGCATTGGATCAGCAAGTGAGAAGCGAGTTTGTACCTTAAGATGAGTTTATGTTGTACATTTATTCATTATAAGGCTTAGTTGACCATGTGAGTTCTTAAGTTACAAAAGTTTAATACCATTATATATGAAGTCATGAATTTTTTGGTATAATAGTCTAAATTTGTAGTTAAGTGTACCTAAAGGAGAATATTCCCAAGATAGGTAATCTTCTAAAAAGAAGTTGCACAAAAAATAAAGATGATTATTATGCCAAGTAGACAATACCTTGATGTAGAAGCTTTTCAATACTTCAAAAATGTATACAAAAATTATTAAGACATAGATGTAAGAAATAATACCATGTTGTCTTCTCTTTTCTATTCTCCACCAAAAGACTCCTATAGCAGCGAGTAAAATCAATAGAGCTAATCCAGAAACCGGTGCAACAATGGGGAGAATGTTATTTGTACTTCGTTTCTCAGCATTTATTATTGTGGGGTTACGATCAATTGCACTGCCATCCAAACTACCAAGATGAGAAATTGCATGTAAGTGCCTCTAGGTCGCAGCATTTCATAAACTCCATTGCTGAAAAAGCAAAATAAATGTACATGTGAAGTAAGATGTTATTTTATCTCAAGTGAACAAACCTCAATTGTAGTGTTTTACTATCTATCCTCTCCTTGATGGCCTCAGGAATAGAATTAGTCAGATTGTTGCCAGCAAGATTGCTATGTAGGGATGATCAAAGAAAATTTTAGGTAAATCAATCATCATCTATGGATACTTCCATTCAATTAAAAGCTTCACCTCAATAGAAATTACTTACAGAACTCTCAAGTTTGACAATCTGGCTAGGAAACTTGGAATTTCCCCAATTAATTGGTTGCTGGATAGGTCTCTATAGGACATGAGTCATGAGTTAGAAATTTATTTTAAGGTGAGGAGTGTTTATATGCTCACTTTCTAAGAATTGTTGTGAAACATCGTTGGTGATGGACTTATATCAAGATGGGATGGAATATATCACTTACTACTTTTACGTCTATAAGCTAAAAAGTACGTGCATGATATATTATCTATATGTGTTCGAGCGCATAAAATTGATGTCAACTGTACATACATCAAGTATTGTTTTATCAAAATCCAAACAATTTGGGTTTAAGAGTCGTTGAGCCCTTAATCTTTTATCATGGTAGGTGATCGAAAATTGACAGTGTCATAATCCAACAAGATATCTCTAGAAACATCATAATCTCAAAATTGTTATAATTGTACTAGGTTATCAATTATAAATTATCTATGAGATGTAAGGATACATACAAGGAAGTAATTGCCGTGAGACGGGAGAAAGAAGCATCAATTGTCCCAACCAAATTGCTAGAGCTTAAATTCCTACCAAAAAAATAATGTAATGTTGTTAACTGATCGTACATCTATAATATAATAATTGTAAATTTCTTGATTAGAAAAAAGAAGATTATATACTCACAGTGATATAATTCTAGGAGAATTATTGTAGTCACAGTTTAATCCTTCCCATGTCATGTTTCGCGGGACACAAGGGTCACCTTGCCAACTCTGTTTATGAATTTCATATGCTATCTTGATGGTATTCATACCCTCAACTGAATTTTTAACACCATAATTGATGTACTCAAAAATCTCTCATTGCTATAATGTATAGTAATTACTCAATAATCATAAGGATCCAACTTTTTGTTTTTGATCTATATACGTCAATATATAGACATAAATAAGACCCATTTATTATATTTTATATCAAAGTTCATATAATCCTCCAAAGTTATGAAAGAAGAGTAAATGTACACTTACAATCGCTTAAATCCGTCTGTGAGCCGGTAAGATTTAGGACTTTAAAAACCTCGATTGCATTAAGAAGAGGTGGTAGATCTGAACGGCTGGTAGCACTTAATTTGAAGTTAATTCGAGGTCCAGGTGCAACCATAGAGACCACAGTCAACGGGACTTGGTTTTGAAGGCTGACTGTATCCACATGTTTGTCGTCCAGATAGATATCCATTTCTCTTACTCGGCCATTCAGGTCAAGCATCTCAGCAAAGTGAAAATAGGCGTAATATTCACCACCCGCGTCTATTTTCCACGTCCATTTGAAGCTCACGTTGAGACTTGATGTTTGCTGAGCAGTCATCAAAACTTCTTCAGGCACTCTATATGCATTATTGTTACTTGTAGGTGATGCAATTGGGGTTGTGTTGCTCACTGATCTGAATCCAGTGTCCTTTATGTTCCAAATGCGATCATAATCATCCTGGGGATGCCTGTTATAGAGAACCATTTTGACACCTTGGTGATTATGGCTTCAAGTTCTCATTAAATTACAATATCATATTGTATGATATAATATTATTGGGATTTATTGGGATGTTATGTATAATTTTAAATATTTTTGGCATAAACTAAGTAAGATATTAATTTTTTATTATTAATTATGATTAAATAAATAGGTAAGAGGGATATGCTTTGAGAAAAGTTTGGTTATATAACAAATGCCAAAAACAAAAAAAGAAAAGAACGTTCTAAATGGTTTTGCAATAAATTAGCACACTCTTGATTAAGACATTAATTTCCAAACTTTTCTTATATTCTAAGATTTTTCTACCATGCAACTCAAATTCCAAATCCATTCAATAGATTGATATAATCCATCTTAATTGTCACTAAAGTGGCCATTGGAATAATCAATTTTGGAGTGGTCTACCTCTTCTCCTCTACACACCGATACAAAAGCACGCAAAATGAAGGAATACAAATTTATGGAAGGCTCTTTTCAGAAAGCCAAGGGTTCAAAATTATTCAGGTACAGGTCAGGGGATTAATTTCTTGTTTGATAAGTGGAATAGAATGGCTCAGTGCGGAACTAGATTTATGGCCCTTTAATGAGAAATGGAGAGCATCTAACAGTGGATAAAGTGTGGAAGGGGTATTTGATTGGGATGAGGAGACTATATCCTTCTCGTTGGATGACGACTGTAAAAAATTAACATACCAGTTGCCCAAAAAAACCAAAAAAACATATCATCACAATTTTCTACTGTGTAGAAAATAAGTAAAGATTATATAATGATATATAAGTAAACCCTGACAATTGCTTTTTGTTGGGAAATGCGTAACTGGTTTTGATGGAATTAAGGAAAAAACAAACCTGATAATGGGCTTGCTCATTGATGATCCCACATCATATCGATAGTAGGATTGTAGAGCTCCTGATAATGGTACTTTATAAGTGGAATTATCTAAGAGTCGCAGCTCCAGAGTCGAAATAAAAGGCACTCCAAACCCGATATTCACAAGACAAACTTGTATGTTATCTCTTGAAGCAGCATAAATAACTTCTTTCCATATTAATGACGTGGCGATCACAGTGTCCCAGAAATTATTGTCAATATACAGATGAAAGACTGCGGATTGGTTTTTGCCATCATAGTTTCCATAGCGAAATGATGCTCGAACCAGGTAAGTGTTTCCTTTCCCTTGCTTCGGTCGAAGAGTGTAGCAATTTCTTGTTCCATTCGGAAAGGTTCTTAGAGTTATTAACTCTGGATCTGTCATCCCGTTCATGTACACAGGGGACACTAACTTCCATTCTCCAGAGTCAATAAAACCAGCATCTGTTTTGTAATAGAAGTCGTAGGATTCGTGAAGATAGTCACGTGGTGCTCCACAGTCAATGCTTATGTAGTTTTCTGGAAAAAATTAATGTGAGCCAAAAAAGAAAAGAAAAACTCAATGAGGAAAATTCTCGTGTCGTTTATATATATAAGTATTTTTCTATATTATATCAAAAATAAATATATTTTTTAATGTCATTAACTATAAGCAATAACAATGCATATCATATAACGATATGTATATAATAATAATAATAATAATAAACAAAATATCCTGTCATATAGCATTGTTCTTACCACTTCTACTACCATGCGGTTATCTCGTCAAATATTCTAGGTATACTGAGCAATATAGTCTAGAAATGTCAATCGTATGCTTTGTAAATTATTGTGGATAATGAGGAAAATTAGTTTGTTTTAGGATAAAGATATACAAAATCCTTTTATTTTTAGATTTAGGTAATTTAATATCTAAAATTTAATATTTATATTTTAAAATAAAATATAATGTAATATCTTTATTAAATACTAAATTTATAAAGATGAGAACTTTAATATTAAAGTATCTAAGACTAGGGATCAAGTGTGTGCCCTTTTCCTAATTTTTTTTCTTGTTTATCCGTTGCTTTTAGCTTACACCATTCGGGTTCATGAAATAAACGGATAGGATAAAATTAAGTTAGACAATTAAATAAACTTGTTTATATAATCCATTCCATTAAAAACTAACATACATATTATTAGACTAAAGGTTAAACCGTGTAATAATATAAACTAATTAAAGAATATAATACACCAAAGTATAGCATGGTTGTTTTTATAATCCCACAACAGGTAGAAACAAATGTGATAGAATAAATGTAAGTTAAACTGAAGCAAGCTTCTCTTTCATAAAGTGAAAATATACTTCATTTTGCAAAGTGAAAATGACAGAGAGTGAGAGAGACACAGAGAGGGGAGGAAACCTGGATCTTCCTGCCCTTGTACTAGCACCTTAAGTGTCAAAATGCCGATGAATATAATTGATGATATCTTCATTCCGGAACAAAGCATTTTCCTTCTGGTTTTTGTCTTGCCGAAACAATGAGCTTTATATTTCACTTCGTTAAGCATCGTCTACACGAAAACGACCTTGACTTGCACATGCATTGACAACATGCATGTTGCATAGTTGATAATACTTCTGACGTGAGTTATGTGTGGATCGGACGTATTTAATGAGGCGGTCAAGTCAAGCTGACAGTATAAGATGGCTCATAATATTGCAATTAAAAATGATGGATTACGTAAATCTCAATATAATTAAGAATCCAATTAAATAATAATATAAATTTTATTATTGGAACGTTTTAGATATAATATAAAATATAAAACGAAAACACCAAATAAAGAATCAAAGGGCACATGAATAAAAGCACTGTTTGAAAATAAAAAAACTTAAAGCTCATTTTAATACAGCTTAAAAATAAACACTTAAAAAGAAAAGTTTTCAATAAGTTATATATATATATAAATAAGGCACTTGCATACACAAATAAACACATCAAACTATGATCAAACGAAAATCGTATACAAATAAGATATGAATAAAAAAGAGGGGAAATAAATATTAATTCAAACTTATATATACATATTTATATATTTTGATGTACTTTTGATGAAATTGCTTCTTAGAATACGTATGCTTCATGGAAAATTTTTGGTTTTTTCTTTTTTTTTTAAACATTTCTTATGATTAAAGTCTTAAAAGTGTTTTCACTATAACCTCTAGAGTTTATGATTACGGATGACTTTTAACGGTAGATAATTGCGAGCTTTAATTGACTATTATGAAAAATGGGAATAGCAAATAGAAAAGTAATTTCCCTTTGCACTCATTAGCCTTATATTTCATTCGCATAGCAAAACTTTGATTGCAATAAATATCGGGAAGAAAAAAAAGAAAAGAAAGAAAAAGTGGTATGAAAAGAGAAAGGCGCCGATTGTTAGTTTGTCATCAAGTAATAAGTTATTGCGTTACTGTCGCAACCAGCGGACTTAGATAGATAAATTATGGCATTACAGTCGTAACTAGCGGACTTAGATGGATAAGTTATTGCATTACAGTTGTAACTTTAGCATAGACTTAGATGGATAAGGGCTCATTGATTGATTGATTGATTTTGTAGAAAAGGTAGGTTCATGGATAAGGGTTCATTTGTGGTTATTGGGTAACGCCAAAATGATAAACAAATACGTAAAATTACGATATTGTAGAATGAGTAAAGTGTATGTCTACCAATACTTGAAATAAGAAAAGTATATGCATTGATACTAATTATTATCGATATATATTATACTAATTGCTTTTATCTTATCGTAGTACTTCATCTTTTAATTATGTACCTAAGAATTTAACTCGCTTAGAAGGCTATATAAAATAATTTAAAAAATCTAAAAGCAATATTAAGCATTTTAGTAAAGTTTTAGGTGCTTATGACGTATAAAATTTGAAAAAAAAAAAAAGGATATTTATATATATTATTTCTATGGTTTTTAGTATTTCATCAATTATAAACATAAAATTTATGATTAGCATATTGAAATTAGGCAAAGTAATATTTTCTTCTTTTTTTTTTTCATGTTTGCAGGATATAATTCAAACTTATATGTTTATTATTATTATTTATATTTTCTAGTAAAATTAACACCAAATTATATATTTTTAGAAAAAAATTTAGAAAAATAAATTAGAAATCCAAGAATGCACTATCTCTATCAAGGCTCACTATCTCTATCAAGGCTCAAGTGATCTTATCACACCCTAAAACCAAAAAGACGATAATAGTTCATCATGTGTTTTACTATTGATTTTTAGGCTAGTTTTAAAATTCTAAAATCGTTAATTGATTTAAAAAGACTTACCTCTGACTTGCTAGATTTGTCCAATTCATGTTGATAGAAAATTACTTATTAAATCTTTACTTTGTATAAAATGCTTTCAAGAATAACAAATAAAATAAAAGTTTGTTTAGAAAGCCCAATTACAATTATTTATAAATTCTTACACAATACTAGCATACTACTTTGCAACTAATGTTATCTTGAATCCCACTACAAGATCACTTCAATCAATACACCAAAACTACTAGAAAAAAAGAAGAAGAAGAAGAAGATAAAAAGTGAATCATAGGGGTCTAATACAATAATAATGACAGCATAAGCAGATGTCATGTAAGCTTACACTCTAATGCAGTAAACAATCATAAAATTTATAATTATATTCATTAATGTAAATTAATAGAATGGGAGTACTCATAACCTTGGATAACACAATGGGTAACCTAGGGTTTAAATCCACTATAGCAGTATTCGAGGTTGATGGGTGTAGTCAAACTTTACATTGCAAAACTGAAACTAAGAAGTCTCATCTAAGTGTCATCGTCAGTATGTGATCCTCACTAATCACAATCTAACTACTTTGTATCACTCATCAAGACCCATAAAGTCTAATGACTCCCAATATACTTTCTCTTTGTTTATAATGTCCATTATCCAATATGATTCCACTCATTAACTATCCGCCAAACTATTCCTCGATGGCCTAAGCACTTAACTATTGGGCTTACTAAATTAAGACCACAACCCTAGTTAAGCCCAAGGCATCTCTCATTGATGCAAGATGACCACAGACAAGCAACACTCACTTACTTAGCTAAATTTAATTATTAATCTAATTTATGTTTCCTATTCTAGCAAGTAACATGCATGTTACTATGTAGTTTAGCATCATGATCATGATCATGATCTTGCTAGTAAAGTCATCTCTAGAATTGGATTGCAATGATAAGTCCTCTTCCGTAACTTGTAAATCCATTATCATGCAAATTAAGAAACAAAAGTCAATATTTGCTTTATAGAGTTATTTATTCATTCTTTCACTAAATCCATTTCATCCAATCCAAAAGCTTATAGGCCTAGTGGGCTTAACTTAGTGCTAAACTAAGTATAAACCTATTTGGTTAATGAGCCCATTTAGTATTACTAAAAGACTCATTATCTTAGCCCAATTATTAATTTAATTAATAAATTTCAATTTCATTAATTAATTTACCAATCAACTCAATTAATTGAACATGTTCAAAGGTAGTGAACCAATTCAGGATAAGATTAAACCAATTTGGTAAACAATTTTGAATTTGGATCATCTTTAGGAAATTCGGACCTAAGATAATCAATTAAATTTTTTTATCAATTTATGTAATTCAAACTAAGTCGGAAATCAATTTTAAGTTAACTAAATTGAGACTAGCCGGTTCAGTTCATTGTGAAACAGTTGGGATCGGACGTTGATCTTCAGCGATGAGTTTTAAAAAAAAATTTGTCAAATACCTTGCAGCCAGAAAATGCATAAATAAATAAATAGAGGATAATAAGTCATCATCGTCTCCAAAATTGCATATCAAACTTTGACCATCAAAGCTACAGTGAGACTTTTTATACTGTGAAGTCGTCATCATTTTTATATTATTTATTTCATAACCAAATGTCAACCGCAGTAATCACACAGAGCATAAAAGAAATGTAAACAAGAACTTCAATAATAACATAAACTATATTAGCGCTACAGGGCAACTCAAGATTTGAAAGAATAAATAAAATAAACAAAGCCGTAAATAATTAGTATAACCCACACATACATGTGTGTGTTAACATTTGCAACATAACATATTTTGTACATCTAACTAATCTTAATGATAATAATATCTTTGAGGTACACTCACCTTCACTTTTAGGCAGTAAGACTAGCTTTGACTTTTCATAGAAGGAAAGGACTACTGTAGTAGCAAGAATAGCAATACCAGATCAGATATCTGATACTTACAAGCAATACCTGCAAGCCTGCACTGGCGCTGTAGAAACAATGCTTAATGCAAGAATAGTGTCCATCACACTATTCCCATACTATAATATAGCATTGCAAGAACCTAAGCTACTCAATGCCTTTCAAGTAAAGGTACATATTATAAATATAGACTCCTAATTCAATAGCACTCACACTCCATTACTAAAGGGTGTAAAAAGTCCAAAATTACTCCCTAGATCTAACTCTCGTTGAGAAGGGAGAAGACGCTTTAATTATTTCCATGGATTCCTCACATGCAGCCAATTGTATATATGCCCTTAAGCAAATGATAAGGTTTGAGCTTGTAAAGCTCTTACTAGAATCATGGCTCACCAATTATGAAAAGCAATAATAGAACACTGTTTAGATTCAATCTTTTGGTCTGACATTTGCAAGGAAGGCTTGTGGAACTATTACCATCAAGTTTGAAAGGAACATTGAATAAGAGAGCACAAAAGCATCTAAACCTGAGAAGATGCTTCAATAGATCATCCAAAACTTTGGTTAAGATGGATAACCAAGATATTTCTTTAAAGACCCTTTCAATGAGCATAGTTATTTTGATGCTGACAGCAAATATGATGATTGTTATGTCTCAAGAAAACTTCCTAGATGACCATCCTAAAGGAGGTCTTGATGATAAAAGGAAGAAAACAAAGTCTTTCAATTATTGCAAAAGGCATTAAAAAGGCAATCCTACCATAAAACCTCTTAGAGAAGATGCTGGACGATGGCAATACATGGTCTCCTATGAAGACCCAAGCAAGGAAAAGTTAAACCCTTCTTTAGATGATGATCATTCTCCACTAAGAAGGAGAAATAATTTAAAGCCACAAGAAAAATCACTTTATGAGATCTATAATGGTTTACAATGAATTGAGATCAAGCTAGAGCCTAAACAAGTAAACACACATGCTTCACCAATCCTAATTAGTAAAGGCTTGCTTCACCAATACCTAACTTATGAAGCAAGAATAGGCTTGTCAAGCCTTCTATGTAAATAAAAGGTCTAAACAAGCTCAAGGAACACCAAGGTTGGTAATTAATTATCCACTACTCAACCATTTCATCTAAGATGATAAATTCTCCATACCAAATAGCAATGGAATATTCTAAAACATCGCTAAAGATTGAATATTCTCAAAATTTGACCTCAAGGCTGGATTTTGGCAATTAGGCATCCATTTTTAAGATAGGCCCAAAACAGGTTTTTGTATTCCTAATCATCATTATCAATGGAAAGTCCTTTTGGGCCTAGAGATGTTAGAATAGTGATTTTTATCATTGCCTTTTAGAATAGTGATGGAGGATAATTACTCCATCACTATATCATCAATATAGATGATAGCACTATTCATTATAGTCTTGATGATTTTTGTATTTCTAGAGATGTTACAACTATAACAGAAGGTAGTTCCACATCTGTAATTGCTAAGATGGCTAGAATAGTTTCCCAATTATTCCTTTGAGGTCAAACATATCAAGGGAGAAATGACTTATGTTGCAAATTTTCTCTCAAGACCTTAACAAGTTAAGGAAATGGCTAAATGCACAAATACAATAGCCATGTATAATTTCCCAAAATCATCAAGTTCCCTTAAACCCTCTTGCTTTTAGAGACCAAGTAGATATTGGGAAATAGGACCTTTAGAACTCACAAAGATTACTACATGAGGAAGATTTAGACAAGAAACTAAAGGAAAAAGACCTAGTATTACCAAAAATTGGTGTTCAAGTAATATAGAGGTTTGAATCTTAAGCCATTTGGATTCCACCCAAGATATTCATTCATTCATTCATCCACACATTTTTTTAATTAAATTTAAAAGCCCAGTTTCCACTAGAACTCAAATGGTTTTATTAGTACTTGTTTCATCATTACATCATAGCAATTTAATTTTCAACCTTTGAAGCTTATCGGTTTTTAAGAAAGCTTAAGCATGAGCCTAATGTAGATTATCTTTCATATTTAATTGAATTGTTATGTTAGTTTAGACCATTAGGAATTTGGGAAGAGATCATTATACAAAGAATTAGTTACACTTCTACTAATAATTCCAAAGCCAGTATTCCTAACATAAACTTTTTGGTCCAATTTAGAATGGGTTAAGCAAGAATGGTTTAGATATCATCCTATTGCTTGTTGTTTTATCCTTGATAATTATGGAGGAAATATGAAGGATAATCAAGCACAATGCAAAGAAGTCTAAAGGAAATTTTGCATTACCAACTTCACTATTCCAAAGGAGATATGGCCTAGACCTTTTGATTTAGAAGTACCATGGGAATTTAGTGAAGATTATGAAGAGACAAAGTAAAAAATAGTGTAGTCACTAAAATAATATACGCAAATGCTAAGCAATAAAAAAATGGACATTGATGTTGAAGAATATCTAGTTAGCTATAGTCAAGATCCAAATGATGATTCAAATTCCACTCTAAAGAGCAATCTATCTATCTCATGAACAAATAAAGTAGACAAAGAGCCGTACTAATTTGCCAATAGTTCATGGACATAAGAATCTAAACAAAAGCAAGGAATTTGTTAGCTAGGAATATGTTCATCTTATGTTTTATAGACTTACTTTTTCAACAAAGAATCTAGTAGCCTTTTTTAAATGTTATAGCTTTTTTAAAAGTTGTGTGCATTGGCTTTTATTGAAATATATATTGCAACCCTACTAAAGTGTGAAAATCTTATCATATATACATATGACTTAGTCATGTAATTACTTCTCTATATAAGGAGAAATAGAATGCAGTTGTAAGTTGACTAAGATCAATAAAAATTCTATATGCATGTTTCTTTCTTCATGGATTTCTAGAAGTCCACTCTCCTTTCTAACTCATAAAAGAAAGAAATTGTTTGGATGCTTGATTTATTTTCTAAGATTTAGAATATACTGTATGCTTGTCTTAATTGAGAATCTAGTATATTAGAAATGAATGTAATGATATGACAAAGAATGTATGACTGCTTATAATATCTTGTCCATAAAAATAGTACTTTGTAAGTCATCACATAAGGCAAGGAAGCCATTTGAAGGCATAGTTTTAGACGATGAATTAGATTGAGATATTTTTGAAAAGTCATATGTTCGCATTCTATCTCTACTAGATTATGATTGCTAAACTCCCAAATAAGCTCCACTTCCTCTTATTATGATGTTACTTAACATATTTCCTATATTGCAAAGGAAAATGAGTAGTGTTTGAGTAGGTTGTCTTCTTCATCAATATACGCAAACTCCTATTATAACAACCAAATCAATATTTATAACTTAATCAATTAGGTTTTATTTAGAGCATGTATAATATTAATGTTGATGAGTTAGAGATATTGGTAAATAGGTACTTAGCTAAATGGGTCAGAAATAGATCAATTGTAATTTCTTGATTTTTGCACCTTATCTCAAAGGAAACAAACTAATTCAAAAAGTCAATACCATTGGTATTGAACTACACTATTTTTAGGGCAAATGTTTTTGTTTAGGCCCTCAAATGGGCAAATTTCATATTTTTGGCAAGTTTTAGATTCATTATAGCTTTTTTATAAATGCCTTTATTTTAAATTTCTTTTGTGGCATTATATTTGTCTTTTAATTTACCTTATTTCCTTAATTTTTAGGGCATTTCTATTTTTGGAAATTTTTATGTTTTAATTTTGGTAGCTTAGTACCTGTTGTCATTTATATGCCCTAGGATAATGATAGAGACATTAATTAGTTATTATCAAATTTTGTGAGCTATCTTTGCTTAATTTCTTCCCAAATTATTGAATTTCATGTATTTTTTTAATTTGGATGCCAAATACCTTGGAATTCTCATAATTAAGTGGTATTTAAATATCACACTTTGGGTATTCACAAAATCAACCGTTTGTGATATAAACCTAATTCAATTTCATGTTATATGTTGTAGCGGTTGGTATTAGAGCTACATTCGCTGTTGGTAACAATGGCACCTCATAAACAAGCCAACCAATGTCGTGCTATAATGGATGTGATCTACAATCACAATGTTCTAGATTAAATGATTGGTCAAATGATTGACGAGCAATTGGATGTGTCATTAGAATGTCATTTAGATGTGGTTGTGGATAGATTAGCGAAAATAATGGGTGTGTTGATGGGTAATCAGAATCATAACATCAACCATAAACGTGTGAGAAACCTTAATCTAATGCAAGATGCTAAAGAGGTAGAAGATGACTCGTCTTCTATTTAAGAGGATAAACAGTATGATGAAGTGTCGTGCAAGTGTGGTATGCCTTGTGTAAAGGAAGAATAGAGGCATTAAGAAGTAGGTATGAGAATAGAGATACTAGAGTTTCATGGTAACCTCTAACTAGAGGAATTATTGGATTAGTTAGCTATAGTTGAGGAGATCTTGGAGTTTAAAGGAGTCCTCAAAGAAAAATGGGTACACTTAGTAGCAATTGGATTACATAGTAGAGCTACAACATGGTAACAGTATTTAAAATTAACCCAAAATAATTTAGGAAAGTAAAAAATCATGTCATGAGAAAAGATGAAACAACACTTGTGAATAGTGTTTTTGCCCTATAAGTTCCACCGCATTATGTATTAGAGGTTGCAAAACATTAAGCAAGGTAACAAGTTAGTAGATGATTACACTTCTATGTTTCACCAATTGATAGCTAAGAATGAACTTCAAGAGATAGATGATCAGTTGGTTATTAGATACATTAGGGGTTTGAGAATGTAAATTCAGGATATGGTCAATTTATTTGAGCTTGTTAGTGTATCAGTAGGGCACTAGAGGGTGTTGATTGTTGAGAAATAATAGAGGCGGTTTGGGAGTGGTACACTTGGTAGTGGTGTAACTAGTTGATAGGAATCAAATTCCCACAGGACCTATCACCAAGGCCCGAGCTAAGGGCTTACAAAACTTGGTTTTGAAAATCCTTCATGAGTAACCTAATCCTAATGATGCTAACTTAATTTCTTCCTTTTCATCTTATAATTGTTGTGCATTCCGATAGATACATTTATCAGTCCTACAGAGTGCCAAATTACCTACACTTTTAAGTGAGTCAGGAACCTCATTAGGATTCATATCTGGTGACCTTGAAGACTCAGCATGTTGAAGACCATTTTTATTTGTTTGTTATTTTCTTAGAACCATTTATGTTGTAAGTTTTGGGGCTTATGTATAGTACCTCCTACTATCTACAACCTGACGGCCAAACAGAGGTTGTAAACTATACGCTTGGCAACTTACTCAGAGCAACGGTTAGCAAGAATCTTACTAATTGAGACTTGTGTCTTCCTATTGTTGAGTTTGCTTACAATAGGTCCACTCATAGTTCAACCAGTAAGTCTCCCTTTGAAGTTGTTTATGGCAATAATCCTTTTATTCCATTGGATTTTATAGTAGGACTAGCAACAAAGGAAGAGAGTCTTAGTGGAGTGGAACAAGCCAAGCAAATCCAGTAAATTCATGACAAAACAGCTGAACGCCTTCAGAAGACTTAAGAACAGCAGAACATTTAGGGAAACAGACATAGGAAAAACTACATTTATAATCTAGGTGACTTAGTCTGGATTAATCTTAGTATAATAGGTTTCCACATAAGAAGTCATAGAAGTTGTATCATAGATCAGATAGACCGTTTAGAGTTGTAAAACGCATCAACAACAATGCCTACTAGATATAGTTACTAGGAGTGTATGGTGTATCAGCAACCTTTAATGTTGCAGATTTGTCACCATATTTGCTAGATGACATGCATGAAGACCTATCAAATTTAAGGGCAAATCTTACTGAGGCTCGAAGAGATGATAGGAATCAGATTCCCACATGACCTATCACTAGGGCCCAAGCTAAGGGCTTACAAAACTTGGTTTTGAGAATCCTTCATGAGCAACCTAATCCTAAGGATGCTAACTTATTTTCTTCATTTCATCATATAATTGTTGTGCATTCTGATAGATACATTTATCAGTCCTACAGAGTGCCAAATTACCTACACTTTTAAGTGAGTCGGGAACCTCATCAGGTCTCATATCTAGTGACCTTGAAGACCCGGCATGTTGAAGACCATTTCTATTTGTTTGTTATTTTCTTGGAACCATTTATGTTGTAAGTTTTTAGGACATTTTTATTTGGTTGTAATTGGTATTTTTAGGACTAGCTACCTTAAAGTGGCATAGTTGTAATTTTATTGACATTTTATCCCTAAAGGGAACAAGTATAAATACTTACTTAAGTAAGGTTTTGAGGGGAATAGACTTGAAAATTTGCAGAAAACATTTTTTTGTGAGAGATTAGGATTTCCTAAGATTTCATAAGACTCTTATCAATTTCAATCTAATTGGAATTGTGGCGAGTTACAACCTAGTGAATTGTGAGTTATATCAATTCCCTAAGTTGATTTCCTTTTCATCACTAGTGTGTAATATTTAGGGTTGATTAGATTGGTTCTCATTGATCTGAATTTAGCATCACTTGTGATCTAAAATCCTTTCATGTAATGTTATCTAATTGATTGGTTTTATCTCTTGATATTGCCTTCAATTTTATCTTATATTGTTTTGCGTGGAATTCCATTGTGTTGAGGAGGAGTTCACGGTTTATGTGTTGGTTTTATTGATTGGGATTTTATTAGAAATTGAATTGAGTTCTTGATTCATTTGAGCCATGGCATCATTATGGTTTTAATCATCATTGTTTTCGTAAATCGGATCACCTTCCAATTTTAGGGTTCATGCTAATTGTTCTAATTTGATCCGATTTCGATCTTATGATTAGGAGTGGTTTAATTAGATTATTTGCATATGCTTAGATCCCTTTTTATGCATATCACCAGTAGTGGATGTGGTAGTAACAGTAGTGGTGTGAATCATACAAGAGGTGGAACCTCAGGTAATAACACTATTGGGTGTTTTAATAAGCCTAGCACTAGTGGCCTTAGCACTAGTGGAGTGAAATGTTTTAAAAGTGGTGAGGCTAGTCACCAACACTCTGAACATAGGGAGATGAAGAAGAAGACACTCTTTTTTGAGAATGAAGAGGAGGAGGTTAGCAAACCTATGTTTGGAGCTGTAGGTGATGGAGGATTTGTCTTCGATATCGAATATATTGAGGAGGAGCTTTTGATAAGAGATTGTAAGGAAAATTTAGTAATTAGGAGATCTTATATGACTCTTAGAGCAGTGGAGGAAGAGTGGCTCAGGAACAATATTTTCCAATTCACTTGTAGTATTCTAAGCAAAGTGTGTCAATTCATGATTGACTTAGGGTGCTATGAGAGGATTGTGTCTATAGAAGCTATGCAAATGTTAGGCATTAAGCCTAAGCAGCACTTGAAACTTTACAAGTTAGCTTGGCTAAAGAAGGGTGGCAAGGTAAGTGTCTCTAAACAAGCACTAGTTACATTCTCCATTGATTCTAGATATAAGGACTATTTGGTGTGATGTTATGATAATGGATGCTTGCCTATTGTTGTTGGGGAAGCCTTAACAGTTTGATAAGGGGTGTGACTCATGATGGGAGAGCTAACACTTATAGTTTTGTATGTAAGGGTGTGAAGATTATGTTGGTTCCTAAAAAGGACACTACTGAGTTTAAATTTGTCAAGTAGAGTAATAATTCCAACATATTGTCTTTAGCTAGGTTTGAGGAAGAGTTACAAGATTTTGAAGTTGTCTTTGCTCTGGTAGGTAAGGAGATTGAAAGGGAAGTAGAAGTACCTAAAGACCTAAAGTGGCAGTTTCGATTGTAAAGGAATTTCGACACTTATTTTTTGATAAGTTGTCGAATGGGTTTCTACCACCATGTGACATCCAACACCAAATTGATCTTGAGCCTAGTGCAGCCCTTCTTAACAAGCTATATTATCAAATAAGTCTTACAAAACATGAGGAGTTGAGGAGGTAGGTACAAGAATTGCTTGTTGAAGGTTTTATTTAGGAGAGTTTAAGTTCATGCGTAGTTCCGGCTCTTCTAACTCCTAAGAAGGATGGAACCTAGCGTATGTGTGTAGACAACCAAGTTATCAATAAGATTACTATCAGGTATTGTTTTCCTATTCCTCGCTTAGATGATTTGCTTGACCAATTGAGTGGTGCTAAGGTATTATTGAAGCTAGACTTGAAGATTCAGTATCACTAAATTTGTATTTGAGTTGGTGATGAGTGGAAGACAATCTTCAAGACATGAAAGGGGTTGTATAAGTGGCTGGTTATGCCATTTGGATTGTTTAATGTACCTAGGACATTTATGAGAGTGATGAATCAGGTTCTAAGGCCATTCATTGGTAAATGTGTTGTCATGCAGTTTGATAACATACAGATTTACAGTGTTGATCTAGAGAGCATCTCAAATACTTGTGGCATGTTCTCAGTGTGTTATGTAGGGAAAATTTCTATACTACCTTGAAGAAGTGTGTGTTTATGACTATAGAGGTACTTTTCCTTGGCTACATAATTTTTTTTTATGGTTTTCAAGCTGATAAGTTCATAGTGGAAGCAATTAGGTAGTGGCCTAAACCTATTACATTGATTGAAGTTCGAAGCATCCATGGCTTGGCATCATTTTATAGGCAATTCATACCTCAGTTCAACAGTATTGTAGCTCCCATCACTGACTATATAAAGGATGGGAAATTTTTGTAGACCAATGAAATAGAGAGGGCTTTTGAGTAGATTAAGGTGCATCTTACTATGGCTAAGATTCTAGTGTTGTTAGATTTTCATAAGCCTTTTAAGCTACATGTAGGTGCATCTAAAGTAGGGATTGGAGCTATTTTGAGCTAGAATATTAGATTGATAGCTTATTTTAGTGAGAAGCTAACAAGGGTGAAGTTACGATATAGTACATATGATATGGAGTTCTATGCTATAGTTCAAACTGTAAAGCACTAGTGTCATTATTTGTTTCATAGAGAATTCATCTTATATATTAACCATCAAGCTCTAAAGCACTTGCATAGTTAAGATAAAGTGTCATCTCGACGTACTTCATGGATGGCTTATTTGGAGCATTTCACCTTTGTTGTGAAATACAAGAGTAGTGTCATAAATTGAGTCGCCGATGCATAAGGTAGGCATAGGACACTACAAAAAAATTAGTCTTAGATGGCATTTAGTAAACTTTGCCTAATATGAAATATATGTCACAGAAAATATTTAACTAGGGAATTTAGGTTTGATCTGAACGTCCTAATAGGGGTACATCGTGAAGATAAAAGGAATTCCTACTCTTTACTCAATTTGACACATTAGCAACAAATGGAAGAAACAACAGCGATTTATCCGGATTAATTTAGAATGTCAGCACGGTTTGGTAACAAGAAATAATTGTAATGTCTAAACACGTTAGGACAATCATTTTTCTATTCTACGTGATGCAAGGATGAAACCGTCTACTTAGTTTTCTCCTTTACCTCATTGACTTTCTCCTTTTTGTAAAACATTAAGCCAAAACTTTTGAGATGAAAAGGGGGCAACTCAAAGAGTCACTTAAAATCAACTGCAATACTATTACAAATTAATGAATTTTTTCAGTGTCTGTACTTAAAAAATAAATAAACATGGGATGTTATATTTGAAGCAGGGAAAACAGCAACTGCTGAAGTTACATACTTGTTAATAAAATTCCAACTGAGATGACAATGATGATTCCAAGAAGTTTAAGGCTTGGTGACTCCAACCTTCCAAAGAAAAGCTCCTTAATTAAATAATAGAACTAAAAGAACTAATGGAACTCTCTGGCACAATCTTTATAAAGAGGGGGAAAAAAGAATATACAAAAGAAAAGATAAGGAATATTATATAGAAACATACAAGGGAAATATATAATTCCCAATATTTATGGTCTGCACAGTATTTTTATCTTCCTTTGAAGTTAAAGTATGTCCCAAAGTGTTAGACCTCCTTGGAAGATGACCTAGTGCTTTGTTGTGGAATGAAAGATGTGGAAACCTCAAGCACGCATGACTGATTATACTTCGGAGGACATTTGAGTGAGAAAAGCCCTCCTGATCACAAGAAAAGATTTCCTTATGAAATAAATTCAGTAATAAATCTTACCATCATATTCTGCACTTAAATGTATTTGTTGCTATCTTTATTGGCATAGTATAATAATATTTTCGTTATAAAATATCCAAAAGCAAGCAGAAGGGAAAGAGGCAGCATCTCCACAAATTTGTTGAATTTCTTTAGAAAAATGTGAAATCCCAAATAGCTAAATGCAAAACTATAAGCTACTTTAGAATAGAAACAAGCTATTACGATAGCATGATTAGAAAATGTGTATAAACTAGTAAGTGATGAGTAGAACCTGCCATGTGCTACAATAATATTATCAAATCTTACTTTTCCAATCTTAGTATGATGCTCAATTTCTCTCACTACTTCAATGTAACCCCTAGACAAAGGACAAGCTCATACAATCATAAATTAAGCATTATAGGATCAAAAGCCAGGAACTTTGAGATTGGAATAAGATTTTCGAAATGTATAAAGGTAAAGCAATAATAGGATCACATAGCCAGAGATACATAGAGAAGAAAGCATCATTTCACAAAACAATGGGCCAAACATCTACTCCATGAACAAAAAGTTTTTACTTCTTTCTTTAGTATCTTACCATAAACCATCCAAATATATCAATGGTTTACATTATAACAAGCTTCCCCCGGATAGTAATATTAGAAGATGTAGCAATCTCCACCATAGAACTTTTATTTGTCAAAGGTTGAAAGTAGAATTTTATCTTGGCCATTGACATGCCAAACTTGAGAGCAAGATGCTAGTATAAATTAGCAAGGCTATTACAAAGGAAATACAAGAAGGGACTATCGTTGTTGATGCATGTCCTGTTGAATCGAAGCACCAAGCTCCTTAGTTTCAAGCATTATTCTTCTACTTTACTTAATCCTTTCAATGGACTGATTCAACCTCTTTATTGACATTAATAGCCTTACTCTTTGATTAGCAACTACTTGACTCATCAAACATAGGTATCTAAAATGGCATAGAGGTAGCAACATATCAATGTCATATTCAAAGTTAAGACCACGAGGGAGAATTATGATTCAAGAATTAAACAAGAATTTCGAAAAGGATGAGAGCTGGAAACACAAAATCGATGGTGAATACATAACATGAATCAAGGCAAGAGGGAGAATACATAAGACCAAGAGGGAGAATTAAGACCAAGGGTGTTCATAAGACAACATTCAACTATTCATCTGCCTATAGAAGAATCAAGGCAAGTCTATTGACTAAGTAAGCATAGGATGTTGAATACATAATATGAAAAATTGTTAAGCAACAATTTACTAATTGGAATTAAAATCAGTATTAGAAGAAACATATACTCATTCTATCTCCAACCAAAGATGAAATTGAGGTAAGTAAAGAATCAATGGGTTGTTCTCCTAGCTTCACCAAATATATGAACCAATGCCTCTTCAAGAGGTATTTATAAGCCTTCATTTACAAGGTTTCTTTATAGTTGCCAAATTGTGGATAACATTATAAGATATGTAATACCTATCTTGAATCCAATCGACAAGCGAGTATACATTTTACCAATATATGTCAAATGTCAGTTTTTTTATCTAGAAAAACAACATTCTTAAGAACACAATACAAAACAAAATGACAACAAATAACCTTTCAAATCGTTAGCTATGTAGCAAGAACCATATATGTTTATTTTAAGGTCATTATATGCACCTTGCTATCAAGTCATCTACTTAGGCTGCTATATCAATTATCAAATACTACACAAACCCTATAGGGTATTGAAATCGACACCCAAACTAGTCATGTTTTCCATTTCAAAATATTAGATTTGACTCTTATTCAGCAGTCTAATTAGGTAACCCATAGGACTGAGCCTCTTAGAACTGGGAATCTCTAATTAGGAAGCGTTAGGGAATGTGACATGGGTGATTAGATCAATAAAGTAAAGTATGAAAACTAGAAACTTTAGAATGACTGTGCAAAATGCATATTCAAAAGCCATGTTGGTGGAGTTCAAGGTCTATTGAAACATTTAGTAAAGAACACATAATACCAAAATTTGAAAACTAGAGAACTCCCCTAAACAAGGATGTTAAAAGTTTAAACATCCTGAAAAAATAGATATGTCAGTATTAAGTAACTCAACTTTAAGCTCAATGTCATATAAGGCTATCACAATTGCAATTAGGTGTTATGTTTAAGGTTCATACAAGACTTATAGATACATTATCTACTCTTTAACTCAAGACAGGGTATTTTTATGGTGATTAGTTCTTGCATTCCATTCTTACTAACCTCAAATTGGTATTGTGTACTTAGGTCATGTTTGCAACGGGGCATAAATACTCTGATGCATTTGCCAATTGCTTTCATGGTAACGCAACTATTGAGATCTTGACTAGTTGTATTAAACTAAAATGTCTTTAAGTATTTGTATTAGTTGTTGATGCTAGAGAGTAGTTCGCTGGTCTTAGGGTTGCTCTTTATGTTTCCTCTAAAGGAGGGAGAAGATGCTCTCTAAGCAGCTATATTTAAATGCAGGAGCCACCCTTTCACCTCCTAATTTGTAGTTGTAGGTAAAAATGAGATATCATGAAAATCTAAAAGGAGGAGAAGTAAAGCAAAACCTTCAAGGGACCAAAATGCAAAACCATGACCTTACAATTTATCTTACCATTCCATTCATTGAATTCAAAGTAGATTTCACAACTTCAATAGATTTAAAAGAGACAAATCTAAAGCCTTGAGATCATCCAAAGTTCCTATCATAAATGACCTTCACACTTAACACTCCTTCCTAGTCTACAAATGCATCTCTAAGGCCTTGTGAAGTGAGGCCCTAGCTAAGGTTTCTAGCATAAATTTTTGTGGGGGTTATCTACAAAGCTCTTGTTGTTATTCTTGATCCTTAGTCCTGCTAGTTCCCTTTCACCTCCTCTTAGCACTTTAAAGAAGTTAACCTTAACTATTTTGCCTCCAACTTACTAATAGCCACAAGCCATAAAAACTAATAATGTTATAACTAACATACATTCACTCTAGTCTCAAAGTATATGTAGTTTCTAAATATGTCAAACCATATGCTAAAATTTTAAATTCATCATAGTGTTGTACATAGATTTAGATCTAAAAATCATTTCCAATTAATAAGTCCATTCAAAACTAATTAGTATCAAAGAAAAATATGAATAGATACTTAGGTGGTCGTTAAAATCCATTGTACCAAGTGAGGTGGACTAACAATAGCATTTTCATGTCTAAGAAAAACTGTATTCATTTCCATATCTATTCCCCCCAAAAGCTAGGGAGTTCCTAATTTGGTTCCTCCTTGCCCCCAAAGGATAGTAGGTCTTTGGTCCAACTCATTCACAAGAAGAGAATCAACATAATCATTAGTTTTAGTCATACAATAATGTTTAATAACTCGAGCCCCACCTTTCTCACTTCTCTATTAACCTTACTCCCCATTCCTTGATGTAAAAACCTTCTTGGAGTTCTTAGTCTCTGCTTATTTACATCCACAGATAATCTATGAACCACTTCACTATTATAGAAAGATGTTATGATAGTATATGGGATTTAAATGAGAAAGTACTCTGCATTCTCCCATGAAAATGACTATTGAAGTGCTAGCCATAGGCAAAGGTTATGTTGACCAGTCTTAAGCTAAGAATCACATGGAGCCGACTCATATAAAGAAAGGTCCTATACTAAAAGTTGTTTAATAGTTCTTCCATTTCAACTACCAAATAAAGGGAGACTTCTGAATTATGATATTTAGTATCTCTTTAGTTGGTACCAATAGATGATAAACTTTGAATTTTAATAAAGCTAAAGTTTATCATCTATTGACCTATGCTACATATCCCCCACCAGCCTGAGTCATTATGTCTACCCCACTAACGATGCAACCTTGAGTCCCACATTTTTTTGCGTAACATTTAGTTGTTTTTTATACTCATTATGTACATTATCTGGTGCAAGCATGTCAAATTACAAAGAAGGAATTTAATTTTAAGATTTGTGCATAATTAGGGTTTATGTGAAGTAACAGGTTTATATTCGGCTAGCAAGAACATTTTCACTAAAAATTATGCCTTTTATCAAAATAAACTAAACATGCTGTGTTGGGGTAAAGTTAAACTAAACATATTTACGCATAATAGAAAACATAATTTTAATAATAATAATAAAAAACACAAGAAATAAACCTAATTTCACTAGCATATCATAACTTTATTGAAAAAAAATGCGAGAACCAACAAACCCTTAAAGGCACTATTAAAAGTGAGTGAGAGAGAGAGAGATGACAAATTTACTAGTGGTGGTAGATGATAGAAAGAAAAATAACTCATGAGTGTTCATCAATGTGAGGTGCAACAACTAGTAGCAATCAATCTAAAGAGAGAAAGAGAGAGAGAGAGGGTTCTACTTAGTGGTGGGAACAATTTGATGGGTTTGATTAATGTGCAAAGATGTTGCAAGTTGCTATGTGTGTTAGAGAGAGGGGGACGATAGTAGAAGACATGTGTGTGTATGTGAGAGAGAGAGAGAGAAAAGGGGGCAAATGGGTTGATTTCTAGATAATTGGGATTTCATTTTAGAAACACTAGGTTTTTTCTTTTAAAATCTTGGTGGATAAATTTTGGAGTAGTGGGAAAATGAAATTTGGTATCAACTGTATTTTAAAACACCATTAATGTTGCATGATTGTCCCTTCCATTTTTTTATTTGATTAAATTATGATGTTTGTTAATTTTTATATTATGTTTTTATTCAATTGTAGAGAAAATGTCAAATTATCTTTGATTAAAAAAAATTTCTAAAACTAACAAATCAAATTGTAGAATTGAAGATTAAGCATGTCTTCTTTTTTTAATATTTTTTTTTAAAAAAAAAAAAGAAATTGTGGCTCCTAATAAAATTTTCTACTAAAAGTTGCATGTTATAGATACATTTTATCTTTTGTTATAAACGTCACTAATATTATAATTTACATGACATTTAGTAAATGTAAGTAAAACATATAGGAATTGGTGACGTTTGTAAAATCTATAAGTGCTACCAAATGTATAAGTTTTGCAAACGTTACCAAATGTATAAGTGCCTATAGTGAAAGTCTTTTGAGCAAAATGTAAGTGGAGGTACCTGGTTTTAATTTGTTTGTTGAGTTACTTGAAGGTGATTCCTATTTTTCTATTATTTTAGCAAGAGTTAGAGTTGGTGCTAGAATAGAGTACTTGCTACAAGATAGGTTTTTGTTTAGAGGTAATTAGCTATGCAATCTAGTCTATAGTTTAAGGGATTAAATTATTCAAGAGTTGCATTGTGAGGGTAATGTGGGGTAAGATAGGACTTTGCAACTAGTGTATGCATCTTATTTTTGGCTAACTATTCATAAGGAAGTGGGGAGGTATGTATAGAGGTGTAGAGTTTGCTAAGTTTTCAAGGGGACAACTATGAATTTAGGATTATATATGCTATTTCCAATTCCTTAATAGCTATAGATTGATGTGAGCATGAATTTCATTTTGGGTTTGCTACAAACTTGATGAGATAATGACTCCATCTTTGTAGTAGTTGATAGATTTTCTAAGATGGTGCATTTTATCTCCTATGAAAAGATCATAGATGTTGTCTATGTTGCACAATTTGACTTTAAGGAAGTTTATAGGTTACATGGGTTACTTGGAACCATTGTGTTTGATAGAGATACCAAGTTTCTCAACCATTTTTTGGTGAAGTTTGTAGAAGATGGTCAACACTCAACTAAATTAGTATTGCCTATCACCTACAAACAAATGGGCAAACTGAGGTAATAAATAGATCCCTAGGAAATCTAATGAGGAGCTTAGTGAGGGAACATGTGAAGAGTTAAGATCAAAAGTTGAGTCAGGTAGAGTTTGCATATAATCATGTAATTAATCATAGTATAGGGTATAAACCATTCCGAGTGGTTTACTCTGTTATTCTTAGAAGTCCACTTGATTTGCTACCACTACCTAGCAGGACCATGATTCATGGGAAGGTAGAAGACTTTGTCCTTAGCCTATAGGAGTTTCACAAGACTGTTTAGAACAATTTACAAATGGCTATAGGTAAATATAACTAAGTTGTTGATAACAAGAGGCGACATGTGGAGTTTGATATAGGAGATTATGTTTAGGTTGTCCTTACTAAGGATAAGTTTTTTTTTCTACAAAGTACAGCAAACTTTGAGCTGGGAAGATTGGTTAAGTGGAGATCATAGAGAGGATCAATGCATATGCATATAAGTTGAAGTTGCCTAGCTACAATCGAATTGCAAATGTATTTAATATGAAGCACCTTATTCCTTACACTAGAGATAATTTAGACAAAGACAATTTGAGAGCGAATTATGTCCACCCTAGGAAAGATGATGAGGTGGAGATACTAATAAACAGGTACTTAACTAAATGGGATAGAAATGGGTTAGTTGCAATTTCTTGATTTCTGAACTTTATCTTTGTTAGAAACTATGGTATTGAGCTATGCTATTTTTAGGATAAATTTCTTTGTTTAAGCCTTTAAATGGGCAATTTTTATATATATTTTTTGTAGGTTTTAGATTCCTCATAACTTTTTAGAAACACCTCTATTTTAAATTTTGTTTGTGATATTATATTTGTCTTTTAATTTACTTAATGTCTTTAGGTTTTAGAGCATTTTTATTTTAGGTAGTTTTTATATTTTATTTATGGTAACTTTGTGCCTACTATCATTTCTATACCCTAGAACAATGATAGAGACATTCATTTAGTATTATCAAATTTTGTGAGCCATCATTGCTCAATTTCTTTCGAAATTCTTGAATTTTATATAGTTTTTGAATTTGAATGCCAAATACCTAAAAAATCTCAAAATCAAGTGGTATTTTAAAATCACAGTTTAGGTATTCGCATAATCAACATTTTGTAATATAAACCTAATTTAATATACACTACATCAAATGTGGAACTCTGCTATATAATTAATCAAAGGCGAAACTAGCAAAAGAAGTAGAATCACAGGTCATACATGTTCATTATATATGAAAACACCACCATCACCAGAGAAGAAGGCTTCCACAGCAACACAACTGGTCAAAAACCTACCAACATCACCTTTTGTTCACTAAAATACACTAGTATGTTAGAAGCTTAGTCACCAAAAGAAAATAATAAATGATGCATAAATAAAACACCTTCAGTTCTTACTTTGACCGAAAGACACTGAGGTGCGTTTAGTTGGTATCAAAATCCAGTATTGGACAGGGCAAAATTTTTTGTCCTCTGTTTGGTTGCCATCTATGAAGAAAGTACTAGACAAAACATCAATGTAGTATTGGAAAAAATCACAAATTTTTATACCGCGTGTAATTCGGTATAAAAAATATAGTATTGGACATAAAATCAATTTTTTCAAAATTCCCAATTTGCCCTTCATCATGGATTTGTTAAGCTGCTGCACATGATGGAACCTTCCTTCATGAACTTTGTTTCCTCCAGTGCTGCACCAGCTTCAAAACGAGGAAGTACGATAGCCTATCAGTGTCACTCCTTCACTGACACTCGTCGTGGAATTGGCCGTAGGTTTGACCATCGTCGTTGTCTAGCTAGAAGTCGCCATCAGGTTCGTATGATTCCATTTCTTCTCACATTCTTGCTTCTTTTTCAATGTTCCTCGCATGCTTGTTAGTTGTTGCCATCCGGTTATCCCCTAGTGTTCGCTTGCTTTTCTAGAGTTGTCGCTTGCCATCCCGGGGGGGAAGCTTAGACATTGTTTTAGGGTTTGAATGCATGGTGCGCTTTAGGGGGTTTATTGGTTTAAGATTAGAATGGGAAGTAGGCTGATGTTGCTCTTCTAATATTAGGATAAGTTCCAACATTCATCCAGCGGTATCAATAGGGATTAGCACATTTCCACATGCTTCTAGAGTTCTTCTTATAGTATTTGAGCCACAAGACAAGGAAAAAAGAAAGAAATATAAGCCCATCAGATATGCTAAGAATAAAGATCTTCTAACTTGGTAGTTAGAGAATGAAGGGGAAAGAGGCTTCTGAATCTGCATACAATGAACTAAAATGCCCATAACTAATAAGTGCTACCTATGAATCCTCTTTCTCGCTATTTAGTGGGGAGCTAATTGTTCAAGGAATTATAAGCATATGTAATTAAGATAGTAGGTCAGATAAAGGATTCGAGAATAGTCCCATTCAGGTACCTAATAGAAAATCACATCAGTCATTGTCAAATCAAAGTTATTGCTTCAGAATTATTAAGTCTACATGTAATTTTAGGACAGGAAATTGCTATGAGCTTCTACTTTTCTTTCCAGTGATTGAAGTCTACAGCGTACAAAACATCTTCTCCATCCTTTGTTATTTTCCATATAGTGCCTCCTAGTAGATGGCCAGCAACATGTGGAGAAATCACAATTCCTTCTGCTTCTCCCGATGAGATAAAAAATATGACCATAAAAGAAAAGAAGGCATATATGTAGACTCTGCTATATCTTATCTAATCATCTTAAGATATCACTTCAAGTGATGCCTATGTAACTTGGTCCAATTATTGCCGAAGAGGAGCTAAAAGTAGGAGTGGTTAGATTTTCCTATTCCCCTAGAGCCTTGAATGACACACACAACATACCTTCAACTGTAGCAATTTTAACACATTTTAACCATCGATTTCTCTTTAATAGACCCCTAACTGATGATTTCATCTCAATTTGAGCAAGCTTCATATAGTTCTAGTAAATGAGGCACTTGACAATGGACATGCCTACCTGAAAGATGGTGATTATGAGAATATGTTAGCTTGGTCACATTCTAAAATGCTGAATCGATATCATTGGGTGTGAATAAATCAAATTATGATACTTGCTACAAAATGATATGGATTACATTAAGACAATTTTCATTTCATTATTAAGTACCCAAAAGCTTATAGATGATCAATACTATAGCACCACAACTAAAATCATATGATTCTGATTACTCCAATACTTATACCTTTTCATTGCAAGAAACAGAAATATCAACCAACAGTTAGCTATGCTTGTACCTAAGACAATCAATAGTTAGCTATGCTCTGGATGATGTTCCTTGTCTTTTTCTTGGTTATCCTATTTGGACTAAAAGCTACGATCTAGTTGATAAAAATATGATCTAGTTGAACATGTATTCCCTTTTCATATACCTTCTATTTTTTATTCTTTTTCTTCAAATTCATCTCAATCATTACCTTTACCTTCTGCAGAATCATCTTCTTTTATAGACCATGTATTCTCACAATTTTATGTTAATTACATGTCTTCCACAAAACTTGTTCTTGGCAACTTGAATGCACCTAATTTATTTTCTTATGTTCATGGCAATTTTAGTTCTAACGTTGTTGTTGATTCATATGTCCCCGATATGCCACAAATCTCTCATAATTCTATCCCTAATGATTCAACTTCAATTATTCCCTTACATCATAGTGGTAGATCAATTCATGTTCCTTCATATTTGTTGAATTATCATCATGAGATTAATCTTGTTTTGGTCAATTAATCCTCTATTCCACATTCTATTGATAACTCTTCTACTTCTCATCCTATTCAACAAGTATTATTATATAAATCTTTATCTCCTTCTTTTTGTGTGTTCATTGTTTAACTCTCTTTACATTTTAAATCATCTTCCTTGAAACAAGCTATAACCTTTGAGCTATGGCATAAAGCAATAGATGGAGAACTTGATGCTTTACAAACAAGCAACACATGAACTCTTGTTTCTTTGCCTTTAGGCAAACATACTAGTGGTTGTAAATGAGTATACAAGTTGAAAAACAAAAGTAGATGGAGGCATTGATAGATACAAGGATAGACTGGTGGCTAAAGTTTACAGTCAAAAAGAGGGTTTTGATTATAATAAAGCTTATGTTGGCAAGAAAAAAAAAGTAATAATGAAACTTTTAGCCCCATTGTTAAGCATACATAAACGCATTTACTCTTTTTTCTTGCTACTATATATAATTGGATATACATTGAATGGATGTTTGTAATGCCTTTTTGAATAGTGATTTACACTTGGCTTATGTTTTGTATTATGAAAATGATTTGGGAATCCCCAATATTACACTCATACTGCTTTCCTTCGATACGTCATATAGATCATGGATCATCATGGATTTCTGATTTGCTTTCTTGGATGAAGAGTCTATACCAATGTGCTTGCAAAGGCTGCTGCTAGTTTCTATTATATGAACTTTGTTTTAAATAGGAGGGTAGAGAGGGCTTGTATTGAATGAGTGAGCATTAGCTAGATATGAAACACGTCGAGAGGTGATTAATTCACTTATTAATGGAAGTGATACGAATTGTTTATGGGAATTAAGGATGTGTAGGAATAGTTTTGCACATCTTTGTGAACTCCTTAAGGTACGAGGGGGAATGCATTGTAATGGAAGAGCTACGGTTGAAGAACAAGTTGCGATTTTTTGTTAACATCTTTGCACATCATACAAAAAATAGGAGTATTCAAGTGAGATTTCGTAGATCAGGTGAAACTGTTAGTAAAAATTGCCATCAAGTGTTAGCTGTTGTGTTAAGGTTACAAGATATCTTACTTGCAAAACCTAATCTAGTACCAGAAGATTGCATTGATGAACGGTGGAAATGGTTTAAGGTAATACAAAAAAAAAAAATTAGGTACCTTTAGTTTATTGACAATGGTCATGATTACTTATAATACAATATAATTTTTTTTGTTTGTTTGGGAACATATTAGGGTTGCTTAAGAGCATTAAATGGTACCTACATTACAATTACAACACCAGTTGCAGATAGACCTAGGTATCAAACAAGGAAAGGGCATCTTGCAACGAATGTCATGGGTGTATGTGATTGTGACATGAAATTTATCTACATATTAGCAGACTGGGAAGGGTCTACATTAGATTCTAGAGTATTACGTGATGCAGTCATTCAATCTAATAGATTGAGAGTTGCACCTAGTAAGCACTTTAAAAAAGAAAATTTTCTTCATTTTGTCTATTCAATTGAAACTTTTCATGTAAACATACTTGGTTACATTTTGTTTTAGAATCATATTATCTAGTGGATAGTGGATATTCTAATGCACCAGGATTCCTTTCCCCATTTAGAGGGAGGCGTTATTACATTCAAGAGTGGGCTACAAGTCAACGTCGGCCTCAAAATCATGAAGAATATTTTAACTATAGACATGCAAGGGCAAGGAATGTTGTATAGAGATGTTTTGGAATTTTGAAGAAACGATAGGGTATTCTATAGAGTCCATCATGTTATCCCATCAAAATACCATGCCGAATGATTCTATCTTGTTGTCTACTATACAACTTCATTCAAATGTACATGCCACTAGACCCGTAGAAGCACGCTGTAATAGAAGGTGATGAAGTTCCAATTGGAGAAAATGGAATCGATGTAATTGAAACAATAGAACCTACTGAGGCATGGATTGAGTTGAGGAATACCTTAGAACAAGAGATGTACGATGAATGGAGGGCATGTCATAGGAACTAGAATGTCACTAATTGTTGTATTTTCTTTGATTATGTATCTTGGATCAATGTCACCATTGATTTTTTTTTTAGTTATATATTATTAAAATCATTTGGTTGTTGAATTTTCAATTTTATGTTGTAATGTAAATTGAAATATTTTATTCACTGTTTGTATGCATGACTTACTTTTTATTTGTTTGCTTTTTGACTTACAATATGGATTGGTTTACAGTCATGACCAGTAGGGATAAAAAAAGTAGGCGTTCTTAGAGCCAAGTTGAGGAAGAAATGTTATTGATAGTGCTAGAGGAGTTAGTAGTTGAAGGATATAAAGAAGACAATGGCAGTTTTAAGAATGGAGCTCATGAAGAAGCTTTAAAAAGGATGAAAAGTCACATTCCAAAAATCAATCTCAATGTTAGATAAATTGTTAACAAAATGAAGAGGTGGTTAATTAAGTTGGCAGAGGTTGTTGACATGATGAATACTAGTGGTTTTGGTTGGGATGATGTTAAAAAATGTGTCATAGTTGATAGTGATGTGGTCCTTGCCAAATACATGGAGGTAAAATCAATATTATCTTTATTTTGAAATATAATCATTTTTTAAAGTTAATTCTTTGTTGTTATAATAACTATTTATATTGTTTTGTAGAAACATTCGAAGGTTGGTAATCATGCCAATAAGGAATTTAAAGAGTTTGAAAGACTTCAAGGGATATTTGGAAATGATAGAGCAGATGGCAAAAGGGTTGAGACACCAGCAGATCTGATATAGGACTTACAAAATGAGAGTGAAGATACTTTTGATGAAGATATGGAGTCAAAACAAGTGCCACAGTGATGTGGACATCGTAGAGGGCACAGCAGCTTACATGGCCCAAGGGCACGGCCATGTATAATTTTACCCGGGTCGTATATCACTTACACGGGCACAGGCACGCTCAGCGACACGACCGTGTGCTCCAGTAGGATTCTCACAGAGTCATACACGACCTAAAGGCACGGCCATGTATGAAACCGTGTACTGTGCTCGTCATATACACAGAAGCCCACACGGCCTAAAGGAACGGCCGTGTATTCGACCGTATATTATGCTCGTCGGATGCCCAGAGACATACACGGCCTAGAGGCACGGCCGTGTATGAGACCGTGTACTATGCGTGTCGCATGCTCAGAAACATACACGGCTTAGAGGCACGGCCGTGTATGAAACCGTGTATTATGCGTGTATTTTATTATTTCTTTCCACGTGTACACTTAGATTTTTCCCTTTTAGATATTTTACAGGGACATATAAATACTCTTTTGTCAGATAGATTAGGGGGACGTTTTAAACTACACTTTGAATATATTCGCGAGAGAGTTATCTCCTTTATTGGTTGTGCGCAACCAGATTTGCATAAAAGACCGTTTCTTTGTTGTGTGAAACCAATCTAATCTCGGATTCGTTTCGTTACGCTTTCTGCGCTACGTCAGTTGGTATCAGAGCAAGGAAAAATTCCTACAGAGATGTCGGCTAACGACGGTGTTGACGGCGGTCGTATTCTTAACGGTGTTCGAGGTACGGAAGTCCTACGTTACGGGCAACCAATACGAACGGCGGTAGAGGAGACCATGGATCAGAAAATGCGGCGAGAGGAACAGCATCTTGAGACCCTAATCTATCGATCCAATACCATTGGTAGCAGGCAGATCTATTGGAGACGACCGGAAGGCGATCCAAGGAGCAGTTTTGTTACTTATGATACAGATGATGAAGACGAGATTTTTAATAATCTGCCTAGGAGAAGAGGCCATGGTAACATAAGACGGTACAACCGATGTGACTACAGGTATAAAGATGAAATCTTTTCTCAATTTAAATATGTTGTATCGGAGTTTGATGGTTCCGAGAGTCTGAATGAGTTTTGGGTTTGGGTAAAGGACATAGAAAGATTCTTTGACCATATGAGGGTTTCAGAGGGAATGAAGATAGAGTTAGTGGAGGGTCGTTTATGGGGTGATGCATTGTATTGGTGGGAACGACTTCGGGGAGTAAGACGCCTTGAGGGTAAGGGTCCGGTGAAGACATGGTTTATGATGCAATACTTGCTAGAACAAAAGTTCTTTCCCCTTGATTACGAGCGAATCCTCCCTCAAGAAATTCCACAAACACCTAAGCCAGTAAATTTAATTCCGGAAGTGTTTAAAGAGGAGATGGTCAAACAAGAGAAAAACTCGACCCTTAACGATCATAGTACCTTGATTGATGATGGTAGGGGCAGTGGAAAAGCAGTTGAAGCCTATGAAAATTGTGTTGGTGAGGAAGCTATTGTGGACTCGCCATTGTTGAATGACGAGCCAGAGATGACGGTGACTGAAGAGTCGAAGGCTGGAGATACTCTGAGCATAATCATTGCACCAACGAAGGAGATTAAGGATGTAGAGTTTAATGTTTTACCCAAAAACTTATACTTCAAACCAGAGGAAGCGCTAGAGATGACTTATGGAGTACAAAATACAGAGAAAGAAGCTCATGACATTCTCAGTTATGCATTTGAGAGTGGCACAAATACTTTGGACACTACTGAGGTTTATCCAATTCCAACGAAGAAAGAAACTCAAGGAAAAACAGGTCGTTATATTGGTAGCTGGTTAAAGTCTCAACCACATGACAAGGCCATTGTGGTAACAAAAGTTTGTAGTTATTTAGAAAGGTCAAGCTATATTCGTGAAAATGCAAAGGTTTTACGGGTTGATGCTGCTAACATCAAAGAGAGTGTAGAAAAAAGCCTTAAGAGACTTGGCACTAACGACATTGATTTGCTACAAATTCATTGGCCAGATCGCTATGTTCCACTGTTTGGTGAGTACTCATATGATTTCTCAAAGTGGCAGCCAAGTGTGCCTTTTGTTGAGCAGTTACAGGCCCTACAAGATGTTATCAATGAAGGAAAGGATCGCTACATTGGTGTTTCAAATGAGGCTTCATGTGGAGTAATGGAATTTGTTAAAGCTTCTAAAGTTGAAGGGGTTCCAAAGATTGTTAGCATACAGAATAGCTATGGTTTGCCTGTTAGAACCCGATTTGAAGTGGATCTAGTTGAAGTACGCCACCCAAAAATTCGCAACATAGGCCTCCTTTGTTATTCTCCATTGGGTGGTAGATCATTGACTGGAAAGTATTTAGATATCAATTCTAAAGCTGCCAATAAGAAGAGGTTGAACCTATTTTCTAGATACATGGAGAGGTACAACCGTTCCATCCATAGAACTATTGGAAGATCACCTTTTTCAGTGGCCTATACCAAGGCACCTTCTCACGCTCTGGACCTAGTTTCCTTACCCAAAGGTGAGGAGACCTACGTAGCAGCAAAGCACCTAGCGGAATAATACCACACAGTGGCGTCGGAAATCAAAGAACAAATTGAGAAAGTGAATGAGCGATATAAGAAAGCCGCTGACAGACATAGGAAGAAGAAGTTATTCGACGTGGAAGACCCCGTGATGGTGTTCTTAAGGAAAGAGCGTTTCCCCGAGGGTACATATAGCAAGTGGCAGCCGAAGAAGTATGGGCCTTACAAAATAGTGGCCAAAATCAATGACAACGCCTATGTGGTTGGCCTTCCGGAAAGCATGAAAATCTCCCGGACCTTCAACGTGGCGGATTTATCTCCATTTTACACGGATGACGCACCCCTTTATCCAGAAGCGAACTCGGGGTCGAGTTCTACCTTGGTGGGAGAGAATGATGCGGACATCGTGGAGGGCACAGCAGCTTACACGACCCAAGGGCACGGCCGTGTATAATTTTACCTGGGCCGTGTATTACTTACACGGGCACAGGCTCACCCAGCGACATGACCGTGTGCTCCAGTAGGATTCTCACAGAGTCATACACGACCTAAAGGCACGACTGTGTATGAAACCGTGTACTGTGTTCGTCATATACACAGAAGCCCACACGGCCTAAAGGAATGGCCGTGTATTCGACCGTGTATTATGCTCGTTGCATGCCCAGAGACATACACGGCCTAGAGGCACGGCCGTGTATGAGACCGTGTACTATGCGTGTCGCATGCCCAAAAACATACATGGCTTAGAGGCACGGCCGTGTATGAAACCGTGTATTATGCGTGTATTTTATTATTTCTTTCCACGTGTACGCTTAGATTTTCCCCTTTTAGATATTTTACGGGGACATATAAATACTCTTTTGTCAGATAGATTAGGGGGACGTTTTAAACTACACTTTGAATATATTCGCGAGAGAGTTATCTCCTTTATTGGTTGTGCACAACCAGATTTGCATCAAAGATCGTTTCTTTGTTGTGTGAAACCAATCCAATCTCGGATTCGTTTCGTTACGCTTTCTGCGCTACGTCACATAGTCTACTGAAGCCTCTAGCTATACCTCATGTGATCCATCTGTGCAACCGACTCATAAGTGTCCTATGGTAGAATATGCTGCAGAATTTATATCTACATTTCAAAAGAGCATAAGTGATGTTAGGAGTGATTTTTCTTTACTTGTAAGGAAAATTGCTAATCCTCCTATGGATGATGTTGTTGCTAAGTTAAAAATATTAGGATTGTTGGAAAATGAAAAGTTAGATGTTCTTATGCAAATTGCGACAAATCCATAGTATGAAAAGTTTTTTTGGAGGCTCCAAGGAGAACAACGCCTAGCATTTGTTAGGCGAATTATCGGTTGATACAAAACATGTTTGTAGTATTTGTGTAACTGAGACTTCTTTCATTGGCTTTGTATTATCAAACATCTCTACCTTGGTTTAGTACCATATATGGTTAAACTTGTTTTCATATTTTGTAGACGTTGTAATCTCATGTATCTCCTGCAACAGAGTTGCTAGATTTTCTATTAGATGTAGTTGGCAGGTCATAATCATGGAAACTACTTTGACTCTTCCTTGATATGATTATTATCTTATCTATGCCATTTATGTCTTGTCCTTATGAAATATTAAAGTGGTTGATGTTCCAATCTAATCGATCTGATTTGTCAATGAATTTTGGAATTTTTAGGTCCTTGAGTGACTTATTCAAAGTAGTTGATGGATTTGTGGATGTTTAAATACAAAAGTGGTTCATGTCCTTAAGTGACTTATTCAAAATGATAAGTAACGTATTATTTTATTAAATATAACATAAACTTTTACACGAATTATTTAATATAATATATTAAACATTCAAATCATTTTATCTTATAATAATATCAAATATATATAAATAAACATGATATAATTAAAAAGGACAAAACTGTCAAATTTACTATGTTCAGTCAAGTACTTTGCAATTCTAAACACTGGACAGTACAAAATCCTTCTCTAATAATTAAAAAGGGCAAAATTGTCAAATTTATTATGTTCAGTCCAGTACTTTACAGTGCAAACACTGAACAGTACAAAAATCCTTGTCTAATATTAAATAAACCAAACGTGATACAAAAATATTTTTTTTCTAGTTTTTCTTGTTTTGTATTGTCTAATACCAATAACCAAATGCTACATGAAGTGCTATTGCCGTTAAGTTCACCAAGTAAAATCTGAATAATCAGCATCATCATTTTCGATTACATCTTTGTTATGTCACCGGAGTTCTATCAAAAACTATACTTGTTGAAAATCTTCATCATCTTCTTCATTCTTTCCAATGACCGGTCTGGTTGTGTTTCCAAGGTCGTCATTGCATCTTTGGTCCTTCGAGATCTCGAACTCCGCTGTCACCCTCCGTTTTCCTCCACGTTGAACTCCGGCTTTCCATCATCAACAAGACAAAATGAAATATTTGGCGTACCGATTAATATTCAAAACCACTAGCTCCTGCTCAGTCCAAATGAGAGTGATAACTAATTGTTGTGTCTCAGAAATAAGGTGCGACCCTAATCCAAAAAGAGCGTAGTGGCTATGCTAGTATGTGGTCCGATTAAAGATGTTTGGGGGATGAAGGAAATAAAATAAATTTAAAAAAAATGAGAGAAATACTTTTAAGAGAAAACAAAAATCGTGAAAAGAAAAAAACAAAACTCTAAACAAAGGACTGAATATCAAGTAATTACACTTGTAAACTATGATAACAAATAACTCTATTAATATCAAATAAAAGTATTAGTAATTATTATTTGATCATTATAAATTATAATATCATAATTCTCACCAATATATAAATTTTGAGTTAATATTTTCTTCGATTTTTTTTTTAGGATACACTTCTTAACCTATTTAATTAAATTTTCTTGTACTTCTGAATCACTTTTACCTTTGATTTGGGGTTTCTCAGATTCACGATCATCCATTCAATCTCATTTTCCTATGCGTCAATATAAATTTGTCCTCTCCTCGAGATGGATTATGAAAAAATTAGAAAGAAATAGATTCTTTTAGTTTATTTTCTCTCAATTTCTTTTAATTCAGTCGTGCAAATTCATGGCTTAAATAATCAATTATACAATTGTAAACCGTTTTATGATACAACATTAGGAAGATCGAATGCTTACACAAAACCTGTACCTTCTACTGCATGCATCGCAATTTGTAGCCTTTGAATCCAACTCCATGCATTGGTATGATTAAATACATAACATTTACAATCGATTGCATCAAGTGGCATAACCCTTTGGACACTAGTCTGACCAATAGAAGGTAAATGCCATTTGATAATTACTTCATAAATGCTCCCTTAAATTTTCCGCCAGCACGTATTAATATATTAAAGCCATGTTTCTACTATCAAGAGAAACTAAGTTTCTTGGGTGAGTAACAATGAGATGTTGTGTTTATCAATCAAGAATGTCTGGAAGTTCAGAAACATACACGGCCGGATACACGGTAAGAAGGCAAGATCGTGTATTGTGTCAGATAACTTCCAAAAACATACACGGCTGGATGCACAGTCAAAAGGCATGGCCATGTGTTGTATTAGGTACCTCCTAGAAACATACACGGCCGGATACATGGACAGAAGGCACGGCCATGTATTGTGTCAGGTAGCTACCAGAAACATACATGGCCTGATACATGACTAGAAAGCACGGCCGTGAATATTTACATATTTGTTTCGTGACTTAGTTTGTAAATATGGCATGTATATTTTGTATTGTATATTTTGGTAGAGGAAGATTTGTTTTCCTAGTTTGTAAGATATAGTTGCTTGGAAAGATAGCCTCCTAATATATATATATACTTGAACATGAATTATGAAGGAGGCATTCAGCCAAAGTTTCTCAAAAGTTGTTATGGTATCAGAGCCACACAACTGAGTATTGCGTTGAATCCATAGTTTTTTTTTTAGTCTTGGAATTGCTGGTTTGTTCTTGGTTTTTCTTTGGCTTTAGGTTGATTAATTCCAATCAACAATTTTTGATAATCAAGTTGTGATTGACAATTCAGTTTAGAATGTCTCCTGAGAAAACACATGAAATCTTAGCTATTAGATTTACTGGAAAGAATTATGCTGCATGGGAATTTCAGTTCAAGATGTTTTTGAAAGGGAAGGAGCTTTGGGGTCATATTGACGGGTCTTCTCCTGCTCCTACAGAGTCAAAAGATCGTGGTCAATGGGAGGCAAAGGATGCACA
Source organism: Laguncularia racemosa (assembly GCA_037954665.1). Taxonomy (NCBI): domain Eukaryota; kingdom Viridiplantae; phylum Streptophyta; class Magnoliopsida; order Myrtales; family Combretaceae; genus Laguncularia; species Laguncularia racemosa. The sequence goes on along the minus strand of JBBMOL010000002.1, from coordinate 11,312,673 downwards.
GATTGTTTCTTAGATTTTGGGATCTATTGAGACTCATATGGTGAACAATTTACGACCCTTTGGCACAGCAAAAGAAATGTGGGAATACTTGAAGCGCGTCTACAATCAAGATAATACTACAAGACGTTTTCAATTGGAACTTGATATGAGTAATTATAGTCAAGGTAATCTCTCAATTGAACAATATTATTCTGGCTTCCTTAATTTATGGAGCGAATATTCTGGTATTATCTATGCTAAGGTGTCAAAGGAGAGTTTGGCTAGTCTTCAAGCTGTTCATGAAGTGAGTCGTCGTGATTAGTTTTTGATGAAGCTCAGACCTAAATTTGAAACTGCTCAGGCTGGGTTGCTGAATAGAGATCCTGTGCCATGTTTGGATGTATGTTTTGGTGAATTGCTACGTAAGGAACAAAGATTGGTGACACAAGCCGCTATTAGTGCAATTGGTGGATCATCTGGAATAGTTAATGTTGCATATGCTGCTCAGACCCAAGGAAAGGGAACAATGTAGTGTTACAGCTGCAAAGAATTTGGTCATATTGGCCATCATTGTAGCAAGAAGTTCTGTAATTATTGTAAGCAAAAAAGACATATTATTAAGGAGTGTCCTACAAGGCCTCAAAACAGAAGGCCACAAGTTTTTCATGCTGTGGTATCCGACTCTTGCAATCTTGGTTCGGCATCCACAATTGCTGGCAATAATCAATCTATTCTCACACCAGATATGGTTCAACAGATGATTCTCTCTACCTTATTTGCTCTTGGTCATCAAGGGAAAGGTAAGACTACTAATTTTGTTCCTTGGTTTGTTGATTCTGGCGCCACAAATCATATGACTGGCACATCTGATTTATTGCATAATCAACATCCATATACTAGTACTCAACACATTCAGGTTGCCGATGGAAATAATATTCCTATTACAACAGTTGGTGATATTAGCTCCTCCTTTCAACATGAATTGGTTTCTCCTAAATTATCTACTAACTTACTTTTTGTTGGGCAAATGGTGGATAATAACTATGATGTCCACTTTTCTCGTGATGGTTGTACTGTACAGGATCAAGTTTCGGGGAAGGTGATAGCGAAGGGGCTTAAAGTGGGCAGGTTATTTCCATTACAATTTACCATTCCTCGGACTTTGTCATTAGCTTCCTCAGTTGTTGACAATAAGGCTGGCATCTGGCATAGACACTTAGGTCATCCAAATAATGTTGTTTTGAATCATTTGTTTCAAAGAGGTGTTCTCGGTTCCATAGATAAGAGTTTATTAGTTGATTGTTCTCCTTGTAAACTGGGAAAAAGTAAGACATTGCCTTTTTCTGTTTTGGGTAGTCACGCCAATAAATTTTTTGACATTATTCATAGTGATGTTTGGGGAATTGCACCAATTATTTCACATGATCAGTATAAATATTTGGTGACATTTATTGACGATTACAGTCGATTTACATGGATTTATTTTTTGCATTCCAAAGCAGGCGCGTTTACTGTGTTTCAAACCTTTGTGACATATATTGAAACTCAGTTTTCCACTTGTATTAAAATCTTACGGTCTGATAATGGTGGTGAATATATTTCTCATGAGTTTCAAGCGTTTCTTCATAACAAGGGTATTGTTTCACAACGCTTATGTCCTTATACACCTCAGTAGAATGGAGTTGCCAAATGGAAAAATCGACATTTCTTAAATGTGGTGCGCACATTTTTGTTAGAATCTTCTGTTCCAGCTAAGTTTTGGACCAAAACTTTATCTACTGCCGTTTATTTGATTAATCGCTTACCATCTCAACAATTGAAGTTTGATTCTCCCAATCAACGAGTGTTTGGTAAACATCCTAATTATCATATGTTACATACTTTCGGATGTGTTTGTTTCGTTCATTTACCTACCCATGAACGTCATAAGTTGTCAACCCAATCTGTTTGATGTGGCTTTATGGGTTACAGTCCTAATCATAAAGGTTTTGTGTGTTATGATTCGATTGATAATCGATGGCATATCTCTCGGGATGTGATTTTCTTTGAACATGAATACTATTTTCAGCAACATCTTTTGACATCTGATACTGTTGTACTTCCTCACTTTGATGACTCTTATTTTGATAAACGGTTCAAGCCTGCACTTGTCCTTTCCGACCCTGCTCCTGAAAATGCTTCAATGATTCTTCGACGATCAACTCGGCACACTCGTCCTCCAGATAGATATGGCTATTCTGCAATTGTAACTAATGCTACCATTCCTACCTCTTATTCTCAACATGCTAAACAGCCTTGCTGGATAAAAGCCATGCAAGAGGAACTTCAAGCACTACAAGACAATCACACTTGGGATATTGTTTCATGTCCTACTGGTGTTAAACCCATTGGTTGTAAATGGGTTTATTCTCTTAAGATTCGATCTGATGGTTCCCTCGACAAATATAAGGCAAAGTTGGTAGCTTTTAGCAATTAACAGGAATATGGAATTGATTATGAAGAGACCTTTGCACCTATGGCTAAGATGACAACTGTCCGACTTATTCTATCTATTGCTGCATCTAAAGGATGGTTCTTACGACAGATGGATGTTAAGAATGCATTTTTGCATGGAGACCTCAAGGAAGATATCTATATGACTCCTCCTCTAGGATTGTTTTCCACACCCTCACATGATGTTTGTAAGCTCAAACGGTCTCTATACGGTTTAAAACAGGCTCCACGGGCCTGGTTTGAGAAGTTTCGTAATACTCTTCTTAGCTTCTCTTTTATTCAAAGTCAGTATGATTCTTCATTATTCCTGTGCAAGACTGACAAGGGAATTGTCTTGTTGTTAGTCTATGTTGATGATATTGTTATCACAGGTTCTGATACTCAATTGATGTCTCAGTTACAAGAGCGCCTTCAAGGTTCTTTTCATTTAAAGGATTTAGGATCGTTAACTTATTTCTTAGGTCTTGAGGTTCACTCTTCTTTTGCTGGTATTTTTCTTCATCAACATAAATATACTGAGGAACTTATTGCTTTAGCTGGTCTCCAAGAGGGACGTTCTGTTGATACCCCTTTGGAAGTGAATGTTAAATATCAATGAAATGATGGTGACCTTCTATCTGATCCATCTCTATATTGACAACTTGTTGGAAGTCTCAATTATCTGACTATTACACGTCCTGATATTTCATTTGCTGTACAACAAGTTAGTCAATTTATGTAAGCACCTACACATCTTCATTTAGCAGCGGTTCGCCGTATTGTTCGGTATTTAAAAGGGACTTCTCATCGTGGTTTGTTCTTTTATGCGGAGTCTCCTATTCACTTAACCACATATAGTGATGCTGATTGGGCTGGTTGTTCTGATACACGTCGCTCTATTACTGGTTGGTGTATGTTTCTTGGTAACTCTTTAATTTCATGGAAGAGTAAGAAACAGGATCGTGTGTTTAAGTCTTCTACTAAGTCCGAATATCGTGCTATGTCGTTTGCTTGCTCTGAGATAATTTGGCTTCGAGGTTTGTTGGTAACGCAGCGTGAAAAACATAACGAAACAAATCTGATTATGGATTGGTTTCACAAACAACAAAGAATAACGAAGAATTACTCTTTGACGAAATCTGGTTTCGCACAACCGATAAACGGAGAAAATCCTCTCAAAAGTGTATTTCAAATGGTAAATAAAATATCCCCCTAAAATAACCTAACATCGGTATATATACTACTCTATAAAAATACATAGAAAAGGAAATATACGCGTACACGTGGAAATAAATATTATTATACATGTCTATTCTTTGTCGCGTACATGGCCGTACCTCCCAACCGTGTATGATTCTGTGAGCAATCTTGACCGAATACACGGCCGTGCTTCTGGCCATGTATGGAAACCGTGTATGCTGCTGTGGGAATTCCTGATCAAATACACGGTCGTGCTTCTGGCCGTGTATGGAGGCTGTGTGTCTTTCTGGAAGTTCCCCTGACTCGCTACATGGTCATGTAACAAACCGTGTATCAGCCCGTGTCTCCATCATTCTCTCCCACCAATGGAGAACTCGACCCCGAGTTCTCGTCAGGATATAACGGCGTGTCATCGGAGTGGAAAAGAGATAAATCTGCGACATTGAAAGTACAAGAAATGTTCATATCTTCAGGAAGTTGTACAACGTATGCATTGTTGTTTATCTTGTGCACAACTTCATAAGGCCCATACGTTTTTGGTTGGAGCTTCCCATATCTACCCGCAGGGAAACGCTCTTTTCGAAGGTAAACCATTACCTGATCGCCCACTACAAAGAGTTTCTTCCATCTATGCTTATCCGCAACCCCTTTGTATTCGGTATTGGCTTCCTCCATCTTTCGTCTAACTTCCGCTGCAGTGGTTTGGTATTGTCCCGCCATATGTTTAGCAACAACATCACCCACCATGTCCTTGGGTAATTTGATCAAGTCCAACGCATGTTGTGGTGTTTTGGTATATACCACTAAGAACGGTGACCTCCCAATAATTCGGTGGACGGAACTATTGTAAGTGAATTCAGCTTGAGCAAACGCTTGATCCCATTGCCCTGGCTTCTCATGGCAAATACTTCTAATGAGGTTTCCGAGGGTCCTGTTAGTTACCTCTATTTGACCATCGGTTTGAGGATGAGTAGTGCTACTGTAATTCAGAGATGAATCAAACATATACCAGAAAGTCCTCCAAAAGTGACTAAGGAATTTGCTATCTCTGTCGAAAGTAATGGATTTTGGGACCCCATGTAGACGCACCACTTCCTTGAAGAATAACCGTGCAATTGCCCGTGCATCAGCAGTCTTTCTACAGGGGATAAAATGGGTCATCTTGGAAAACCTGTCAACTACAACAAACACAAAGTTAGCACCTCGTTGGGTACGAGGCAAACCAAGTATAAAGTCCATCGACAAGTCCTCCCAAATGTTCGCTGGCACGGGAAGAGGGGTATATAGGTCAGTGTTTTGGGATTGCCCTTTCGACACTTGGAAAATATAACACCTTTCCACGATTCTATATACATCCATCCTTAACCGAGGCCAAAAATACCTTTCGGTAACTGCAGTTAGGGTCTTATCTCTGCCCATATGCCCCGCCAATCCACCACCGTGCAGGTCTCGGATAAGCTTTTCCCGTAAGGAAGATTTAGGGATGCACAACTGATTCCCTTTCATTAAGTATCCCTCATGGATATGGTAGTCGTCACAAGGTTCTCTGTTGGCACACTTAGTCCACGTTTCCTTGAAGTCACTATCCCCTTCGTATAGCTCTTTTAGTTTCTCAAAACCAACAATGTCCGCACTTAAAGTAAGTATGACATCTGCTCTTCTACTCAGGGCGTCCGCAACCTTGTTTTACACACCCGACTTGTGCATTAGTCTGAAAGGAAACCTTTGTAAGAACTCAATCCACCTGGCGTGCATGTCCTTACTAATCCGGGTTTGGCTACTTAAGTGTTTAAGAGCCCCGCAGTCAGAATACAAAATGAACTCCTTTCCAATCAAGTAGTGCTCCCATACTTTAAGAGCTCTCACCACAACGTAGAACTCCTTGTCATATGTAGACCAAGTCCTCCTTGCTTCACACAATTTTTCACTATAAAAGGCGATTGGTCTTTTTTCCTGTGACAGTACCGCTTCGACTCCAACTCCACTGGCGTCACAGTCCACCTCAAATAATTTCTCAAAATCTGGTAACGCTAATATAGGAGCGCCACACAATCGTTGCTTTAAGCTCATGAAACTTACTTCAGCTTCTTTGCCCCATTGGAATTTACCCTTCTTCAAACACTCAGTCAAGGGGGCAGCGACTGTACTAAAGTGCTTAATGAATCTTTTGTAGAAACTAGCTAAGCCGAGAAAGCTTCTCAACTCAGTAACGGTTCTCAGAACAGGCCATTCTCTAATCACTTTCACCTTTTCGTCATCTACCATCACCCATTCACTGCTAACTATGAACCCAAGGAACAATAGTTGCTTTGACATAAATGTGCACTTCTTAAGATTGGCAAACAATTTATTTTCTTTTAGTACCGAAAGAACACACTTCAAATGCTCAAGATGCTCTTCTTTAGATTTACTGAATACCAAAATATCATCGAAATACACAACTATAAAACGACCATTAAAGGGTTTTAGTACCTGGTTCATCACCCTCATGAAAGTGCTAGGTGCGTTACTAAGACCAAACGGCATCACCAACCACTCATACAGCCCCTCCTTTATTTTGAATGCCGTTTTCCATTCGTCTCTAGGACGGATCCAAATTTGGTGGTACTCACTTCGCAGATCTATCTTGGAGAAAATGGTGGCTCCACTCAACCGATCCAACATCTCCCCGATACGTGGGATGGGAAATTTATACCCTATGGTAATCTTATTGATAGCCCTGCTATTAACACACATCCTCCAGCCCCTATCTTTCTTGGGAATTAACAATGCTGGAACCGCACATGGGCTCAAGCTGTCCCGGATAAACCCCTTGTCCAAAAGCTCTTAGACCTTCTCCTATAGAACTTCGGTCTCCTTAGGACTCATCCTATAATGTGGGAGGTTTGGGAGACTTGCTCCGGGCACCAGGTCTATCTGGTGTTGAATGTCTCTCAAAGACGGTAGACCATCAGGTAGATCGTCCGGAACCACCTCCTTAAACTCCTCTAGTAGACTCTTTACTACCTCTGGTACTTCCCCATCAACCTCCCTCTCTCCAACTGCCACATCTTTTACTATGAGAGCATGTACCACTCGTGACTCCCTCAGGTCTTCCATCACTTCCTTCTCTGATTGAGTGACGGTTAGGAACGAACGGCTCTCTACTCTCTTCTCCTTCGTGCGTCCTTCCTTTTTCAATGGCAACAATGTGTACCTCACACCCTCCTTCTCCAATCTGTACACATTCTCTTTACCTGCATGTTGCGCGTTCACATCAAATTGTCAGGGTCTCCCGAACAAAATGTGACAAGCATCCATGTCTACAATATCATAGAATGCTTCATCATGGTACTTCCCTATTGAGAAAGGTACCCTGCATCTCTCCTTGACTTCAATCCTCTCGGCTGCTTTAATCCAACCAATGGTGTACGGGTTCGGGTGCTTCTCGATAGGTAGCTGCAGCTTCTTCACAACTTCCCGTCCTATGATGTTTTCGCAACTCCCGCTATCTACTATTAGTTCAAACAACTTCCCCTTAATAGTACACCTTATGCGAAATAGCTGGTGTCTCTGTGTGATCTCTTCTTGTTTTGGGGTAAGCATCATTTGCTGAATCACATAAGTAGGTTCTGTTGCTCCTTCCTCTTCTTCATAATACTCTCCCTCTCCGTCAGGTTCACAGTAAACCTCCTCATCATCCTCCCTATCAAGGATGTTTACGCTCTTCCTAGCAGGACATTCGTTTAACCGATGACCCGGTTCATTGCATCGGAAACATTTGCCCAAAATAGGTTTGGCATAAGGGTTACTCTGCCTCTGGGTTCCTTTATGCTCCATCGGCTTCTTTCCCTCACTTTTCTCTTCTCTCTTGGCACTGTCATCAGTAGGCTTGTATGCAGCATTTTTACTTTTCTCGAATCCCGACTTACTACCACTACCCACAGCTTCATCGACATATCCCTTCCTTCCTCCTCCATATCTACTACCCTGCTCCTACAACATTAGCTCCTCCCGGAGAGCCAAATTCTTTGCTTCTACCAGGGTCCTCACCATTGTAACTCCAATTTTATCTTTAATTTGGAGCTTCAGTCCTTCCACATACCGTGCTACTTGTTGGCCTTCGCTCTCCCTCAAGACTTTCCGTTCGGCCAACCTCATAAACTCCGCCATATACTCATGCACTTAAAGTTGCCCCTGGCGGCACTGCTGATATTGTTGGAACTATATCTGCTCATAGTCTGGCGGGAGAAAATCATGTTGCAACAACTACTTCATGCGATACCATGTTCTCACCGGGTGTTTTTCCTCCCGTTGCCGCCTGCTCTGCAACCTCTCCCACCATGCCAAGGCTCTACTCTTCAATCTGCACGCCACCAACCTCACCCGGCGGTCTTCGGGAATTTCCATGTAGTCAAAGAATCGATCTACTTCCGCAATCCAATCGAGGAAGCCTTCGATATTAAGGCTACCATCAAACCATGGAATGTCAACCTTCAGGCGGTAGTCTCCTCCGTCACCCTGATCATATCCTCCACGGTTCCTCCGATAGTCGCCATCTCTATGATGGTTCCCATACTGAACCGTCCGATAACCACCACCTCTACCACCGCGCCCTCGCTGTAGCCTACTCCCATACGTATCATCACTCTCCTCGCTGGAGTCCTCATCCCCTACACGTTCCCACCTGTTCTCAATGACAGGTCGGATTACACGTCCCCCGAATTCCTCCACTACACGTGGTGGATTCTTAACAACACCCCTAACCTTATTGGGGTCTACCGCCAAGGCGTCGAAACGTTCGATCAGTTCATTAAGGCGCCGTTCCATACACTCGACCTTCTGATACATCGCGTCGAACTCTACCCTTAGAACCCACTGATGGTTTCCTTGTGTCCTCGCATCTTGAACACTGTCAAGAACACGATAGTTGTCATCGCCTTGATGAGTTGACATCTCCACAAGAAATAACCTTGCTCTGATACCAACTAACGCAGCGCAGAGAGTGTAACGAAACAAATCCGATTATGGATTGGTTTCACAAACAACAAAGAATAACGAAGAATTACTCTTTGACGAAATCTGGTTGCGCACAACCAATAAATGGAGAAAATCCTCTCTCAAAAGTGTATTTCAAATGGTTAATAAAGCGTCCCCCTAAAATAACCTAACATCGGTATATATACTACCCTGTAAAAATACATAAAAGGAAATATACACGTACACGTGGAAATAAATATTATTATACACGTCTATTCTTTGTCGCGTACACGGCCGTGCCTCCCAACCGTGTATGATTCTATGAGCAATCTTGACCGAATACACGGTCGTGTTTCTGACCGTGTATGGAGACCGTGTATGCTGCTGTGGGAATTCCTGATCAAATACACGGTCGTGCTTCTGGCCATGTATGGAGACCGTGTATGCTGCTGTGGGAATTCCTAATCAAATACACGGCCGTGCTTCTAGCCGTGTATGGAGACCGTGTGTCTTTCTGGAAGTTCCCCTGACTCGCTACACAGCCGTGTAACAAACCGTGTATCAGTCCGTGTTTCCATCAATTGGCTGAGGTTGGTTTTCCTTAACTTGGGTCTACCTCTCTTTATGTCGATCATACTAGTGCTGTTCAGATTACTGCTAATCTTGTCTTTTATGAGCGTATGAAACATATTGAAGTGGACTGTCATTCTATTCGAGAAGCTTATGATAATGGTGTTATTTCTCTTCCTCATGTATCTTCTGATCTTCAAATGGCTGATATATTTACTAAGGCTCTTTCTCGGCAGTGTCATCAGTTTCTTATTGGCAAATTGATGCTTCTTGATCAATACGCATCAATTTGAGGGGGGATATCAATCAAGAATGCTTGGAAGCTCAGAAACATACACTGCCAGATACACGGTCAGAAAGCACGGCCATGTGTTGTGTCAGGTACCTCCTAGAAACATACATGGCCAGATACACGGACAGAAGGCATGGCCGTGTATTGTGTCAGGTAGCTACCAGAAACATACATGGCCTAATATACGGGTAGAAGGCACGGCCGTGTAACATGGCCGTGAATATTTAGATATTTATTTCGTAACTTAGTTTGTAAATATGGCATGTATATTTTGTATTGTACATTTTGGTAGAGGAAGATTTGTTTTCCCAGTTTGTAAGATATAGTTGCTTGGAAAGATATCCTCCTAATGTACATATATACTTGAACATGAATTATGAAGGAGGCATTCAGCCAAAGTTTCTCAAAAGTTGTTAGTGTTAACAGTAAAAATGACACTTTAGTTAGTGATTTTTTTGTCATTACTTACTATACAATGATGTGTATGAAGTATAGAAAAACATTTTGCGATACTTATTTTTATTTGATATGATTTTAAGTTTTGTAGTTATTAAATATTGATGTAGTATTCTTGAGATGTTGTAGATATCGATTGCATTTATCGATGATTGGTGGTAAAAGATGACATTGATTTTCTATCATTTTAGGGAGTTGTTAACAACGATAAAAAAAAAATATTAATGAAAAACAAGTAAAATAATTAATCTTTTTAAAAATAAAAATCATTTTTCCTCTTTCTTCTTCATCTTCTTCTTCTTTTTATTTTTTATTTTTTATTTTTCCTTTTTTCTGTTGCCATTTGCTATCAGGAAACAGCCACCATCAACCTACAAATTACTACTTTAGAACCCCATCTTCACCTGTCTCCAAATGTCTTTGACTCAACCTCTTCAATTTATTGTAGGAACATTTCACAATGCTAGATTTCTTTATCACAACACATACTGAAAAAATCAAAAGTTTTTGTAAAACCAATACGTACTAAATTACTCAATAGAGTATATACTATAGTTTAAAAGTGCTTTAATGATTTAAGAAGCCTTAAATGTGTACAAACCTCTACTTCAAATTGCTTATATCCTTGCATTGATGCTAGAGAGAGTATTTTAACAACTCTAATGCCATTACTTACTGTATTAAGATAGACCTTTGTAAACCTTCCTCTAATAATTGTGTCGAAGTTGTAAGTTATTTGTAATACCTCATCGTAAGTAAAAGGTCGATTTTTTTCTTTCAGTAGAAGATCTTGTGGAGGTTGAAGAGGAAAGAGCAAATATGATGTATGACTATCATTTGTATAGTAGTTACCATAACTTGGTGTGTGTGAACATGCTCACGTACACCATGATAATGTTGTGTTGAAAGTATAACTATAAAGTTAAGTAGTATGTGTTGGGGTGTGGCTCATACTCACCTACGATAGGAAAACACGTGGGTCCCGTTTTATTTATTAAAAGTTTGGGCTTTAATCAATGAATTTCTATATATTCTATTTTTTACTTGTAATTGAGTGACAAAAAAAAAAAAAAAACAAACGAGTGAAGTGTTAAATCTAGTGGAATTATCTGCTCGACATAGCCCTAATTCATGGGTGAACTAGGATAAAATATTGCATCTTTATTTTTTTTTTCTTTTTTTAACTTATTTGTGTGCGGCTGACCCTAACAGTCTGTTGGTGATTTAAAAATAAGGAATAAATTGTAAGATGTTAATATTTTAAGGAGTGTTACTTATTTACTAGTTACAATGAGTAAATAAAAGAGATTATGGCAGAAAAGAAACAAGAAAAAGAAAAAGAAAAAAAGAAGGAAAAACTGTAAACTATGAGGAGAGTTATGTAAAATTTGTTTTCTAATTTTCCTCATAAGAATAATGTTTTTGTATCTTACAATTTATAGAGTACCCATTTATAGAAGTTACTAATTTTGAGTAGACTGGTGTGTTCAAAGCAAATTAATAAAATTTTTACTAGTGAATCACAACAATAAATGAAAATTACAAATTTAAGCAATGTTTCAAAAATTTAAGGGGATTAATGATTTTTGAATAGTCGGATAATGTGAAGTGTCAGATAATGTGAGGTTTATGGGAAAATAAGGAGATTAATATTAACTTCCACAGTATTACATTTTGCAAAAGATATTTATGAAAATTTTTACGTGATGTAAAATCAAAGCAATCTTAAGAAAATTAAGGACATCTAAAAATAATTCAATAAATTCTCGACTTATGAGAAGTTTACTAATTTTGTGTATAAATACAGAAGAAAAATCGTAAAATCATGGAGGAAGTTTACGAATTTCAAAGGCCAATACGAAATATAAAGGCAAATTATTAATTTAAAAATAAACTAAAGGAAAAAAAAAATACAATTACAAATTTGAAGGAACTACTACAAAGTATATGGAGGATTACGAGTTATTTTTTCTAAGGAGCTGTGAAAAATATGAAATACAATTATGAAGTGAAGTAATTGAAACACCCCACAATTTTGAACAATATTAAAAGTAAACAAATAGAACAGTAAGTATTTATAGGTTAGAATAGCATGGACGATGTTTTCGTGATTTCAAATATTTGAAAAAATTAACAATGAAAATTAAATTATTTTAATATATGGATACTAAGAAAGACACAAAAATAAATAAAACAATAAGTTCAATACTTAGACTAATAAATTTTGAAACTTACAAATATAAATTATACAAATACACAAATAATAATCCAGTACCTAGCCTAATTATAAACATTAAAATTAAGTAAAACTAATAGGACCTTAGAATTATATAGATGTCATGAGAATCCTAATAATAATCAAAAGTGACTATAGAATATAATAATTGCATGTAAAATTATGATATAATAATATAATGGCTAATACAAAACTTTAATTTCAATACATTTTGAATTACTAAAGTTTCATGAGTAAATTTCATAATGAACAAAAACTTTGGAAGAATTAATGAAAAATATTTATAATATATTAGCATTACTTTAATAATTTATGTATAGCTGAAATCTTATAATAAGTAATAATGGATTCTAAAATACAAAAATAGGAAAGAAACAAAATCCATTAGGTAATTATAACAAATAGAAAAAAAGAGTTAAAATTTTAGGTTTATGATAGTTAAATAGAATTTCTGAGTGTATATTTATACTTAAATTTTTTTATTTAATTTACATGTAAATTTCCATATAAAAATATTATAATTTAGATAATTTAACAAGGTCATTAATACACATATTATTGAACTAGCAAATAGATATTTTCTTACCCTCAATATTTCCTTTTCTCTACCTATAGTCATTGTCTCTCCCCTCATTTTCTTTTCTTCTCATCAAACAACCTCCTTACTTTTCTTTCTTTTCCTTCTTTCATCCTTTCTCTTGTTCTTTTTCTTTCTTTGTTCTCTATCCCAAATAAAACTTTTCCACCTCTAACTTAAAAAATTCGTAGCTTCCCTATACTAGCTCCAAATTGAAAACTGTAAGCACCATTGTGATCCTTGGAAGGAGCACTTTGCATTAAGACTACACTTGCTAGGTAAATATCAAACTCAAATTTTGAGTTAATTTTATACCAACTAAATAAATTAGACACTTCATTTTATTCAAGTTTTGGCGAGACTAGCGACTAGATCTAGCTTTAAGTTTCATTAACTTTTTATTACTAGGTGAAAAGCTTGAGCTTTCATGATTCCTTAAAGTTTACTTTGAATTTTAAGGTAAAAAATCGGGATGAGTGGGAAACTTTGTGATACACTACAATTTTTGTATTTTGTTTGTAATATAGTTGTATATGTGTATATTCTTTTGCGTTTGGTTGCTATGGCATTATTACGTTGAATTTTTGGAGTTAGAAATGGTAAAAAATGTGTTTGGGTTGAAAGTATTGATATTATTCAAAAGAAAGATAAAGTGGTGTTTAAATACCATCAAGACGATGTGAAAAACACTATCTTAATGATTAATGAAACAAAAGGGTCAAAAAATTGGGTAAACATTGGCTTGATGGTGCTTAAAGCATCAACCTACTAATGCTTGAACCGGTTTGATGGTTCCAAATGAATTGGTCAACTGGTTGCTTTAGTAACCATTCAGCCAATTGTGGCATGTGTTTTATGCATTGTGTGTATGCTTGTTGTGGATTGTGTGTATGTGTGTTGTGTATGTTAGGTGCATGCATCTTTCTCTTCCTACATATATGCATATGTATATGCATACATGTATACAATTAAATAATTATATGATTAAGAAAAATCAATTACATTCATTTCATCTTTTAAATTTATGGCAAATTAATTTTTAGTACCTATGTATATACATATGTACATACACCTAGACTTACATAAAATATTGTATATATAAAGAAATCCTTTTGTTTGCATGGATATAGATATACCTACACCTAAAGGCTTTGAAAGGCATACTTGAACAAAATTATTTTCACATTACTTATATAAATATATATACCATTGTACATATAGTTATACCTAGGTTCAAGAATAGATTTCTATCTTTTGATGATAACAAATATATCTTCTTACACCTTATGTAATTGTGTGAAATTGTGTTTTGCAAACTTATCTATCTATCTAAAATAAAGTCTAATTCAATCTTCTCTCTATTTGATTATGTATTGGTACATTAGCAAAGCGTTATGATAAGGATCTATGTACTTATATGGATTTGCATGTGTGTTTCCCTTCTTAGAAGGTTAGGAGGTTTAATGAATGAGGTAAAGTAGGATGATGTTTGAATGTGCTAGTTGTGTATAAGATCACAATGCTTGGCAATTGGTTTGGTTACCTTTGTTATGCCCATGGCATGTATTGTTCAAAAGCCTAATTGATTGAGTGATGGCTTAGGGGTGAGGTTGTCGGTGAATGCCTGAAATGGAATAATGTTAGATTGCCTTTATTGTGTTATGAGTGTGAATATGTGATTAATTGTTTTGTTTACTATGCATTGTCTATGATGTGTAATGCTTAAGTGCTTGAGTGAAGTGGATGCCTTATTGATTGGTGATGTCTTCATGAAATATTGAATGTGGATTAGCTTGTGATTATATATTATTTAATTGCTCCAAATCAACTAACTAAAAGTTAAGACATAATCAAAACCTAACATGCATTATAAGAGGCATTGTATTTTGTTGAAGACCATCACTATTACAAGATGTGCAAGTAATAATCATTTGTGCATTTAAGGCACTCAAAGTTTAAGGCCATCACTCCACTATTGGAGAACTAAGTGACTTAGGGGTTGTCACGCCTTTGATGGAACCCATTTAAATGTCTTGCATGTCCTTGAGGTTTTGAGTACTTAATGTGCATTTAAGGCACTCAAAGTTTAAGATTTAAAAGACTTAAGATTAATGACTCAAGATTATTGAATCAAGTGATAATGTGTGAATTAAGTAAGATAAGGTACCCAAGCACTGATGGCTATGAGAATCCCTAACCCAAGATCAAGGGGGAAGTTAAACCATAGACTTCATGTTAGTTACTAAAAGACCGCTTGTGTTATTGCATTACATATGATTGTTTGTACACAACATATGGTTGAAAACTTAGTTCCTATTACTTTTGCATGTATAGTATTGAGAGTATTGCACTCCCTTCTCACTGAGCCACAGTGAGTGTTCATCCCTCCATGAACAATTTTGCAGGAAAAATTATAAAATCTTAAGATAGGATAAGATGTGATGTGAGAGAAGCTTTTGGAATGTAGAATGATGTAATGAGATGTGTCCTAATAGATTATTTAGATGTAATCTTATTTTTAATGATAAGTGTAGAAAAAGACTTACAATTAATAGATTTTTATTTGGTTTCTATCTTTTTTATGAACACATTTGATTAGATATTATACTTAATTGGCTTATATTTTGATTTTAGGTCCTTAAAAGCAACTTTGGACAAAAAAGAATAAACTCATGCAAGTCTTACATCGTAGACATTCCATTGTGCCCCCTTTTTTTAGCTTAATCAAAATAAAGCCAAGTTTACAAATAACAAAATAAATAAAATAACTAATGATAACAACAATGAATAAATGGGTAAAAGGTAGGACTATAGAAAAAACTAGAAATGAACAAAAATGGGCAAGAAAGAAGGAAAAAAATAAAAACATTATTTTTGCATTATGGAATAAGAACTAGAAAATTAGGTCTTTAAGCCGAGCCCAAAGCTACTTCAATTAAGCAAAACTCAACTTAGGAATTTAGTTTACTTAAGTACAATTTGCTTGCATTAATTGGTTAGGAAAATGAAAAGCCCAGGTGGTCTGTGTCTTGACCCAATGTACGTGAAGGGGTCATAGGCCATGCATTTGAATGCAGTAGAAGGCACATTATGCCTTTTTATTTTTCCTACCTGTTGCCATGTGGTAGCACGTGATTGGATGGAAGAGATCATGTGCCATCTACGTGACCATCTTCTTCCTTCAGACATAATACGTAAAAAACAAAGGGGAAGCAACAGCATGAACAAATTTTTGAAGATTCACATTAAACCAACTGAATTCTTATCAAATCTTATCTCATTTTAACAGAAAAAACCATTTTACACAAAGATTAACTCCAATCTAATATATATATATATATATATATCGAATCTTGGAGGATAAAATTAATTTTTCGAATGAAAATCTAATTCATTTCTAAATAAAGCTTATCAACATTGTTCATGTTTGCCTATAAATAAATTAAAACCCCAAGAACTCGAAGGGGGTTTAAAAATCACGAATTAAGCACTCAAAATCACCAGTTTAGCTACTTCTATCTTTAGACCCATACTCATGCCGACCACTACCTTCTCTCTAAAAAATTTCCATCTAAACACAATCCTAAACCACCATTTAGACATCAATAGGATCCCTATAATTTCTAGTTTTGGAAAAAAAATCAAGCTTTAATTCTAATAAAGCCATAACCTATAGAATCAAAAACCACCCACAACTACCCATTTAGCCACCTTTGAACCACCACCATTGGCTCCTTTTCAAGCCCCCCCCTAAGGCTGCCCAAAGCACCACCCACACTTTTGTCGCATTCTCTCCTAATGCCCACATGCATTGCATGTGCAGAATCGACCCGAATCTAAAGAACCAACCTGCGAACACGCCCTAATTCGTGTTCATGACTCACGCGCACCAATTAGCAGGTAAGTTAGCATGGTCTTAATAAATGTTGCAAGTGAACAGAATATGATTTGTTATTATATTTTTAGCATGGTCTTAGTTTCATATTTGTTAAAATTTTATAGTTCCATATTTGCATAGTTAGTCAGATAATTTCCCATATTTTTGTCTATGAGATTTCTATAATTGACGTATTATAACCCATGTATTTAGCTTGTAAATAGGATATATTAACATTGGCATGATTAACCTTCTAATATGTTTCATATTATTATGATAGTTAGTGAAATGACTTGTTTTCATTAATACTTGATTAACCAACTTGTTGATTTGTTAGGGATAAATAAAAAATGAATAAATGAAGATAAATAATAATAAAAATATAAATAAATAATGAAATATATCTTTATTTAAAGTTTAGTTTCTCTTTCATAGGATTGGTCAATGGTCATAAGATAGGAATGGGTAATTGTTAGGTTGTTGTAGTACATACCACTATATGATGGTGAATAGTTTTAATAATAATAATTAAAAAAAATTACAAATAAACATATATTTAAAGTATATAAAAAAAGTTTTATCAAAGCTTAGTATTTTAGGATTTTGTCCCTTAGAGTTTTTCTTTTTAAAAATAAAAAAATTAATATGGTGTTTTTCCAAACCTAGGCCATTTTAAGATATATATTTTTTTAAGAAAAGTCATCAAATATAATGTAGGTCTTTCAGAAAATTTCTTAATAAAAATTAATTTGGTTAAATAACATAAATCTTACACTTCTTCTTAAATAAAATCGATCAATACATTAAAAATTTATAAAAGAAAAAGGCAAACTATATATTGTTTGATACCTATTAGTGGATACGTAGGCACCTTCGAGGCAGCCATAGTAAAATAAAAACTTTAGGTCTTTTAAGAAAAATTAGCATAATCATATAATCCTATAAAAACATATATAAAATGAAATGATCATAAAATAATAATAATAATAATAATAAATACCTGAAAAATATAAGATAGGAATATAAGGGCCTTTTAGTAAAAATTCTTGAAAATCTTACATAGAAACCTTTTAGATTTTAATAGGTTAGCTTCCGAGCCTATTACTCTTTAGTTCCCAAAAATTCTAAATCTTATAGACCTATAGTTAGTTAGGATTTTTCTACCCATTAATCCTAATCATATCTTTACTAAACTAGTTGGTTGGTGACTCCTTTTAAATTAATTTTCTTTAATTTAGTTGAGTAATCTATACTAAATGGGTAGGGTTTAATATAGGTTAAAATTAAGGAAAATGGTTAAAAACTAAACTTGATAAGATGGAAACTTCACTAAGGAAAATAATATTTCAAAGTAGTCTAGGCATGTATTAATTTTCATGAATATCTCTAGAAGGCCTCTATTTCCCTTGCAGTATTTTCTTATTGCTTATCTTATGAATTAATTTTTAGAATAGTGGTACTAACTTGGTCTTGAGTGAAGTAGAAAAAATGAAATGAAAAGAAGAGAAGAAAGTGGTTTAATCAGTTGCAATATATGGGAGAATTTTGTTCTATGAAGTGTATGTTTAAGATTTAGCTAGACTTGAACCATTTAGGAAACTAGTATGGAACACTATTGTATACCCGTTAGGTTGTAGTGGTGTATTCCACTGCTTGGTGGTGATTAGGCAACACCACTTTAGCCTTTGATGTAGTCACTAGTTACAAAGTTGGAAGACCTTTAGAACCCACCCTCTTTACCATGCATCTGTATTTTATTTTATTTATTTATTTATGCTTTGTCCCTTGCAAATGAAAGGTAATGTAGCACTACGAACATAAAACTACAACTCTTTTAATATTCAAAAACCATAGATTTTGTAATCTCATTTCCCTATACATTTTTTTAGCTTTATAAATTTTTCCTTTTTGTAATCTTTAGCAAAGATGGAAAGTCAAGCTAATGACTAATCAGACTATGTTAATAAGATCTATATAGACTAGTATTCCTACCTCATAGACACTTTAGATTCGATGGTTCAATATGTTATGTCAACTTAAATGGGATTTGATCAAGGCCTTGGCCTGATGTTAAGATACAAAATCATCATTGTTCAACTTTGTACCTTATGAGCTAGCACCTACCCTAAAGGAATATACCCAATTACTATGGAATAGTGATTCCAGACTTAAAATCCCAACTAGCGAATGTGTTTTACCATTTGTGAGGGGATAGAAAAAGTGAAGCTATTGAAGCCTTAACTGTGTGCAAAGACCAATGTATTAGATTCTCATACTCATTAATTTATTTTGATAGATGAGATATTTCTAATGGAGGGTATGATGACTTGTAGAAGAATTACATCAATACATTCATACCAGCTGCACTTGTAACCATTCTTTTCCCACAGAGGGGATCCAATATCCACTTTAAGGTAGCTGAATTGGTTTCATAGTTTTTAGCAGGGAAGTTTTATGTTTCAATAATATTAGTTGAGCAAATCTAATCCCTAAATTTTGTGAAGTAACAAGGCCATGGCATTATTAAGGGGGGCTCACTTTGTTGTTAGTATGGTTTGTTAGTTACGTTAAAGTATTTGGAGCAAACTTGATGAGGGGATCTTTAGCTTCACAAATAGACATAGTGAGCAACCTTGCCACTCAAGTCAAGCTACCTAATGACACATTCGGCAATAATATGGGCTATTCAAAATGGAAGAGCTTGGAGATACCACGTGGACAACTAGATGGAATCACTGCACAAAAGAAATCCTTGGATGTGAAGAGTATCTAAGCATACCTCTAATTGGCATTATAGGTTATACTAGTTATTTCCTAGCTCAAGTCATGAGGCAATTAGGCCCCTTGTAAGACATTACCTACATAGGGTCATTAGAGTGAGTAACCCTCAACTATCAAGATGTTAATATACCATTAGTAACTAAGATTGCTTACTTCAATGATGTCCAGGAGTTATGGGATTGAAGAGAAGGAAAGGAGATTCTAGACTTAGGTAAGTTTGATGAATGAATTGGGGTCTACAAAGATACTAGGGAGTTCATATGTGATTTTATGAAGAAGATTAGTAAAACCTAGTACGAGTTCCTTGATGTATTCAGACATGAACTAAGACCACAAAATCTAATGTTATAGGAGGAAGGGTACGAGGCTACCGTATGAGCTAGGGTAGAAGTCTTGTATCAAAAATGGAAGAAAGTTGTAGATTACTGGAAGAAGAAGCATGGGCAAGCATAAATGGGTCATTCAATATTTAAAGGACCAGTTGAAAGAAAAGGACGAGCAGATCCGCCAACTATCAAGCGAAGTAGAGGAAGTTCAACTAAGTTAGTATAAGAGAACAGCTAAGGTTTTCTTTTAGAAATTTATCACTAGTTTGCTTTCTTTTAGGAACTTTTCTCAGTTAAGAATTTCACATTCCCAATCATTAGGTTATGTAACCATTTGAATATTAATAAATATTTTCAATTTTATAACTCAAATCATATGCCACATTACTATTCAATTACTACTTGTTGCATTATTTATTTATTTACTGTATATTTTTTTTACCAAAAATAAATAAATAAATAGACTTAGATAATGCTAATATATTGGATCGTATTTCAAATCTTAAAGATAGCTCATAAATAGGTAGACCTTATCAAGAACCTATTTATCATTTTCTCAAGAGCCAAAATGTTCAAAAACACTGATAATAGTAATCCTAATAAAAGAATCATAGTCCTTAAGCAAGTTATGTAGTGATTGGCAGAACAGATGCAATCTTTAACGCACACTATCAACTATGTCCATCCTGACAAAGCTGTCTAGGGAGATTAGATCGACCCCCAATTAATCATAAGTTCAAACCCTAAGGATAATTTGGGAAATACTAATGGTGATAACCTAGAAAGGGAGATCAAGGAAAAATAAAAAGATATGGAAAAGAAATTTCTCCATAAGTTTCATGAGAAAATGAAAGTTTTTTAGAGGACCAATAGATTTGATTAGATCGGCTTCATTAATTTGCCTATTTATGAAGATGAGAAAATCCTAGAGAAGTTCATAATCCCTAATTTTGAGAAGTACGATGGTACCAACTGCTTGAAACTTAATGCTACACTCTATATTAAAAAAAATGGCTAAGTACACCAGGTATGAGTGACATATGGTGCAGACCTTTCAGGACAATTTAATCAAGCCAACTCTAACATAATATGCTTAATTTGATGTAAATGAAGTGAATACATGGGATAAGTTAGTGAAAGCCATTTATAATCAATACAAAGTTAACATCAAAGAAAGCCCTTCTGTTTGGGACCTCATCAATATTCGAAAGGAGAATAATGAATCCTTCAAGGAGTATGTACAACATTAGAGGGGCATGGCTACAAGGATGACCACCCTATTACTAGAAAAGGATTTGACTTACATGTTTGTCAATAATCTAACTAAGCCTATTAGCACCTCGTAAGGTATTACAACATCAGGCTTTACAGAAATAGCAGATGTTGGGTGTCGTATTGAAGATGTCATCACTTTGAGGAGACTCCCTATTATTGATGAAGCAAATAAGAAATCCATGCATCTAAAGGGGTAAGGAAATGACTATTGAAATAGTAGCCATAGGAAATCATATCAAACTGGCACCATAGTTAACCATTCATGCCAACTAGAATGTTCCAACAACTCAAGAACAAGATCCAAGCTGACACCAGTGAACAAGGCAGTTCACTAGGATCCCCAACCCCTTAAGTTAAGTCCTCCATCGTTGTAGTGGTGAGAATTTGTTGAACTTTAAGGTACCCCTTAACAATTACAAGTTAAAAGATTACAATTCAAATCTTCATTATGAGTGTCATATAGGGCAATAGGGGCCCTCTAGTGATTTGTTAAAGGCTTAAGGACAAGGTACATGACCTCATAGATGCTAAACTAGTCTAGCTAGGTTTTATGGAGGCTTTAATGTCAAATGTTAATAATAACCATCTACCAAACCATGGGGCCTCTATTAACATGATTGTTATAGAAGAGCTTGAACTGGAGATAGATTTAGATGAACCTCCTATCATGATTGAGTGAGTAACATAGAGTTTGAAGCAAGTGGGTCACTTATAGGATATATTAGGGATTTGACTAAAACCAAGCCCACAATTTATCAATTACTTAAAGAAAGGAAGATAAAAATGGAGGAGATTCAAGCCATGTTGGACCTTAAGCTAAAGAGGAGCTATATACAAAAGGAATTAAGAGAAAGTTTTTTAGCAGGTGATCTTACTATTGATACATTAGGGGAACAATTTGGAGTAATTAAATATTTGGTATATTATTCTTTCGTGCCAAGAGTATATGCAGATGCACCACCTAAAAGTTAGGGCCTAAAGTTTAAGGGGGGGAGATAACCTTAAGAATTAAGAAAAGAAGTTTGAGGAAATGGTAGGTATGGTTGGAGTTAATCCTAAGTCTTTTATTTTTTAATACCTTAAGCAAGAGGAATAGAAGACAATCACCATCAAACCTTATAAATTTATGTTCAATGCTTTGGTACCACTAGAGAGTTATAAGGTTACACTACTGAATTATCAAGTTGTAAACTAGGCCACAAAGATATCACCATCATCAATCATAGGAGGGTTAACCCATTCGGGAAGGGTGTATGATCTAATTGGGGAAACTAAGAGAAAGGCCACCATTAAAGAGGCCTCTAAGAAGACACTTAAGCAAGATGGTAGGGAGGAAGTGAAGGATCAGGGGTCCTACCCTTTATGAAGATCATGAAGGAAAGTGAATATAAGATCATGGGCTAGTTAGCCAAGGTCTTAGCCCAGATTTCCTTGATGGGCCTATTGTTACCCTCTAAGCTACATCGTAAAGCACTTGTGAAGATACTCTACAAAGTTAAGGTCCCTGAGGGTATTTCAATTGAGAAATTAGGCCTAGTAGTTAATTCTATTTTTGCCAAGCACAAAATAGCCTTTTCACCAGGAGAGTTAAGGGAAGAAGGCAATTACCACACTAAACCACAATTCATCATGGTTAGATACAAGACTACGGCGGTAGCCTGTATGTTGATTGATAATGGTTCATCTTTAAACATTTACCCACTGTCTACACTAAGCCTTCTTAGGATGGACATTTTTAAGATGAAGCTTAGTTCAATAACTGTTCAAGCTTTTGATAGGTCAAACAGGAAGATACTAGGAGAGGTTGAGTTACAAATAGAGGTTAGTCCACTAGAATTCACAATCCCATTCTAGGTATTGGACATCTTGAGGTCTTTCAATATACTACTTAGGAGACCTTAGATACACTCAGCTAAAGCCATACCATTTAGCTTACATCAGAAAGTCAAGTTTATAGCCAATGGCCAAGTCATGATATTGTTAAGAGAGCAAGATTATGCTATATATCAGGAGCCAACTATCCCATATATTGGAAGTGAGGAATAGAAGGAGCCAGGATTACAAATATTCAATGAAATTTATATGATCTATGAAGCTAGATGATGTGCCTCAAATGAATTTCATTACAAATAAAAGAAAAGAAGAACAATTGACTCCAACTTCTAACTATTGGCATGAACCCTAGCTAGAAGAACCCTAATTGCGTGATGATGAAATAGGAAAAACAAATCCAATTATGTACTAGATATTACACTCTAGTAATAACGAAAAGGCTTGAGAATTTCTTCTTAAGACTTCAGGGAGACAAGCACATGCAAAAATAAAACTCAATATTGATTTGTTAATAGTGCTCAAGTATTTCTTCTTTTTCCTTCGAATTTTCCACCTCCATAGCAGTTATCACCCTTTTGTTGGGACACTGAGTAGCTATGTGTCCAAAACCCATGCATTTGTAATATTTGATTTAACGCATCTTTCCACTTCTTGACCCTAGCAATGTTTGTTAGATATCAGCCCTAACAACCTCTTTTCCTTTTCTAGAAATTTTCTTCTCCCTATTAGTAATAGTTATATTTGTGTCCACAGCTTTATCAAATCCTTTTTGTTCCATCTGCTGACTATTTGACCCATGAGGTTTTGTAGAAGTTCCATACCTATTGCTTGCTACTCTAAATGGATTGGATCACCTTTGTCTTTCCACTTTCAGAGCTAGCTAGATGGCCTCATCAAGGGTGTCATACCTTTGGAGCTCCACAATGCAAGCAATCTCATGCTTTAACCCTGACACAAATCATGCTAGGGTTTGTTCAAGAGGTTCGATTGACCCACATCTAATCATTAGTGTCTCAAACACTTGTACATACTCATCAATTGTTTTGGTACAAACCTCCTCCTCAACACCCGTTTCATTTCTACTAGGTATGTATCTCAACCTCACCATTTCTTCACCTACTAGTTATAAGATTTTTCCACCATGAGGCAGCATAACCAATAAACTCTATAGCTGCAAGGTGAACCCAAGTGTGATTGTTAATCTCATAACATTTAAATAAGCCCTCGACCTTATCCTCTAAATCTAAGTATTCTTCTACAAAGCCCCTTTTAGCAAATGAAGGCATCTGCAATTTCACATATTCTAAGCCCCGAGGTGGTCCGAACTCCTAATTAAGGTGAGGCTCATTTTCAAAATTATCATCCCTTTCCTCCCTAAAAGCATGATAATCACCTTCCATCCTCCTACCCCTATTGCCTCTAATAGCTCCTTTCCTACGAGCATTCTAATGAGCTACCCGAGGTAGGGGTGCCTAAGGGTTTACCATTGGTGGTTGTGACATTGTCATTTGATCTACCCTTATTGCTAATGTAGCAACAATAGTGGTGAGATCCTACAATTGTTCTTCTAATGTTCTTCCACCTGCAGCATGATGACCCTGACCTCTTCTAACCTAACTATTGGCCTCATTACCAATTTCACCATTCACACTATCATTTGACATGATTTCGAATTTTATTTTTTTGTTTTATATATATATACTCACAATCATCCCTTCACAACAACCACACACTTTCACACCAACAACAACAAACTTTTATGGCACTAACCACAACACAACTCACCTTCACGACACCAACCACCACAACAACACAACATTCCTTTAAACCAACAACAACACTCCATAACACACACACTCCTATGGTTCAACATAGAACTAATGCAACACAAAACCTCAACAGCTACACACACATTCCCATGCTTCAGTCCACAACAACACAACACATACTCCCATGGTTCACTTCATAATCACGCTCTCACGGTACCACAACACACACTCTAAATATCATGGCACAAAGCAAATGATTCCAAACTTAGTCAAAGTGCATTCAAAGAAATTAATGCACAATTACTCTACAAGGTAATTATGGAATTCAATTTGAAAATATTTCCCAATCTTCATGGCAAGGTCTTCACAGCAAGATGACTACCACAAGGATAAAATTTTGAACTAAAAACTTCCAATTCCGAAATCAATAAGGAATAATATAGCACAATCAACTCAATTACAATTCTAATGGAATCTATTATAATGATTCCTTAAAATTAATCATGGCAAGGAACCCTAAAATCAACGCTCCTTCGAATTCAACTCACAGTTACTATAAAATTAAGGAACAATTCAACAAAAGACTTCAATTCCACTTCTCACAATTTCAATTTTGAAATGAAAGAACAAAAAAGCCTAAATCCCCAATTTATGATTCATGAATTCCCTTTCCCCAAACCTATGCTCTAATACGAAATTATGATGTGCTTCAAATGAATTTCATTACAAATCAAAGAAAAGAAGAACAATTCACTTCAACTTCCAACTAATGGCATGAACCCTAGCTAGAAGAACCCTAATTGCGTGATGATGAAATAGGAAAAACAAATCCAATTAGGTACTAGGTATTAAACACTAGTAATAATCAAAAAGGCTTGATAATTACTAATATTATGCACAGTAACCCTTAAGCAAAAATTCACCACAATTTCAATTAGAAATTGATAAGAGTTGAGTGGAAGAAAAAGCCTCCTTCATGATAATGTATTGTTGTCTTTTAATCTGAAAAAAATCTCTCCACAAAACCTAAAAAACATGTATTTATACCATACCTAAATATGGAAAAATAACCTAAGTAACTAGTACACATGATCGGTCAATTCAAGCTTCAATTATGATCACAAGGAGCAATCACAAGACCAATTCTCCCTTGGTTCAATTCAATTCATAATGGACCATAACCCATTCATAACCTAATTGCTATTGTGTTTAGTCGTCTTCTTGTAATACCGACAATTGTACCTGCTTAAAAAAATGCAAAACAAATTACATCAAATAAATAAAGACATTACGTGAATGTCTTGGTTCCTTTTGTTCAAGAAGATTTCATAATGCTAGGTTAAGAAGTTTGATTCCCATCACTAAATGAATGACACTGGATTCAAATAAAGACAAAGTCTCAATTTAACTACAGTAAAAGCCATAGATCGGTACTTTCGGGTTAGGTTACAAACCCACCCAGCAAAAGATTTAGGAGATGAGTTAGAAGATGAAAGGAAAGAGAGGCAAAAGGTTATAGTACGCTCACATGCTCACATGCAGTTCCTAAACATCACCGACACATACCCAGCACCAGCTTATGTCCAGTAGCTAAAAGTTTCAGTGCTAATTTACTCATTCAACCAATGATGCACCATGATGTGCCTAAAAGTGATTTAAGCACAATCAAATGGAACAAAAATTCAGCCCTAAAAGCAATCCCTAATTCTGAATCAACAATTGGAGAATTGCATGAATTCCAAAGATATAAATGGATCCGAAATCAATAAACAATGAACAATCCTCAATATATATATACTAATCAAACTTGAATCAACACGTGAATATCAAGATTGAGTAGCAATAAAAACCGTGATTTCCTCTTAAGAAAAAGGATTTCTATGTGAAACAATGATAGGTAAGTGTTGATGAATAACACTATGAAAAGTAATCCAACACACTCAATTTATCTTGCAATGATTATGATGCAAATCTGACCAATAACTATCTCAATTCACCTTTAGATATTACACACTAGAGAAGAAAAGAAATCACAACAAAATGAAATTGATATTACTCACAATTTCAAAGTGTTGCACTCGCCACAATTTCAACTCTTGGGATTGAAATTGATAAAAGTCTAATGATAATTAGGAGAACCCTAATCCTCACGCAAAAGTGTATACTCAAATCTGAATAATGGCCTCCTCAAACCTTACTTTAAGCAAGTATTTATACTTGCTCCCTTTAGGGTTAGAAAATGCACAAAATTACAACTATGCCACTTTTAGGGAGGTCAGTCCTAAATGAAAATTATAATCAAAATGAAAGTGTCCCAAAAGAAAATACAACATAAAATAGTCCATAGAACAATTACAAGGTACAAAATATCATAAATCTTCATGAGCCAATGCTTTGAAATGGAAACAATTGCAGCGGACCTTTGAATGCAAATATGATGATGTCTTGTAGCCATCAACTAGTGTAGGACATGCTAGCATCCTATGGAGAATTCTTATTGTAGCTGTAAGATTATTTCTCAAATACTTATTAGATAAAAGAAATGAAATAAAATATGAGTGATTTAAATCATCATCCAAATCTAGTTCTAAAAGCATAAATGGTGCTAGAAATTTTCCCATCATCTCCTCGGTCTTCTGAAAGATTTGCCCTCATTTTAAAACAGTGAAGTTACTAAATTTAAGTAACTTACCGCGCGTGATGACAAATCCAGAAATTCAAAAATTAACTTTACATATATAGGAGCTCATAGTAACCGACCTCTAGAAATTTCATTTCCTTAGTTTCCATTAGATCATCCACCAAAAATATAAAAGCACGAGAGAGCAGGAAATAGAAGATGAATAGAAGGAAAACAGAAAAAAGGGAAAACACAAAGAAAATAATATGTAGATTATGTATGTGACATTCAAATCACAATCCGAGACCACCTATGCAATCCTTGAGGTGAGACATACAAAATTAGATTAGTTTTGTGCAGGAAAAAAAAAGTATTTTTAGAATTTAAATATACTTTTGATACGTGTATAAAAATATGACTTAGTTTAGAAAATAGTTAAAATAACTTAAAATACACTAAATAGTATAGTATTCATCATGTAAAAATGTGGTTTTCTTTATGTTTTTACGAGAAGAAAATCTTCCCACATTTTTACCCAAAGATCATTACAAATAATAAAAAATAAAACTTAGTTGAGTGAGAACTTTATCATATATTGCTTGTTTGTAATGTGATGTGTAATTTAACTATATATCCATGTATATATATTCAATAGTGTCAATTTCGTGTGAAATTGTCGTATCCAAAGTCCGCGCATGGATGAATTCGTGGCTGTCATGTTGGTTTGTATCTACGTGTTGCGCGATGGAAATTCGGCAACGTGTGCTCGGAAATTCCAACGATAAGAAATTCGGTGGGCATGAAGAATTCGTCCAGCGAATGGAATCCGGCATTGGACGATGGGAATGGAAGAGGATGAAACCATTATCTATATTATATATATGTAAAAAAAAAAAAAAAATGGAGAAGAAGACGAAGCCGGTGAGCAAGAACTTCCCCAGCGTGGACGTGATTCCGGCATGCGTGGAAGATGAACAGAGAGTAATGTGTAGCTATCATATAATTACATATAAAGAAAAAAGAAAAAAAAAAAGAAAATAAGAAACCGAAGTGCAACGTGGACGGGAGGCGGTGAACAGGTGCCACGAGGGTGAATGTGTTATATATATATACATATATATATATATATATATATATATATATATATATTTAACAATAATAAAAGATAAAACGTGATTGATCGATTGTAAATAAATTTTAGAATTTCTTTAATCTACTTTTCATGAGTTATGATTTTGTGAGTGTTGTTTTATGATTATAAATGTTTTACATTTCTTGTATTTTTGCCATTAGTGTAATTATGTCTTAGGTGACCACCTCAAAATAAGAAATTAATTATTTTGACTTAAATAAAATTCAACACACATTACATAAGACATTAGATTATATTGAAAGTCATCGCTATTATAGGACACATCGGAAGTAATCCAAGGATTATTGTTCTACCAAGAGCGAACTAAGTGATCAGAGAATTGTTGTGCCTTAATGGTTTCGAGTCTAGTCTATCCTTGAAGGTGTTTATTTCGTAGTGTGCTAACTATACCTGAGCTTATGGACTAAAGCTATGACACAAATTTTAACTAAGGAATAAGAGTAAATTAATTGGGTTTGAGACTTAGGCACTAATGGTAGTGATGTGAATCCCCAACCCAAGGTTAAAAGAGCATAAACTCTAGACTTTACGCTGGTTATCAGAAGATCACGTGTGATGTTGCATTCATATGGTTGCCCACGCATAGCATATGATTTGAAAACTTGTTTGAAATTGCTTATGCGTGTAAAAAGTATTGAGAGATTGCACTCCTATCTTGCTGGGCTATTAGCTCGCCCTCCTATAGATTTTGTAATGTAAGATGTGATTATGAAAACTTACCGCTTAGGCACAGCACTAAAGTAAGTAATCATTGTCGTATGACTTTTAGGATAAGAAGCATGGGTAGAGAGTTATAATGAAATCCTGTAAATTTAGGTTAGAATGTTGATGGACAAGTGTTTGTAAATAGTTTAATCTAGCTATTGAAACATTTAGTTTGTATTATTATAAGACGTGGATGAGGTCTACTTTAGAGAAACTATTGTAAATTATTTCAATGAATATGGAATAGTTGAAATGAAATATTAGAATGCTAGAGGCATCCAAAATTTGTCAATTATTTTTTTTATTAGGTTAATTGATGAAATTTTATTCTTAGAAACTCAATGTTGGAATGGAATTTGTAAAACATATATACGTTTTTCTATTTTACTATTTTGGTAGAGAATTCCAATTGTTTGCGACCTTAGTCAACCGTGAAATATGGAAATCTACAGTTATATTCTTATTATATAATCATATGTAATACGATTAGTTATAGTCGATTTAATATTTAATTAGAGTCTTACAACTTCTAACTCGTAAGGCAATTATCATGTAATGAGTACACACGTGAAATGATAGCTTTTAATAAAAACTTTTAAGCCCCCTTTTAGAGCATGACATCTATATTTGCATAATTAGTTAGACAATTTCGCATATTTTTTCTATAAGATTTCTATAATTGACATATTATAATCTATGTGTTTAGCTTCTAAATACATTATAATAACATTGGCATGGTTAACCTTCTAATATGTTTCATGTTATTATGATAGTTAGCACAATGATTTGTTTTCAGTAATACTTGATTAACCAACATATTGATTTGTTAGGGATAAATAAAAAATGAATAAATGATGAATAAAAAATAAAAATAAAAAATGAATGATCATAAAAATAAAATAAAATAATGAAATACATCTTTATTTAAACTTTAGTTTCTCTTTCATAGGATTGGTCAATGGTCATAAGATAAGAATGAGTACCCGTTGGATTATTTTGGTATATACCACCGCTTGATGGCAAATAATTTTAATAATAATAGATATAAAAAAATGTAAAAATAATTTTTTAAATATATCAAAAAAAAGTTTTATTAAAGTTTAGTATTTCAAAGTTTTGTCACTTAGAGTTTTTTTTTTTAAAAAAAAAAATTAATATGGTGTTTTTCCAAACCTAGGTCATCTTAAGATTTTGTTTTAAGAAAAGTCATCACATATAATGTAGGTCTTTTAGAAATTTTTGTAATAAAAATTAGTTTGGTTAAATAACATAAACGTGATGCTTCTTAAATAAAATTGATCAATAAATTAAAATTTTATAAAATAAAAAGGTGAACTATAGATAATTTGATCTTAATTAGTGGGTATATAAGTACCTTTAGGGCAACCACATTAAAAAAAAAAAGAACTTTAGGTTTTTTTGGGAAAAATTAGCATAATCATATAATCTTATAATAACATATATAAAATGAAATGATCATATAATAATAATAATAATAGTGACAAATATAAATACATAAAAATTATAAGATAGGAATATAAAGGCTTTTTAGTAAAAATTCTCGAAAATCTTACATGAAAATCAATTAAGTTTTAATAGGTGAGCTTTCAAACCTATTACTCTCTTATCGTAAATGGAAAGAAATAGTTGTGGAAAATATAACTCGTGGAAAACATTTGATTTAATAAGTGTAAATCATATAAGTTTTTTTTTCTAATAAACGAGTAGATTTTATTTGCTAAACATAGATATGTATATGGAGGAATCTACTAAAATAATGTAATTTAAAAAAAAAATTCATGAAATAGCATACTCGAAAAAATTATTCCAAAAATAAATTGTAAAGATGCGAACCTAGTTCATACCTTCAGTAATTTGTATTGAAGGCATAGACTTAGAATGCACCTTTAGTACAAATTATAAAGGAAAATCATGTAAAGAAAATTAAATTTTTTGTTTTTAAAAAAATATAAATTTACATAAAGAATAACAAAAAAAAAAATTATAAACTTAAAGATTGTAAAAATTATTTTAAAATTTATTAAGAAGATTTTACATTTTTTTGTACTTTATCTTATAGAATACAAAAAAGAAAAAAGAAAAAAGAAAAAACTGATACTTATGCAATTTGTTTTTCTATCTTTAAAAAGTCATAACTTTTTATCGGTGCGAAGTTATAGAGTTTATAATATATTAAAAAGACTTATTTGAGTTTACTATAAGTATAAACACAACCTATTTTTAGAAAAAAAAAATTCTTATTTTGTGATTTTTTTTTTAATAAATTGCATCGTTCTAGTGGTTTCCCTATGTATATATCAACCTTCATGTTTCCAACTTCTTCAATGGCTGCAACAATATTGTATTATTCGAGATGCTAAGCCACTGCCAGTGTAGAAATCGCTATATCAACCTTTAGGAGGAGAGACACCGATTTTTCATGCCTGTCTAGCACAACTTGCAATTTTGTTATTCCATACCTATAAATTAATGAAACATTAATAAGCAACGAGATGTAATTTTCCTATTTCCATCTTAAAATATGGTATTTGTAAATCATTAAATAAATAGGAAAAATATATATGTGCATATACCAAATTGCATTGGCACCAGGCGTTACATCAATTAATATGAATACATTGATATGAATGGCTATGTCCAACTCTCCGAAGT
Source organism: Laguncularia racemosa (assembly GCA_037954665.1). Lineage (NCBI taxonomy): Eukaryota > Viridiplantae > Streptophyta > Magnoliopsida > Myrtales > Combretaceae > Laguncularia > Laguncularia racemosa. The sequence goes on along the minus strand of JBBMOL010000002.1, from coordinate 11,280,920 downwards.
GATAGGTTAAATAATGCACATTATAAATGAATGGCATAAGCGTACATATATGCATATACACACAGATATATAAGCGCCACACTTCGGTGAGTCAATCATGTGTTAAACACTTGTGTGATTATGATATTAATTAGGAATTAAATAAATAGAAAGAGGATATGCATAAGTAGTAATGTCAAGGCGTTTTTAAAAGGAATGGGCTTATAGATTTTGTTGCCATACTTGATCATGTTCATTTTGATAAGATAAGGAAATGATAAAATCAATAAAGATGAAATAAATAAGGATAGTGTGTACAGATATTTGTCGCTAACCTTGGAAATGAAAAATTTGCAAATTTTGTATAATTCTTGTATACTAAGAAATTAAAATATTTATAATTGACAAACATAAACTTATGAAATGAACTTCAAAACTTGAGTGAGTAATTCAATTTCAATCCTTACATGTTAATAGACACTTATGAATATTGAACTAAAGATATGGATTGGGAATCTCCAAAATAACAATAATAATAAATAAATAAATAAAACGAAATAACGAGTAAGATATATACACAATAGTGAGACCCATGGGAGACAAGAAATATAGGATTTAATGATTTTAGTAGATTGTGATGTGCCTGTAACTAGCGCATTAGAAATTAATTAAGTAAATAGCCCTTAATCCAATAGACTATGTTCAACTTATTAAAACAATTCATGGGACTTACTATTTAATTAAGTGTGAAACGAACTTGATACACCTAGTGAAAATGGACGTATATACTTGAAATTATATCTTTTCCAAGTGGAACTATACCATTCAAGTTTTAAAACATCTAGCTGTTAATGAAGAATGAAAATGAAAATGAATAAAACTATGATATGTTAAAGTTTAGGTTCAACCTAAGTAATAAGTGACGTTAAGATTAATTAGCTAGTTACAATTTCAAATACTTTACATTTCCTATTCGATATGATCCTAGGTGATGTTAATTTTGAGGGTCCTTCTATTGGGTCCCCATTTGAGAATTATCATGATTAAGCACTATAAACAAGTGAGTGACCCTTTATGATTACATTACTTTTTTTACTTGTAGTATAGTTGCATTATAATTTTATGATATAAAAATGAATTGTGTGGGGAAATGGGATATAACAGTGATTGATATCGGCTGCTTTGTTTTGTGAAATTATTCTAATTATATGGAATGAAAGATTGTTTGTTGCATCGTTTTGTAGTTCATCTTTTGTTAAGTGTTTGCTATATTTGGATGATTACCCTATAAGATACTTAATAATTATTGAAAGTAAATATAAATGAAACAAGCATTGCATAACTTGCATAAAGGTCATTAGCATCATGTGGTTATATAAAGATATTGTATGAAAGTGCACCTTCGTCCAATGTAACCTCACCTTGATCTCTGAAAACTGCTTAGTATTGGAAACTGCTATTCTTCAATTAGGGCATCATGTAGGGATTCATCACTTAGGGGTGAGAGTAGACTATGTGTGCCTCTCACATTTATACTCTTAAGCATATTTATGTATTATCACACCTATCATTTTCAAAAGGAAAGAAAGAGAATATAATAATAATGAATAATTCACTTGAGCTTAGCTTAGAACTAAAGACTAAATGTCTTATAATTTACGCTTGAGATTAAAGCTCATGATGAGATTTTAAATCCATAAGCCATGAGGGTTATTACCTAAAGTGATTAGAACTTAGTGTTAATATGTTGAAACTTATTTTTCAAGCCCTCACATCTGGAGAGCATAAATCCAAGTTGCACATGGTTTTTGATTTGTTGTAAACTATTTCATTCATATGTTTGTAACTTGTTTCCTAATACTTGTGGTATGGTTTGATGGATGATCTCACTTAGTAGTGATAGCTTACACACCAACCTTTTTTTTTTTTTGTAGGTAACTCAAAAGCTGAAAATGAGTTAATATCTATGTGAAGAGTACTTTTTTCAACCTAAGTCTATTAGGAAGAGTTTAACTATAAAATTAATCTAGTAAAGATTCCAAATTATAAAAAATCTAAATCATATTTATTTCTTGAAAGTTAGGTTTTCATTTATTTAAGGCTCAAGTCATTTAAAATGGTCTACTTAATTTGATTGTTTGATAAGGATACTGATTTTTTGTGATTCTGATAGATTATGGAACATCACTTTCCAAAGATATTTTGTTTACGATTTATTATATATATTATTATTATTATTATTATTTCTAAAAAAATATATAAATAGGTCTTATAAATTTTAGCTTATAAAACAATTTCTATATTATGTAATATAATAATTTTAAAACATTTCTATTAGACTCCTTTTGAAGTTGTCACATTTGCTCCATTAGAAAAGGGTCTTATTTTCCTCGGACGGTTACTCATGGTTCCCGTAGAAGAATTCGGAGGACACTTGCATGCTTTTTCTAGTTTCTAGAAAACAAGCGTCTGTTTTTGGATGGATATCCATGCAACGGTCACAGTAATCATTTGGTGCACCACAGTCGATGCTTATGTAGTCTTCCGGCAAAAGCTAACGTGGAAAAAAAAAAAAAAAAGATGAGGAAAAATCTCGCAGCAATTTTTTTTTTCTAAAAGAAAAACCCTCTCAGTTCAGATTAAAGACACAGTTTTAAATATATAATAATATTTTTTACAATATATTTATAAAAATATTTTTTAATGTCAACAATCATAAACAATAACAGTCATAGGACACGGATCCTCCTATAGAATTTAGTCCAACCGACTTATAGAATTAAATCACTCCTTAGAAACCAAGTCTAAGGTAATTTGGTTATTTTGCCTAATCAACTTCTAAACTTAAATTTTTTTTCTTTTCAAATTTTTTTAAATGATTGAAAAATAATTTTATTTACCTAACTAAGATCCTAAAGCTATATTTAAGCTTTCAAAGAAAATGGGTTATATATGATAAAATTGAATTTAGGGACATTTTAGTCATTTTACCCAATTGACCTCTAAATTAAAATTTTTGTTTTATTTTTTTTAATTGTCTACAAATGACTTGAAAATGATTTTATTTAGTTAGTTAAGGTCTTGAAGCTCTATTTAAAATCTCTTAGTTAACTCATGATCAAATTTGATAAAATTGTCTTCTAAGGAAAAAGATCATTTTTGATGACTTATCTCCAATTTCCAAGAGATCACACCTAATGACATAAAAATAACTCTAAACGAGTTTAATTAAGTTGTTCAATTATTTTTGTTGATTTTAATGATTCTAAATCGAGTTTATACTTAAATTGGTTATCTTGCAAAAATGATCTCAAATTTTGATTTTCGTTTTTCCAAGTGACTTTAAATAATTTTTTAATAATTTTATTCACTTAATTAGGGTTTTGAGATTTTATTTAAGATTGTAAGTTATTTTAAAGCAAATTTTGATAAAATCGAGTTTAACAGTAAAAGGGTTATTTTAAAAAAAGTTTAGCTTTAAATTTTGTAACTCTTCTTTTAACTGACTCCAAATTTTCCTTTTTAGTTTATTTTGCCTTATTTAAAAATTTGGAGTTTTTCATGTCAACTGCCACACAGTTAGTGGCAAGGCTCAAGGGCTCAGTCCGCACAACTGCATAATTACTCTCCAACTATTTAACAGACGCAAGTACCCGTGTGCCGTACAACGGGTTGTAAATATAGGTGATGTGAATTGTCATGATTTTTAAAAGGAATAGTAGCCATCCACGTTGGCTGCCCCTCTTCTGTTTTCTCTTTTCTTGCTTTGATCCGTCCCTCGTTTCCCCAAATACTAACTCTGGCACTCATTTTTCATGTTTGCTTCCGTTTCTTTTTTCTAAATCCATTGCCTCTGTTCCCTTCATGCCAGATATGCTACATTTATAGATTTTTTCCTGATCCATCGCTTTGGTCATTTCCATTCCAAGTGCACCAATTCTACCTCCTCCATTGTCATTCTCTCATCCTTCGTTGCAGTACCCTGCACACAGCCATAACAAATTGCAAAATCAAGTCGCGGAAAACAATCAAAACACAGCAAGAAGAAATGGACACGAACATTTGGTGACCACGGTATTATTTGAAGATATTATTAATGAGATATTTCAAAACTAATGCCACACACATTGCTTGTTATGTCTTCCAAATGTGCTTATCATGTTTAACGGGTGTCTTTCCTTTTATGGACAGAGTCTACGTAGACCTGTTCGAAGTATAATACCCTGGACATATATTGAAGGTACCATAGTTTAATAGCGCACATATAAACAGGTCCATATTAGAAAATTTTCCAAAACAAGATGTGGGGGTAATTTTGTGATAATTTGAGCTTTCGATCTACTAGAATTTGACTCGGTTTGCTCAATTGAGGTCAAACTTACAAAAAGACCATAAAAGTTAGTTAAAGTGACTCAGTAAATTTGTTTTCCAAAACAAATAATATAAATAGCTTAATTTAATCATAAATATAAATAAGGATTGTAGTTCGTTATTTAACTGAAACTCAAATTCGAACTCCATGATATAAGGTCATAGACATAGATTATTTGGTATATAAAATTAATATCATGCCATGATATTATATCTAAACAGTACGGCTAATCACTAAATGCACATAATATGCAGTATATGTATGTATATGTATTAACATAATAATCAAAGTATAGACAAAATATGCCTCTAAAACATTAAAAACAAAATCATATAGACAAGATGTAATTTCGTATTATTAACTATTTTCTAGGAAGTGTTAGAGTAATCAAATAGAGGTATGAGTTACCGTAGATGAATATTAAATATTTGCTTAGGTCTAAGTGATTGCATTGCCTACACAATGGCCTTCCAGCATATGTTGGAGCATTTAACTAAAATAATGACCACATAACACGAGTGATCTTAAAATCACCCTACATCATATATTTGCGATTGAAAAGATTGCTATAAAGCTAAAATATTCTATTCACTAAGAGAAAGATCCAATGTTTATCACACCTTTACAGTTCCAAGTTTGGTCTATCCTTGAAGTTGTTTATTTCTCACTATGCTAAATTACACTTGTGTATATTGGATAAATTTAAAAGACCAATTTTAATGAAAAAATAAGATTAAATTAATTAGATTGTAAGACTGGGCATGATGGTAATGATGTGAATCCTTAACCCAAGGTCAAAAGGAGCGTAAACCTTAGACTTCACCTTGGTTACAAAATGAGTACGATATTACATTTCATACGGTTGCCCATACATAGCAATTGTTTTGAAAACTTGCGTGCATTATTTTTGTGTATATAGTATTGAGATATAACAGTCTTATCCCATTGAACTATTTAACTCACCCTCATACAAATTTTGTAATGTAGGACGTGATTACATAAACTCCCTTTATAGGCATCATACTAAGGTAGGTGAAATTGTCGCAAGAATTCTAGGATAAGAGGCAAGATGGAGAGTTAGCATGATTTCTTTTGTAGAACTTGTTAAATTCTGATAAACAGAAGATTGTAAATATTAAGTATGATCTAGAGGGATCCTTCAGTCTATATTATTATTTAGGGACCCAGATGAAGCCCAATTCTGAGCTATATGTGTATTGCTTTCATTGAGTGTGGAATGATGTTTAATGAGATAAAAGAATGCCAATGGCATTCAATTTTATAAATTATTGTAGTTTTAATAGGTGAATTGATCTTGGTTTAAAAAGTTTTGCTGTTATTTGGTAGGGGCCAAGTAATTGTTGTGGATTGTCACAAATTGAGTACCTAGGAGCATGACAAAGGTATGAAGAGGAGGAATTACACTTATGGTAAGTAAACCAATAAGTTTAATTCAAGGCTTCTTGTTGTCGATCATATACTAATTTCTGTAGTAACTTCGTCGATATATTTATACACCATGAAAGTGTTGTCCCTGAAGTGTAATAGCGTAGTTAATTCGTAGGTTAGTGATATAAAAGCGGGGGTTAGTAAAGTAACTTCACCAATTTATTAAGTATATTAACATTAAGAAAAGAAGTTATGAGCAGAGAAAAAGTAAAGCTACATAGTAGACGGGGCCTTAAATCCCATTTATGGGAGTAATATACATGTACCTTAAGAGTTGTACAGCAAAATCCCATTTTATAGGAGTATGAATTTTGAATTGATTGATGTATTTAAGAAGATCAATAAAATTGTAATCTTGATACACAATTACAAATTTAAGTAAAGTTACGGAGGTTCAAGAAGATTTACAAATTTATGAAAAGTCGAATATTCAAAGAAAGTTATGGAGAATAGTGAAGTTATGGCAAAACAAGGACGATTATATTAAACCGAACATTATTATAATTTTGTAAAAGAAATTTATAAAAAAATTTATGTGATGAAAAATTGGATGGATCAAGTTTGAATCCCCCTTTCTTATTATAATTATTGGAAAAAAAATCATATAGAAAGTCTATAAAATTCAAAGACAATTTTGAATTATAAAGGCTAAGCTATGAATATTAAACAAAACCATAAGAAAAAACGTGGCAATGAAATTTATGGGGGGTGTAACAAAATATATAAATAGTTACGATCTAAAAAGTGTTAACAAAAAAAATTATTACGAAACAATGTTATGTTAAATACAATGTGTATGCGTATCTTCATATATATTGCCACAAGAACATGAAAAGAACTATCTAAAAGATTCTTTCTTATGATAACCCATCAAACAAGTTTCAATATGCCTCGTTGGATACAAAGTATAGCAAAGAGTTTAGGAGCCGCTTGATCTTCATTTAAAGAGGTATAATGGTTCTACTTAGGTGAAATGTTTCAACGTCGACAAATTTCCAGTTTTATAGATGATTTTATTAAGACATGCAAACTGGGTTTGACTAATAAAGCGAGAAGCAAATTTCTACCTTGAAATGAGGTCATGCATTGCTATACATATATTGAATATAACTATGAGGTTAACTGTCTGATTTGCTAAGTTATAAAAGTGGAACACTCTTAAATATGAAGCGAAGGTACCTTTGATAATTAGGATAAGCATGCTCTGTTCATGCAATAAGTAGCCTACAAAATGCATCCAAGAATTATTAATAGACGTTGATGTAAGAAATATTTACCACATCCTCTTCTCCAGTTGATTCTCTACCAGAAGACTCCCGCAGGAATAAAATCAGGAGAGCTATTGCAGAAACCGTTGCAACAATTGGAAGAATCTTATTTGTATTCCTTTTTGTAACGTACCAAAAATTTTAAAGAGCTATAAAAAAAATTAAAGAAAATAAGTAGAATAATAAATACTTTTAAGCCACATAGCGAGAATGATAATTTTGTAATATTAAAAATTTTGAGAAATTTATGATGAAAAATTTTAAAATACCATAATACATCAATAATATTTTAATAATTTATGAATTGCCAAAAAAAAATTATGATAAACAATAATAGGTGTTAAAATAAAAATAAATAAGACAGACGTGAGATCCATTTGATAAATATAACAAACAATAAGAAATAGACATTTAAAACAATTGGAAAAAATAATCGTATGCGAGGAAGAGGATAAAGAGCTTAGAATTACAAATTATATGAAACATATTATTAAATAAATTTAAGAAATGAAGTAAGTTAGAAAATACTTACATATATATTAATAAATAATATATATATAATATACTAAATTATAAATAAATGATTGTAAGTTTTGGTTATAGGCTGTGCAATTTTTTTTTTTTAAAAAAAAACAATTATACAAAAAAGCATAGTACAAGCAAATATTTGATAAATGATATAATAAGTTAAAATTATAGGGTTAGGATTTTTAAATTAAAATTTTGAATAAATATTCATATTCAGAATAATTAAATTTACTATATAAGATATCATAATTTAGTAAGATAGTGCATATACTAAACAAACCCACAAGCAGATAATTCTTCTTTTTTATCACAAAATTTCTTTTTATTTCCTTTTTTTTTCTTTTTCTTTTTCCTCTCCAGCTGTCCATTTCTTTTTTTTTTCTCTCTTTTTCTTTTTCTTTTCCTTCCCTTTTCTTCTCTTCCGGATCATTCTTCCACGTTCCAGCTCTCCACTGCCTTCCTCCATTCCTTTTCTTCCCTCTCGCCCATTCCCACCTGTCTCCCCCTCCACGACTAGACCTCTGCCTTGTTTGTCCCATCGGTTTTCTTCCCTTTGCCTCCCTCTTTTCTTTTCTTTTATTCCGGTGAGAGGAGGCAACAGCGAGCCACGTTCCAGCCGCGTTCCAGGCAAGGAGAAATCGAGGCCGGCCAGCTCCAGCGGAAGAGGAAAAAGGGAAGATATATATATACATACCGGTGTATGCTATACAGCGAGCGAGGAAGGAGAGGAACATGGACAATCGAAGATCCGACGTGAAAACGGTGAGGAATGAAATGGAAACAGAGGAGGAAAGGAAAAGCAAACAGAGAAGAAAAGTGGAATTTTGAACAAAAAAAATTCGTATCTACAACCTCCGATTCACAATTCGAGACCACCAACGTGTTTATTGAGGTAAGTACAACTTAACAAGACTAATTTTACATGAAACAGAATTATTTTTTTAATATAAGTACTAATATCAAATAAATGAAAAATTTAATAGTTAACCAAGAAACTAGCCATGTTAGTTAGAAATACTATAATATGAGTATTCTGAGGTCGAATAGTATATAATAATATATTTTTATTTTTGTTTAAAGCGAGAAAAAAATATTTGAAAATATATCTAAAAAATTCGTTTAACTAAAATCGAGAAAAATGAAACTCAATAGTGAAGATTCTATGGTGTATATGGGAATAGGGAGGTGATTTGGTGTGTGAAATTGTGTAAGGGTGTGCTGGTATGTGGCATGAAAGTGTTGGGGTGTGTGTGTATGTGTGCGTGTGTGATGTGTATGTGTGTATGTGCATGAGGTGTGTGTATGGGTGTGTGCGTTAGGTGTGTATATGTGTGTGGGCATGAGTATGTGTTGGTGTGTGTGTGCATGTGTATGAGTGTTTGCGGTATGTGTGTGTGAGTATACATCATGTATGTGTGTGTGTGAGGAGTGTGGCATGTGGATGTGTGTGTGTGTGTATTGATGCATGTGTGTGTGTGTGTGTTGATGTATGTATGTGTGTATGTGTGTGCCAATGTATGTGTGAGACGAGTGTATGTGTAAGTATGAGTGCATGTGCATGAGTGTGTGGAGTGTATTGTGTATGTATATGAAGTGTATGTGTGTGTGTATGTGTTAGTGTAGGTATGTGTGTGCGTATGCGTGTATGTGTTGATGTGCATGGATGAAGGGAGTGCGATGTATGTGTTAATGGGCATAAATGTGGAGATGTGTATATATGTGGGCAAATATGTGTGTATGCTTATGGGAACGCGAAGATGTGTGAAAGTATGTATGTGGAGTATGTGTATAGTGTGTGTGTTTGAGATGTGTATTTGTGTGCATAAGGTTACGCATGAGGGAAGGTGTGTATAGCATGAGCGGTTGATTTGGAAACGGGATGGCTATGGCGTGAGGAACTGCATGATACGCGAGTAAATGTATATACATGGTGAGTGTATGTATAAGTGCAAGTGTGTACTTACGTGGAATTAAATGGAAAAAAAAAGAGAGATATTATTGGTATAGAAACGATGGCTGAAGTAGCTTGACCAATTGATCAAGTTATAAAAGGAAGTTTTGGAAATGCATGCGTGCTATCAATGAAACGATTGTGTATGAGTGAGTGTAAAGAGGATATATAATTATAAAATTATCAAGTACTAATACAAAATGAAGAAATTATACTAAAATACTAAATTAGGTATAATTAGAAGATAAACAAACCTTACTTAATACTTTTAACTAAATTAAGGCTTGGCTTAGATTCTAAACATTTATCTTATTTTATTTTATTTTATCATTAGGTAAAAGGATTACATATGGTAATCACTCGACGACGGTTAAGACCATGACCACTATAAACAAGTGAGTGGAAAATACTATGATATGCTGCAATGTTGTGTTTGATCGTGATATGTTCTATGTATGTGTGTTTTCTTGCTTGGTTATTGCTACAATTGTTATGGCTAATATTATTTTCAAAATAAGTAGTAGTAGAATATGTTTGATAAACTTACCCTTTTGCAAAAATTGTATTTATAAATCTACACACACACACACACATATAAACTTACCCTTTTGCAAAAATTGTATTTATAAATCTACACACACACACACACACACACACACATATATATATATATGAATATACTTGAGGATTTAGAAGGGTGCACATTTGGCTACCCTATTTGACTTTTGAATGCGTAAAATTGAGCACTTGAGAAGAGAAATGCAATGACATAAGGGTGCCAAAGAATAAGAAATGTAAATCAATCCTAAGTGGTTGATTTGACAGTAAGTGAAATTACATAGAGGTATCAAGGGATAAGGACTATAAATCAATCCCAAGTGGTTGATTTAACAATCGATGAGATTGAGTTATATTATGCTATTATTGATTTGGTCTCATATGATGACTCATTTTAAAATTTATTTAATTGTGATTTTGTGTCTAGCTTGACTGATTCTACTTGGTCAGTTTGATCCTCCTTATCATATCGGTGGCATGTAATGTTTGATATTTCTTATTGTGATGAATGTGAATGTTAGGTATAGCTATTTTGTTTACAGGATGGACTTGGTTCCTATTGGTTATTCATGGACTTGTATGTCTTAAATGTTTAATAGTTACTTTATAATTTTTAATGTGGATTGATTTGTGATCATATATTATTTGATCACCTCGAATCAATTAATTGAAGGATTGGACTTAACTTAAAACTGGACATGCATTTAAACAAGACATTGCATGAAATTGAAGGCTATCACTGCTATAGGGCTCGCCAGAAGTAATCATAGGATTATTCTTCTACTAGGTGCGAACTAGATAGAAAACTAAAGGATTGTCGCACCTTGATGGTTTTAAGTTCGGCCAGTTCTTGAAGATGTTGCTCAATGCATGAGGCACGAGAGTGTTCAATGTATGAGAACACTCGAGCTTATAATATTAAAGTTAAAATATATTTAATTATCAAAGAGATAAGAGAAATTAAATTAGTTGAGAGACCTAAGAATTGATAGTGGCTCTAGAATCATTAACCCTATGTAAAGGGAGGTGTAAACCCTAGACTTCACATCAGTTACCGGAAGATCACGTGAGATGTTGCATTAATATGGTCGTTCGTGTATATCATATGATTTGATAACTTGATTTGAAATTTCTTGTGCATGTGTAGTGTTGAGAGTATTAAACCTTCATTTATTGAGTCATAGTGTGCTTACCCCTCTACAAACTGTTTTGCAATTAAAAATCTTAAAAGCTTGGGATAGGATAAGATGTAAAGTGTCGAGAGTTTTTAAAAGCCGAGAATGATAAAGTAAGGATTATGATTGGTAGGCTATCTAGATGAAATGCCATTTTAGGACCTTGATGTAAAATTTAAATTTGTGAGACTTAGGGTTTTATTCCATTTGTATAGGGAATTCCGACTCTCTGCAATCTTAGTTGACCATGGGGTATGGAATCTATAGTTATATTCTCATTGTATGATTTATGAAATATGAATAGATATAATTGTTTAATTTATTACTTGGAGTTTTACAATCTTTAACTCGTAAGACGGCTTTTATGTAACAGGTGAAATCATATTATGATAGTTTTTAGTGGGAATTTCTAAACCCTAGGTTAGGGCATGACACTTTTTTTAGCAGTTATTCTTGGTCGTAGCATTTCATAAACACTATTGCTAAAAGACAAAATAAATGTACTAGTCAAAGGAGATTTTACTAAGTTAACACAATTGAACAAACCTTAGTTGCAATGTTTTACAATCTATCCTCTCCTTGAGGACCTTAGGAATGGAGCCATTGAGATTGTTGCCACTAAGGTTGCTGTATAAGGATGATAAAAAGAAAAGGGAAATAAATAAATACCAAGCTAACACGGAAAAAGATCTCAAATATGCATCAACAATGTCGTCATATCTAAACTTCAAGTTCAACGCATAGAAAACTGATACATATGCCTAACACTTTGCATTCGAAAGTTTAGCCGAGCCAATCACTATAAGTTAATAATAAGTTTTATGCACAGCATAAATAAATTCATGCAATTATCTAATTTATCAACAAAATAATCAATTCTCCCTAGAAATATTCCTCAATAGGATGATTACTAGATGGATGGAATAGGTCTAAGGTAGCATTTAGATTGTAATACTAAATAGTACAAAGAAAAATTAATAATATAGAATAAGGAAAACATAATAGTGTAACTTTGTTATTCTATGTTTGATATATATATGGTATTGGATAAAGATTTTTGTAATATTTACTATTTGGATATACAAATGATATATAAAGTACTAATTAAGAATTTTTGTATTTTTGTTCAATGAATTTAATTTATATACTATATTTTAGATGGTATAAAACATAAGATTTTAATATCATTTTTATAAAATATGTAAACCATATAAAAGGTAAAATATTTTGTCCAATCTAATATTACAAATTTTTGACAAGCAAATGATACCTAAAAGTATTTAGAACCAAGAACATGACTTCACTATTGTATCAAGTCGTTTTTTTTTTCTTTATTTTAGTAAGCTCAAATCGTCATGTTGCTGAATAGTGGAATTGAAAACATGCAACGTTCAAAATTAAAATAAATGACCCACTTTTTTCTTTTTCCCATTAGTCTAAATGCTTGCTTAGGTCTAAGTGGTTGCATTGCCAACACAATGGCCTTCCAGCATATGTTGGAGCGTTTAACTAAAATAATGACCACATTACACGCGTGATCTTGTAATTACCCTACATCATATATTTGCGGTTGAAAAGATTGATGTAAAGCTAAAATATTCTACTCACTAAGAGAAAGATCCAAAGCTTATTCAAATTAATTATAATAAAATTTAGTTAAAATTCTTATAATCTAATGGTATAAATATTGATCTTCCAATATTAATTTTCGTTACTCCTCCTCCAATAATTATAATAATAGTTGGCAAATATAGACATAAACTTCGTTATATATATATATATAATATCCTAAAAACCTAATCCTAGTTTGGAAAAGGGATATCTTAATAAGTGATACTACTAGGCCATTTTGCTTAGCTTTTTTTTATAAAAGCTTTAATATGTTTGAAGTGTTGGTCTATATTTGAAGAAAAGTCAACACATCATCAATGTATACAATACTAAATTTTGAATAATCATTCAAGATTTCATTCATTATCTTCTAAAATTCAGATGAAGCATTTTTTAAACCAAAAGGCATAACATTCCATTTATATTGTCCAAAGGGGACAGTAAATGTTGTTTTATACCTATCGCATTCTTTAATCTGAATTTGCCAAAATCCAAATTTCATATCAAACTTAGATAATACCTTTGCATTGTGTATCTTACTACGTAGATCTCTTTTATGAGGTATGGGGTACCTAATCCATTTTATTATATTGTTTAGAGGCTTGTAATTAATTACTAGCCTAGGTGTGCCTCTTTCTATTTCTACATTTTTATTAACCTAAAAAGCTGAACAACTTCAAGGTGACTTGGATTTGTATATTAGCCTTTTAGTTATGTAAAATAAAGTTTATGCCTTACTCGTCATAACATTTCATAAACTCTATTGCTATAAAATCGCAATAATTTTTATGTGATAACTAAACTTACATCAATGATATAATAATCGCAAAACAAAGGAGATATGACATGTAGTCCAAACTTCTTTACTCAGATAAGGGAAAAGAGAAATTGATTTCATACTCATAATGATATGATTCTTGGAGCATTACCATCATAGTTGCAGTTTAATCCTTCCCATATTATGTTTTGTGGGACACAAGGGTCACCATGCCTACTCTTTTTATCAATTCCATAGGCTATCTTGGTGGCATTATTACTGTCAACTGAATTTTTAAGACCATAAATTTATTTGAATGCAAATAAAATCTCTAAACTAAAACGTGATGAGAGATATATTCTTAAGTGTTTGTGCCAAAATCAACAATGAAGTAAATTATATAATAAGTATTGATGACACGTTATGATGATTATTTCCTAATAATAATGTTTCCACCTTCCCAGTTGATCTCCTCAAAAAGTGTCTCACTCAATTACATGTTATAATATCAATGTATAATAATTACTCCATGATAAGTATTCTACTTTTTATTTTTATTTATATGTTACATAGATAAGATACCAATGGAAGAACCCATATATTTTATATCAAAGTTCATGTAATGCTCCATAGTTATGAAAGAATTTATGTACACTTACAATCGCTTAAATCCGTCTGTGATCTTGTCAGATTTAGACTATAAACCTCGATTGCATTGAGACGAGGTGATAGATGTGATCGGCTAGTAGCACTTAATTGGTCTTGGCTTTGAAGGCTGAATGTGGCCACAAGTTTGTGGTTCATATAGATATCCATTTCTCTCACTCGGCCTTTCAGGTCAAGCACCTCAGCAAAGTGAAAATAGGCATAATATTCACCATCCGCTTTCATATTCCACGTCCGGATGCAACTCTCATCGAGACTTGATGTTTGCTCAGCAGTCATCAAAACTTCTTCTGGCACTTTACATGCATTATTGTTACTCGTAGGTGTTGCAATTGGGTTTGTGCTGGTCACTGACGTCCATCCTGAAACATTGTAAGTTCCTTCCATCCAAATGCGATCATAATCATCTTGCGGATACCTGTTATAGTGAATGATTTTGACAGCTTGGGTGATTATGGCGTTAAGCTCTCATTAAACTTCTATAATAATATCCGTAAGGGCAGTACCGCTTAGAGGAAAATGTATAATATGGTTTTTTTTTTTCGGTAGGGAGCAAATAATACTATATTGTACGACATAGCATTGTCTTCTTGATTTATTGGGATGATATGTATAATTTTTTTTTTGACATAAACGTCCCTATGATATTAATTTTTTTTTACAATTTATTATGATTAAATAAATAAGTGAAGGAATGAGAGATATGCTTTGAGAAAAGTTTGGTTATATAACAAATGCCAATAAAAAAAAAAAAGGAGGTTCTGAAATGGGTTTTGCATTAAATTAACACATTCTTGATTTATACTTTAATTTCTGAACTTTTCTTATATTCTAAAATTTTTCTCAGATGTAATTCAAATTTCAAATCCAACATAATCCATCTTAATTCTCACTGAAGTGACCAATGGAATAATCAATTTTGGTGTAGTCCACCTCTCCTCTACTGCACACTGATACAAAAGCAAGCAGAATGAATCCTGTACATACTATATTACTAAAACGTTCATTTACGGATTTAATCTTTAACATTTTGAATGAACGTTCTAAAACTTTTCTATGTTAGTTTTTTTTTTTTTGTTAACTTTGTTAAAAATACCATTAAGAATTGAAACATGCCAAATTTTGATCGGTTGAAAACAATTAATTTAATCAAGCATATTATAAAAAAAAAAAATACTATGAAAGTGTTAATTAGAATACTGAAGTGAAAATTTATCCTAGTTACAGTGTCTTAATCAATCAGAATCCAAATCAAGGATGGGATAAGATGAACATGGAACCCATCTAATCAAGAAGTTGATTCATAGAAACTTACAAGTAAGTAATGCTAATCCATGTAAAATAATTAGAAATTTCATGTTTTTGGGTTAAATTAAACCTAGGAATAAAAGAATCAAGATTATGATGAATTGGGATAGAGGAATTAAGGATCGCTAAATTGTACCGAGTGATACACAACCATGTTTTGATCGTGTTAAACGCAGATGTACTGAGAGATATATAACCTTCCAACACAACTGTGTCTTGATAGTGTTAAACCTAGATTTCATAAAAAGATACACAACCGTGTCATGAGTACTCTGTTATTACTTGTAAGCTTAAATAATATCATGAAGTGGTTGTTGTTGTTTAAGTAATGTATAATGCATGTGATACCTATTCATGTTTGTTCATGTGCATGTGTTTATGTTATACATATTGAGTATTAGCTCACCCTTTGGAGAATATTTTTTTTAGATGCAGGTATTGAAGGAGATGATAACCCCAAAGATAACCTGGGATTAAGTGAACCACAAAGAGAGGAAGATAGTTATTATTAATACTATGACAATTAGAATTTAGAAAGAATTCTCTTATAGGGATGTAATGTTTATTAGTATCTGGACAATATTAATTTAGAGTTTTATAGACATCCGCTACATTAGATGTTGAATATGGATTCATATTAAATTGGTTTTAGGGTTTGAAGGGTGGATTAAAATGTTTTTTATATCATAATAGTATTATTATAGACAATGAATGGTAATTTACAAGAATTGTTGAATTGCATATATCGGAGTAGTCTTAGAGCCTTAACATATTCTTATGTGATAAGAACACGTGGTGAGTAGTAGCGTTGCCCGTGGTTTCGAGGTGTTACAACTTATATGGTATTAGAGCCTAGGTTTATGATCTTTAGAAACTTAAGTTAGGATCTATAGAGAACAAGTTGATCACCTTCAAGGAATTAGGTTTGATCTATAGGACATAGGTTAATGATTTTGAAAAACTTAAGCTTATTGATCCCTAGAAAATTAAGTATCGATCATTAGACATATGTTTCAAACAACATAGCATAAGACGTGATCTTTAGAGAAATTACATATATGATCTATAAGATGGTGAGACATAAAGAGGGTGGGAAAATATGAGATGTTATTTATTTAATTAATTATTTTCTTATATTATTATATTACTTTCCTTCTTTCAACTACTAAGCTATTTATGAGTATATCATCATTTGTAAGGGTATATATGTACATATACCAACACATACTAATACTAACATTAGTTGACACTAACATTAAGTATATCCGATTGTCTCTTCTCAACAAAATACTTCCAAGAAGAAACACCAAATCAGGCTTAGGAAGGGGTGCTAGATAAGGCAAACCCAATGAGGAAGATATCCAAAATCAACAACCACAAGGGGGAAGGGGTCAGATGGCTAAATAGAAAGTCTAGCTATTACATTCTATGAATCACTTGGTGGGACTGTTAACACAATATTAAGCCCCCAATATCTAATAGCACAGGAATGTCAATGAACCCATTAGCTTTGATAAGTTCATTAGAGTAGTTAAAAATTTTAGTCCTAGAGTAGATGATCTAATCAAGGCCGAAGATTGGGTATAGAAAATTGAGAAGACATTTGCTGTCTTTTAAATACCAAAAGACAAGTGGGTCAATTATGCTATAGTCGTGCTGAAGGGAGCTACAAGAAAATGGTAGGCATCAATTCCTAAACTTGTGGGGGAATGCAGAATGCATGATTTAGACTGTGTTTAAGGATTTATTTTATCAGAGGTACTTCCCCAACAACTTTAGAGACAAGATGGAAAGCGAATAGTACAATTGTGAACAAAGGGACCAAATGGTTGAAGAATATAAGGTAGAGTTGAATCACCTCATCTAATTCCTTCTTGAGAATGTGCATAGTAATGATAGGTACTGAGCCAAAAGATTTCAAAGAGGCTTGGATTTAGACCTACAACTTGCAGTGGGGACCTTTTAGTTGAATACCTATGCCGAAATGATTGATAAGGCCAAGTACATCGAGTAGGGTAAAAAAAGTATAGAGGAATAGAGGAGCCACAAAGAAGCAATAGCTTTGGGAAAAAAACCTACGTCAAGTGAAATGGGGTAAGACAAGGACAAAAGACACCATATACATCAAAGCTGGACACAGGCTGCTACAACCCCTTCTCTACATATTAGACAAGTGCCTTTAACACTTCTTGCAATAGGCCCACTTGTTAAATGTACTAGATACTATAGGTCTCATGAGCTGAGAGAATGTAGATGGCTAGAGGGGGCATACTTCTCTTATGGAAAGACAAGACATATTAGTAAACACTGCACCGAAAGGTAAGTTCTCTTAATTTTTTTACCATGAATGCCATTAGAGGGGACATAAGCAATCAATTGTCCTTAAGGACAAGTAAGAAATTAGGTAGGCTCGGTTCAATAGGCAACTGGACCTCCAATAAGAGGATAGGGTGGTAGATAACAAGTAAAGGGTCCTAGAAAAAGAGTTCCTACCAGGGTGTTTGCTATCTACTAACAACAACACTAGGACATCCTTCATAAAAACAACATTGTAGGTATACTTCAATATACTCTTATAATGCATATATGTTGTTTAATACCAGTGCATCAGTATCATGTGTATTTGAGAATTTTATAAATGCATGTGCAATGAATGTTGAACATATGAATTATTGTTTGGCTGTTAGTAGTCCTTTAAGAGTTAGAAGGAAGATAAGTAGGATATTTTAGGGAGTAGGAATAGAGATACAAGGTAGAATGATGCCAGCAGATCTTCTAATATTAGAGATGGTAGAGTTTGACATTATTCTAGATATCAACTAGTTTTCAAAGTACCATACAACAATTAACTATCGCAACATGGTAGTACAGTTCAATATATACGAGAATAGTACTTTAAGTATAAATTAGAAGTGTAGAGACGTACTAGATTACCTTCTTATGAGATATGGGAAAGAAATATACTAGCAAATATATTTGTTTAAGCTACTAAGGAAGCCAAGATGTTAGTGCCTGTAGTGAAGGAGGTTTTAGAAGTGTTCCTAAAAGACCTTCCCAGTTGACCTCCAGTCAGGGAGATAGAATTTAACATTGACTTCACACAGGGTATGGTGCCTATATCAAAACCAATTTATAGGATGGCACTAGTAGAATTAGAAGAACTGAGGAAACAATTACGAGATCTACATGATAAAGGTTTCATCAAACCTAGTGTCTTTCCTTAAGGTGCACCAATCCTATTTATCAAGAAGAAAGATGGAAGCATGAGACTTTTTATAGACTATAAAGCGTTGAACAAGGTCACTACTAAGAACAAATATCCTCTCCTCAAGATCGATGACTTGTTTGACCAATTGTAGGGAGCTTAGGTGTTCTCAAAAGTATTAAAGATTAAGGAAGAAAACATTCAGAAGGCAGTATTCAGAACAAGATATGGACACTATAAGTTTTTGGGAGTGCCTTTTAGACTAACAAATACACCAGCTGCATTTATGGACTTAATGCATAGAGTATTTATGACTTTTTTGGACAAGTTTGTAATTGTCTTTATAGATGGTATCTTGATATACTCCAAAAGTATTGAACAACATGAAGAGTAGTTGAGGTTAGTATTAGGTAGGTTACAAGAAAAAAAAAGTTATATGCCAAGTTTAGTAAGTATGAATTTTAGTTAGAACAAGTAGCTTTCTTGAGTCATGTGGTTAATAAAGATAGGATATCTATGGACCCAGAAAAGGTGAGAATAGTAGTGGATTGGTACAGATCAAAGATAGTTACAAAGGTTAGAGGCTTCTTAAGTCTAATAGGCTACTATAGGAGATTTATAGAAAGATTTTCTAAAATGGCAACTCCTCTCACCATATTGACATAGAAGAATGTAAGATTTAAGTGAGATGACAGTTGTGAAGCTAGCTTTCAAATACTCAAAGAGAAACTTGTGTTCATGTCGGTTTTGAAATTACCTAAGAGTGGAGAAGAACTTACAGTGTCTAATGATACCTTAGTTCAAAGGTTAGGGTGTGTGTTAATGCAAGGTGGTCAAGTAATAGCTTATGCATCCCGCCAATTGAAACCTTATGAGAAGAACTACTTAACTCATGACTTGGAGTTAGCAGTTGTGGTACTAGCATTAAAGTTATAAAGGCATTATTTATATGGAGAGAAGTGTAGGATCTTCACTTATCACAGGTGCCTGAAGTATATCTTCACATAGAAAGAGTTAAACATAAGATAGAGGAGATGGTTAAAACTAATCAAGGATTATGACTTAGAAACACAATATCATTTAAGAAAGGCCAATGTGATGATAGATGCCCTTAGTAGAAAGAAATGGGGAAATGTGCCCACTCTCATCACTTCATAGAAAGAGCTATTAGAAGGCATGTGCAAGTTAGAATTGGGGATTCTAACTTAAGAAGTGAGAGTTAAAATGGCTACCTTACGAATACAACTAACCATAATGGGTAAAATTAAAGGTGATCAGATAGAAGATAAAGACATTCTAAAGATCAAGAGCAAAATGGAATAGGGTAAGGCTCCAGAATTCAACTTAGATATAAAGGGGATCTTAAAATATAAAATGAGATTATGTGTGCCAAATGATGCAGAATTGAAGAGAGAGATAATGAAAGAATCTAAGCCTATGTAATATACCCTTAAAGTACCAAAATGTACAAAGATCTAAAGAGTCACTATTGGTGGAAAAACATAAAGAGAGAGATAGCTAAGTATGTAGCCAAATGCCTCACATGTCAGTAGAACAAAATAGAACATTAGAGACTACCTAGAGAATTACAATCTCTTCTAGTACTAGAATGGAAATAGGAGTAGGTAACAATGAACTTTATTACAACCCTCTCGAATACCAAGGAGAAATAGGATATAGTTTGGGAAATAGTAGACAAGTTAACCAAGTCTACTCATTTTTTACCTATCAGAGTAGGATATAAGTTGGGGAAATTGGCTCAGCTATACATACAAGAGATGGCTAGATTGCATGGAGTGCAAGTGATCATCACTTTTAATAGAGACACCAAGTTTGTAAGTAGATTCTAAAGCAACTTACATAAAACATTGGGCACTAAATTGCAGTTCAATGTAGCATTTCATCCTCAAACAGATGGTCAGTATGAGAAAACTATACAAATATTGGAAGATTTTCTTAGAGCACATACATTGGATTTTGGAGGTAATTAAAGTGAGCACATACCTCTGATGGAATTTGCCTAGAATAATAGTTACCAAACAACCATCCAAATGGCTTTATATGATGCTCTTTATGGAAGAAGGTGTAGATCCCCACTATACTGGAAATAGATGGGAGAAAGAGAGATGATGGGATCAAAGTTAGTACAAAAGGTAATGGACAAGGTGAAACTAATCAGGCAGAAAATACAGATAGCCTAATCTAAATAAAAGAGCTATGTAGATAAGAGAAGATGCCCTTTAGAATTTCAAGTAAAAGATAAGGTCTTGTTAAGTATTTCTCCAACAAAAGAAGTAAGCAAATTCTAGTTGAGAGAAAAGTTAAGCCCAAGGTATATAGGCATATTTAAGATCTTGGAAATAATAGGTACAGTGGCTTACAAGTTAGCTCTTTCACTATGTTTAGTTGAAGTACATGATGTATTCCATGTATCTATGCTAAGGATTTATGTACCCAACCCAGATTAGATAATAGCTTTAGAATCATTGAATGTGCACCCAAACCTATCATATATGGAAAGACCAATTAGGATTGTGGATACTAAAGAGCAAGTACTAAGGTGGAGAACAATCCCCTATGTCAAAGTGTAATGGACCAATTGAACAAAAAGGGAAGTGGCGTGGGAACTAGAAAAAAAAAGTGAGAAAGAAGTAAACAAAACTCTTCCAAAATCAAGTACTTTCGATAACAAAAGTTTTTATAAAAGGAGGGGGGGGGGGGGGGGGGAAGAGAGAATGTAATACCTGAGTTTTTAATAATTCAATTATAAATGTTATAACGTAAAGCTAAGGTCACAAGAGGGATTTCATACAATTTAAGGGGAAAATGGGTCATTTTACAAGTAGAGTATAAATACTCCATTATGACCTAGGGCTCATCTTTTTCACTTCGTCACAGTAAAATAATAGTAAGATAAGGAAACGCTCTAGAGAAGACATAAAGGCAACTAAAGGGAAATCAACAAGATTTTAATCCAATCTCATCTAGGTAATGTTTACTATGAAAGTGTTAATTAGAATGCCAAATTGAAAATTTACCCTAGTTACGTTATCCAAATTAAGTAGAATCTGAATCAAGGAAGGGATAAGACGAACTTGGAACCCATCCAATCAAGAAGTTGATTCATAGAAACTTAAAAGTATGTAAAGTTAATCCACGTAGCATAATTAGACATTTCATGTTTTAGGGTTAAATTAAACATAGGAATAAAAAGAATCAAGATTAGGATGAATTGGGATAGTGGAACTAGGGATCGTGAAATTGTACCAAGTGATATACGGCCTTTCTACAAGGTTGTGTTTCGATCATGTTAAACCTAAACATATCAAGAGATAAACAATCTCCCAATACAATCGTGTCACTCCTATGTCAAACTTAAACCTTATAGAGAGATATACAACCTTCCAATACGGTCATATCATGATCGTGTCAAACCTAGATTTTATAGAAAGATACATAACCTCCCAACATAGCCGTGTCTCACTCGTGTGTAACCTAAACCTTATAAAAAGATATGCGACCTTTGACAAGGTTGTATATTGTCCCGTGTTAAGTCACATAGTCTCTAACATGGCCATGTTGAGTGAAACTTAACTTAATTATATACCTACATAATTTCTAATTAAACTAATTTCCATGAAGTCAAGATAGTTAGTAAGACCTTAGACAATCTAATAGATTAAGAGAATTAAGAGATTATACTATTCTTATATTAGTACTAAGAAGGATGTATTGATGTAGTATAGATTTTAGCTTAGCTTAAGTTCAAGAACAGATGTGCTTAAGGTTAGGATTCAAGGTACGTATAACTTTTGTGTTTCTTGTTTTTGCTTAAGTTAGAATATATTGTTAAAATGGATTAATTAAATGACTAGTTAAGTGTTTAAGTATATGCTATATATGCTTAGATAGACCTACGGGCCCATAGTGGAAAATTCTTCAGGAGCATCCCAATGACCCTTGTGTAATGTTGTCCCTAGTAAAGTCATGCTTCGAAATGCTCTATATTGGTTTAAGGTTTAGGTGTTTAAGAGATCATGGGTGTGAAGCTCGTAGTGGCAGTTCTCATCACCACATTTAAGTATTTAAGGGATCATAGGTGTAAAGTCTATAGTGGCAATTCCCATTACCAATTCATGTTCTAATTGTTTAAGCATGTTAAGGGGGTCATAAGTACCTTGTTATTACTTGTGGGCTTAAATAATATCATGAAACGGTTGTTGCTCCTTAAGTACTACATAATGCATGTGATACCTATTTATGTTTGTTCATGTGTGTGTGCTTGTGTTATACATACTGGGCATTAGCTCACCCTTTCAAAAATATTGTTTTTAGATGCAGGTATTGAGGGAGATAATAACCCAAAAGATAACTTAGGATCGGGTGAACCACAAAGAGAGGAAGAAAATGGTTCTCATTTTTACTTTGGAAACTAGAATTTAGAAAGAATTATGTTATAGGGATCTAATAATTAGTAGTATCTGGATAATATTAATTTAAAGTTTTATATATTTTTGCTACTTTAGATGTTGAATATGGATTTATGTTAAATTGGCTTCAAGGTTTGAAGGGTGGATTAAAATGTTTTTATATCATGATGGTATTATTATAGACAATGAATGGTAATTTACAGAAGTTGTTGAATTGCATGATATCAGAGTAGTCTCAAAGAATTAACGTGTTCTTGTGTGATAAGGACATGTGGCGAGCAGTTGCACTACCTATGGTTTCAGGGTGTTACACATTTAAATTTTAGATAATTAATTGTCAAAATAAATATAGTTTAGATACTAAATACAATATTAACCCTATGTATATTATAGTATGGTTGCCTTAATCAAACAAGTGAGATCTAGTTAAGAATATGCCAATCTAAAAATGCAAATAATAACCTTCTTAATTCATTGTGCATAAATGGGGATTCTTTTGTCTTTACACTAACCCTAGTCCATTTCAATCTATAAATTAGCTTGCCTAACATTTATATTTCAGGATTGCAACTAATTGTGGTGGTGTCAATGAATACATAGATAGATTTGGTGTATTTGATCTAAAGACCATGTGATGTTGTAATGTCTTGAAAATTTTGAAAAGCTATAAAAAAAAATAAAAGAAATAAGCAAAATAATAGATACTTCTAGGTCAGGGTAGCGAGAATGATAATTTTGCAATATCAAAAATTTTGAGAAATTTATGACGAAAAAATTTTAAAATACCATGATACATTAATACTATTTTAATCATTTATAAATAACCAAAAAAAAATTATGACAAACAATAATAGGCTTTAAAAAGGAAAAATGAGGAAGACATGAGATCCATTTCATAAGTATAACAAACAATGAGAAACAAACATTTAAAACAATTGAAAAGAATAATCGTATGTGAAAAAAAGGATAATGAGCTTAGAATTACAAATTATATGAAACATATTATTAAATAAATTTAGGAAATGAAGTAAGTCGGAAAATACCTACATATATGTAAATAAATAAAAAATATATAAAAATAAATAAATAATTTTTTTTTGCAAGTTTTGGTTATAGTCCGTGCAATTTGAAAGAAACAATTCTACAAAAAAAGCAAAGTACAAACAAATATTTGATAAACAATATAATAAGTTAAAATTATAGGTTTAAAATTTCTGAATAAAAATTTCGAATAAATATTCATATTTAGAATAATCAAATTTGTTTAAACGTAAAATTTTATATAAAATATCATAATTTAATAAGATATTATTGCGTGTACTAAACGATAATTTTTCATTTTTGTCGCAAATTTTATTTTTATTTCTTTTTTCTTTTTCCTCTCCAGCTATACACTTCTTTTTTTTTTTTTTTTCTTTCTCTTTTTCTTTTTCTTTTCCTTCCCTTTTCTTCTCTTCTGGATCATTCTTCCGCGTTCCAGCTCTCCACCGCCTTCCTCCTTTCCTTTTCTTCCCCTTATCTTTTCCTTTCTTTTTTATTTTTTTTCCAGACCCTTCTTCCCTCTCGCCCATTCCCACCTGTTTCCCCCTGCATGACTAGACCTCTACCTTGTTTGTCCCATCCATTTTCTTCCCTTTGCCTCCTTCTTTTCTTTTCTTTTATTCCGATGAGAGGAAGCAACAGCGAGCCACGTTCCAGTCGCGTTCCAGGCGAGGAGAAATCGAGGTCCGCCAGCTCCAGCGAAAGAGGATAAAGGGAAGATATATATGCATACCGGTGTATGCTATACAACGAGGAAGGAGAGGAAGATGGACGATCGAAGATCTGGCGTGAAAATGGCGAGGAATGAAATGGAAACAGAGGAGGAAAGGAAAAGCAAACATGAAAGAAAAGTGGAATTTTGAATAAAAAAATTCGTATTTTTCGCATACAACCTTTGATTCACAATCTGAAAACCACCAGTGTATTTCTTGAGGTAAGTACAACTGAACAAAACTAATTTTACGTGAAATGAAATTATTTTTTTTAATATAAGTACTAATATCAAATATATGAAAAATTTAGTATTTAATCTAGAAATTAGTCGATTAATTAAAAATACTATAGATATAAGTATCATGAGTTCGAATAGTATATAATAATATATTTTTACTTATGTTTAAAGTGAGGAAAAATTATTTGAAAATATATCAAGAAAATTCCTTTAAATAAAATCGAGGAAAACGAAACTCGGTAGTGAAGATTCTATGGTATATGTGGGGATGGGGAGGTGATTTGGTGTGTGAATTTGTGTATGGGTGTGTTGGTATGTGGCATGGAGGTGTTGGGTGTGTGTGTGTATGTGTACGTGTGTGCATGGAAGGTGTGTGCATTGTGTGTATGTGTGTGCCGATGTATGTGTGAGACAAGTGTATGTGTAAGTATGTGTGTATGTGCATGAGTGTGTATGTGTGTGAGGAGTGTGGTGTGTGGATGTGTGTATGTGTATTGATGCGTGTGTGTGTGTGTGTGTGTGTGTTGATTTGTGTATGTGTGTGCCGATGTGTGTGTGAGACAAGTGTATGTGTAAGTATGCGTGTATGTGCATGAGTGTGTATGTGTGTGAGGAGTGTGGTGTGTGGATGTGTGTATGTGTATTGATGCGTATGTGTGTGTGTGTGTTGATTTGTGTATGTGTGTGCCGATGTGTGTGTGAGACAAGTGTATGTGTAAGTATGTGTGTATGTGCATGAGTGTGTAGAGTATATAGTGTATGTATATGAAGGGTATGTGTGTGTCTATATGTGCATGTATGTGTATGTGCTAGTGTAGGTATGTGTATGCATATGTGTGTATGTGTTGATGTGCATGGATGAAGGGAGTATGATGTACGTGTTGACGGGCATGAATGTGGAGATGTGTATATGTGTGTGTGTGTATGGGAACATGAAGATGCGTGAAAGTATATATGTGGAGTATGTGTGTAGTGTGTGTGTGTTTGAGATGTGTATTTATGTGCATAAGGTTGCGCATGAGGGAAGGTGTGTATAGCATGAATGGTTGATTTGGAAACAAGATGGCTATGGTGTGAGGAAGTGCATGATACATGATGATGGGGATCAGCTAGCATCAAGAGTTCAAGAGTCAAAGTCCAATGACCCGTTACATGGTATTGGAGGTCCAATGACAAGAGCTAGAGCTAAGCGGATGAGAGAAGCTTTGCAAGGATTAGTGATGGAGCTGCAAGAGAAGGAACTGAGCTTTACCAAGGGAGAATCGACATTTATTCACATAAAGAACTCGAGGTCGAGTTCCGTGTAGGTGGGAGAGAATGATGGAGACACACGGCTCGTGCCACGGCCGTGTAGTGACTGGAAGGAATCCACAGGATCATACACTGCCGTGTATACTTACACGGCCTAACAGCACGGCCAGCGGCACAACCGTGTGTCCTAGTAGAATTCGCACAGAAGAATACACGGCCAAAAGGCACGATCGTGTATGAAACCGTGTACTATGCTCGTCATATACACAGAGACATACACGGCCTAGAGGCACAGCCGTGTATGAGACCATGTACTTTGTTCGTCGCATGCCCAGCCTCATACACGGCTTGGAGACACGGCCGTGTATGAAACCGTGTACTATGCGTGTATTTTATTTCTTTCCACGTGTACGCTTAGATTTTTCTTTTCTAGACATTGTACGAGGAAGTATAAATACCCTCTTATCAGATACGCTAGGGTTACGAATATTACAGATATTTTTTAATACACGTTTTGAGAGCTCTCTCTCTTTTTGTTCTTTGCGAAAGAACTCTTTCGATTTCTTCGATCTAAACGCTTGGGGAAGTCATCTTGATAACTTAGGTTTCAATCAACAGGTGTGGTTGGGGTCTAGTTCCGTTCATCGCTTGTTAAAGACGATTCTTGGGGATCCGATTTCAAATCACGATCGTCGGTTTCTAGGTTTAATATACCTAGGGTTCGCATCATTTGGTATCAGAGCTTCGGCTTCTTCATTCAAGTAATTCTATCCTTTTCTATTAATTATCGTTGTCTTCTTTAAAAAAAAAAAAAAGAAGAAGAAGAAGAACTTTTCAGTAATCCAATATCTATATTTCTCGTTCATTCGATTGTATTCATTGTTCCCTATTGGAGTCCTTGTCCATGTTTTCTCTTAATTGGCTGTTGAATTGGAACCATTTGTTTAAAAAGTTGAGTTGCCTTAGTGGTTTATGTTAAAGAAATTTTGATTGAGTTCTGATCAAAGAGCCTATAAGAGCGAGTTGTGAGGATCATCTATTTATTGAACGAAACACGAGTGAATCCACATCTGTGAGTGTAAACAGGTGAGGGAGTGAATTGTGAGGTTTATATTTTTTTTTTTGTGTTATTTCTAACCCTTTTGTTGCAGTAATATGTCTGATCAAAGTCCTACTAGTGGAGAGAAGGGAAGCGTAGATAATAAATTGATGTTTGAGGCATTATTCGGTGAGATGAGAAAAATGATGAGTGCTGAAATGGAGCAAGTCCATGAGAGGTTGGATAAGATGGAGCAAAGTAGGGAACCGTCAAGTAGTAATGTCGTGGGGAGAAGAACCAATAGGCATTCAAGAGGGGGAGTGAGTATAGAAGAGAAGGAGGATACTGATTCAGGGGAATATGGTTTCATGAGGGAGAGAAGGGATACCCAACGGCGAGATGGTAATTTGGGTAGTATTAAGATGAAGATACCTTCTTTTCAAGGGAAGAATGATCCAGAGCTGTATTTGGAGTGGGAGAGAAAAGTGGACCATGTATTTGATTGCCATAATTACAGTGAGGAGAAGAAGATAAAGTTAGCTACAATTGAATTTTCTGATTATGCTAGTGTATGGTGGGATCAGCTGGTGCGTAATAGGAGAAGGTATGGTGAGAGGCCTGTTAGCACTTGGAATGAGATGAAAACAATTATGCAGAAGAGATTTATCCCTAGTCACTATTATAGGGATTTGCATAGGAAATTACAAGGGTTAATACAAGGGTCCAAGAGTGTAGAGGATTATTATAAGGAGATGGAGATAACTATGATTAGAGCTAAAGTGGATGAGGAAGATGAGGTAACAATGGCTAGATTCATCAATGGGTTGAATCGGGAGATCGCTGATGTAGTAGACTTACAACAATATGTGGATATTGAGGAATTGTTGCATAAGGCGATCAAGGTAGAGAAGCAGTTGAAGTATAAAGGGAATTCTAAATCTTGGGCGACTTCTAACTCTTCATGGAAGTCAAATTGGAAGAAGAACACTGCAGACTCAAAACCAAAAGAGGATGCGAAGGCCAAGAGTCTAGTTACTTCCTCTAAAGGTAAATCTGACACTGAACCATTCACTAGAACTCGTGATGTCAAATGTTTCAGGTGTCAGGGGTTTGGACATATTGCATCTCAATGTCCAAATCAAAGGGCCATGATCATTCGGGATAATGGAGATGTGGAGAGTATTAGTTCCAGTGATGATGACATGCCGCCATTGGAGGATTGTAGTGATGTGGACGTTGAGGGACCCGTGAGTGGGGAATTGCTAGTTACTAGGCGAGTCCTTAGTACTCAGCCTAAGGATGATGGTGAAGGGGTTCAGCGTGAGCATATTTTTCACACCCGGTGTCATGTGCAGAAGAAGGTATGCAGCTTGATCATTGATAGTGGTAGTTGTACTAATGTTGCTAGTACCTTATTGGTTGATAGGTTGAGGTTGAAGACTTCGAAGCATCAGAAACCATACCGGTTACAATGGTTGAATGAGTGTGGGGAAGTGAAGGTGACCAGGCAGGTTCTTATTTCATTTTCTATTGGGAGTTATCATGATGAGGTGATGTGTGATGTAGTTCCCATGCAGGCTAGTCACATATTGTTGGGGCGACCATGGCAGTTCGATAGGAGGGTAATGTATGATGGGTACAAGAACCATTAGTCTTTTGTTTTAAACAAGAGAAATGTGGTTCTAACTCCCCAGAAACCATGGGAGGCTTGTGAGGATCAAGTGAGGCTAGCAAAAGAGTTTAGAGAGAAACACTTGAGTGGACAAGAAAAGAGTGAAAAAGAAAGAAAGAGTGAGAGGCAAACACTTGTGAGCCAAGAGAGTGAAGAGCTTAACACACTGAGTGGAGAGAAAATTGCAGGAGAGAGTGTAGTCGCAAGAAAAAGTGAGGTTAAGAGTGCAATAGTGGCCAGGAAACAACTACTTGTACTCATGTACAAGGATTTGTATTTTACTACTACTAACCTTAACTCTTCTTTGCCAAGAGTGGTTGTATCTCTTTTGCAGGAATATGAGGACTTGTTTCTTGAGGAAGTACCAAGGGGATTGCCTCCACTAAGAGGCATTGAGCACCAGATTGACTTTATCCCAAGTGTTTCCATTCCTAATCGGCCAGCTTATCGGGCCAATCCAGAGGAAACTAAGGAGATCTAAAGGCAGGTTGATGATCTAGTAGAGAAGGGGTTTGTGAGAGAAAGCCTCAGTCCATGCTCAGTTCCTGTCATCCCGGTTCCTAAAAAGGATGGAACATGGCGGATGTGTGTTGACTGTCGAGCAATCAACAAGATCACAGTTAAGTATAGACATCCTATCCCTAGACTTGATGATATGCTTGATGAGTTGCATGGTGCCTGTTTGTTTTCTAAAATTGATTTAAAGAATGGCTATTACCAAATTCGCATGAAAGAGGGAGATGAGTGGAAAACGACTTTTAAAACTAAACATGGTTTATATGAGTGGATGGTAATGCCTTTTGGATTAACAAATGCGCCTAGCACATTTATGAGGTTGATGAATCATGTTCTTCGCGCTTTCATTGGAAAGTTTGTTGTTGTCTACTTTGATGATATCTTAGTTTACAGCATGACTTTAAATGAACATGTTCAGCATTTACAAAGTGTGTTTACTGTTTTGCGAGAAAACAAGTTGTATGCAAACTTGAAGAAGTGCACCTTTTGTATGGAATCTGTGGTTTTTCTTGGATTTGTTGTAGGTGCAGATGGGATTGCTATGGATGAAGAAAAGGTGAAGGCGATCAGGGAGTGGCCAACACCTAGGAACGCAAGTGAGGTCAGAAGCTTTCATGGATTAGCAAGTTTTTATAGGAGGTTTGTTAGGGACTTTAGTTCTATAGTTGCTCCTTTAAATGATCTTGTTAAGAAGAATGTTGAGTTTAGGTGGACTAAAGTGCATGAGAAGGCTTTTAATGCTTTGAAAGGTAAGTTGACTAATGCACCATTACTTATTCTACCTAATTTTGAGAAGGTTTTTGAGATTGAATGCGATGCTTCTGGGAAAGGTATTGGTGGTGTTTTGATGCAGGAATCCAAACCGATCGCTTATTTTAGCGAAAAACTCAATGGTGCTGCATTAAATTACCCAGTCTATGACAAGGAGTTATATGCTTTGGTGAGGACCTTGCAAACTTGGCAACATTACCTATGGCCTAAGGAGTTCATCATTCATTTCGATCATGAGAGTTTGAAGTTTCTGAAAACTCAAGGTAAGTTGTACAAGAGGCATGCAAAGTGGCTGGAGTTCATTGAGACATTCCCGTATGTGATTAAATACAAGCAAGGAAAAGGGAATGTGGTGGCTGATGCACTTTCTCGAAGGTATTCACTTTTGACTTCTTTGCATACTAGATTGCTTGGATTTGAACTCATTAAGGAATTGTATGAGACTGATGCTGATTTTGGTCAAATTTGGGCTGCTTGTGCTGAGTCTGGATATGTTGACTTTTATAGGCATGATGGGTACTTGTTTAAGAAAGATAGGTTGTGTGTGCCTAAAAGTTCTGTGCTTGAATTGCTTGTGAGGGAAACACATGGGGGTGGTTTAATGGGACACTTTGGTGTTAAAAGGACTTTGGATATTTTGCATGAACACTTTTATTGGCCAAAAATGAAGCGTGATGTGCAAACTATGTGTGACAAGTGCATTACATGTAGACAGGCTAAATCCAAAGTAATGCCCCATGGAGAATACATTCCATTACCCGTGCCTAATCAACCCTGGACTGACATTTCTATGGATTTTGTGTTAGGGTTACCACGGTCTCAAAGTGGAAAAGATAGCATATTTGTTGTTGTTGATAGGTTTAGTAAGATGGCTCACTTCATTGCCTATTCTAAAACTAATGATGCACACCATATTGCTGATTTGTTCTTTAGAGAGATTGTGCGATTGCATGACTTGCTCAATTCTATTGTGAGTGATAGGGATGTGAAATTCTTGAGTCATTTTTGGCGTACTTTGTGGAATAGGCTAGGCACTAAGTTGTTGTTCTCTACTGTTGCACATCCTCAAACTGATGGTCAGACCGAAGTAGTCAATAGGACTCTTTCAACCCTGTTGCGTGCTGTGATTCATAAAAATTTGAAACAATGGGAGCAATGTCTACCACATGTAGAATTTGCATATAATAGGACTGTGCATTCCACTGCATCTTACTCTCCATTTGAGATTGTGTATGGTTTTAATCCTTTGACTCCACTGGATATTTTGCCTTTGCCTGTTAATGAATTTGTTGATCTTGATGGAAAGAAAAAGGCAGAATTTGTGCGGGAATTGCATGCTCAGGTTCGGGCTAACATTGAGAAGAAAAATGAGCATTATGCTCGCCAGGCCAATAAGGGTCGTGTGAAGGTTGTTTTTCATCCAGGAGATTGGGTGTGGGTGCATCTGAGAAAGGAGCGATTTGCCGAATAGCGAAAATCTAAATTGCACCCTAGGGGAGATGGGCCATTCCAAGTGTTGGAGCGCATCAATGATAACGCTTACAAGATTGACTTACCAAGTCACTATGGTAATGTAAGCGCAACTTTTAATGTTTCTGACCTTACTCTATATGATGCAGGTGATTCGAGGACGAATATTTTCGAGGAAGGAGGGAATGATGGGGATCAGCTGGCATCAAGAGTTCAAGAGTCAAAGTCCAATGACCCGTTACATGGTATTGGAGGTCCAATGACAAGAGCTAGAGCTAAGCGGATGAGAGAAGCTTTGCAAGGATTAGTGATGGAGCTGCAGGAGAAGGAACCGAGCTTTACCAAGGGAGAATCGATATTTATTCACATAAAGAACTCGAGGTCGAGTTCCGTGTAGGTAGGAGAGAATGATGGAGACACACGGCTCGTGCCACGGCCGTGTAGTGACTGGAAGGAATCCACAGGATCATACACGGCCTCCATACACGGCCTAACAGCACGGCCAGCGGCACAACCGCGTGTCCCAGTAGAATTCGCACAGAAGAATACACGGTCAAAAGGCACGGTCGTGTATGAAACCGTGTACTGTGCTCGTCATATACACAAAGACATACACGGCCTAGAGGCACGGCCGTGTATGAGACCGTGTACTTTGTTCGTCGCATGCCCAGCCTCATACACGGCTTGGAGACATGACCATGTATGAAACTGTGTACTATGCGTGTATTTTATTTCTTTCCACGTGTACGCTTAGATTTTCCTTTTCTAGACATTGTACGAGGAAGTATAAATACCCTCTTATCAGATATGCTAGGGTTACGAATATTACAGATATTTTTGAATACACATTTTGAGAGCTCTCTCTCTTTTTGTTCTTTGCGAAAGAACTCTTTCAATTTCATCGATCTAAACGCTTGGGGAAGTCATTTTGATAACTTAGGTTTCAATCAACAGGTGTGGTTGGGGTCTAGTTCCGTTCATCGCTTGTTCAAGACGATTCTTGGGGATCCGATTTCAAATCACGATCGTCAGGTTCTAGGTTTAACATACCTAGGGTTCGCATCACATGAGTAAATGTATACACATGGCGATTGTATGTACAAGTGCAAGTGTGTATGTATGTGGAATTAAACGGAAAAGAAGAGATATTATCGGTATAGAAACGATAGCTCAAATAGCTTAACTAAGTGATTAAGTTATAAAAGGAAGTTTTAGAAATGCATGCGTGCCGTCGATAAAACAATTGTGTGTATGAATGAGTGTAGAGAGGATATATAATTATAAAATTATGAAGTACTAATGCAAAACGAAAAAATTATACTAAAATACTAAATTAGGTATAATTAGAAGATAAACAAACCTTACTTAATATTTTTAACTAAATTAAGGATCGGCTTAGACTCTAGACATTTACCTTATTTTATTTTATCTTATCATTAGGTAAAATAATTACATGTTAGAATCACTCGATGACGATTAGGACCATAACCATCATAAATAGGTGAGTGGAAAACTTTATGACATACTACAATGTTGTGTTTAATGTTGACATGCTTTGTGTATGTGAATTCACTTGCTTGGTTCTGGTTGCAAATTGGTTGTGGTTACTGTTATTTTCAAGGTATGTAATGGGGTTAAATGAGTTTGGAAATGAAGTTTACGAAGAAATTAATAGTTAGATAAGTTATGGATGAATATTGTCTTAACGATGTAGAGGACAGAATGAGCTAAAGGTTTAGATATCACTATCTTAACGATGGCACTTTGCATCATTTTGCCAGTGCTATTACTACAGGCCTAATACTGTGATTCAACATTGTTTTCTTCAAACTAAACTAAAATGTATAAACCTAACTTTTCCTTCTATAGCTATGATATATGTATGCATAATTGGAATAAATTATATATATATATATACATATATATCATTATATACACACATAAGAATCAACTTCTGAATACGTATATATGCTTGGATAAAATTATTTTCCTATTATATTTATAGAATATGTTTATGCATATAACTATATAAATCATAAGTAAAAAATTTTACTCTGCAAACTTAACAATTATATTTTTCTTGCCCCTCTTAAGTATGTGAGGGGAGGTACCTAGCAAATTTATCCTTTAGTTAAAAATACGTTTATAAATCTATATATATATATATATATATATATATTATATATATATATATATATATATATATATATATATATATATATATAAGTAGGTACTTGAGGACTTGGAAGGGATATATATGTGGCTACCTTGTTTGACTCTTGAATATGTGTAAAATTGAGCACTTAAGAGGCTTAATGACACAAGGGTATTAAAGAATGAGAATTGTAAATCAATCCTAAGTGATTAATTTTACAGTAAGTGAAACGACACATAGGTGTCATGGGATGAGAACCATAAATTGAACCTAAGTGGTTGATTTAACGGTCAATGAGATTGAGCTATATTACGCTATTATTGATTTGGTCTCATATGACGACTCATTTTAAAATTTATTTAATTATGATTTTGTGTTTAACTTAATTGATTCCACTTGGTCGGTTTGATCTTTTTATCATATCTAAGACAAGTAAGGTTTGATATTTCTTGTTGTGATGAATGTGAATGTTAGGTGTAGCTATTTTGTTTATGAAATAGACTTAGTTCCTATTGGTTATTCGTGATATATCTTAAATGTTTGATAATTACTTTATCATTTTGAATGTGGATTGGTTTGAGATTATATATTGTTTGATCACCCCAAATCAATTAATTGAAGGATTGGACTCAATTTAAAATTGGACATGCATTTACATGAGACATTGCATGGAATTGAAGGCCATCACTGCTACAAGGCTTGCTGGAAGTAATTAGAGGATTACTATTCCGCCAAGTGCGAATTAATGACTAGGGGATTGTCGCGCTTTAACGATTCTAAATCTGGTCAGTCCATGAGGGTGTTGCTTAGTGCATGAGGTATGGGAGCGCTCAGTGTATGAGAACACTCAAGCTTATAACATCAAAGTTAAAAGATATTTTAATTATCAAAGAGATAAGAATAAATGAATTGGTTGTGAGACCTGAGCATCGATGGTGGCTTCGAAATCCCTAACCCAAGGTCAAGGGAGCGTAAACCTTAAACTTTATGCTGGTTACTAGAAGACTGCGTGAGATGCTGCATTCATATGGTTGTTTATGCATAGCATATGATTTGATAACTTGATTTGAAATTTCTTGTGCATGTGTAGCATTGAGAGTATTGTACTCTCATTCACTAAGTCGTAGTGTGCTTACCCCTTTACAGATTATTTTGTAGGTAAAAATCTTAAAAGCTTGGGATGGGATAAGATGTGAAGTGTCGAAAGTTTTTGGAAGCCAAGAACGAAAAAGTAAGAATTGTGAATGGTAGACGATTCAAATGAAATGTTATTTTTAGGACCTTGATGTAACATTTGAATTTGTGAGACTTAAGATTTTATTCCATTCATTGATTGGTAGGTGATTTCAACTCTTTACGATCTTGGTTATCCGTAGGGCATGAAATTCATGGTTATATTCTCATTGTATGATTTATGAAATATGAATAGCTATAATTATTTAATTTATTACTTAGAGTCTAATGATCTTTAACTCTCAAGATGGTTATCATGTAACGGGTACACACGTGTCATAGTAGTGCCATGATAGCTTTTATTGGGGCCTTTAGGGCATGACAGATGCTATGTATTTAAATAGATAAATGTAATAACTCATATATTTAAAGGGAGAGATTATGATATTTGTGGAATGGTATTAGAATCGATATATTATCAATAGGCATCCGATTTAAAGATGATCAAAAAAGAAAAAAAAAATCTAATTATAAAGTCTCGTAATAAGAATATCATATGTTTAAAGTTGTTAGGAGTGAAAGATTGTGATACCCCATATAAAATATAGCCATACATAAATTATGTAAGAAAGTTAATATTTGTTCATAAAATCAAATAATGTGTAATATTTTGATATTATTTAGATTATTTTAAAATAATTATTCAACAAACTTTTATATAATCGGCCTAGCTGAAGCAACCTCATTCTCTTCCATAAGGCTAGATCATCATTGCGAAGTGCGAAGGAGGGCCACAAAATATACTTAATTTTGCGAAGTAAAAATGACAGAGAAAGAGAGGGGGAGAGAGGGGAAACCTGGATCTTCCTGCCCCTGCGGCCCTGCACCAGCACCTGCAGTGTCAAGATGCTGATGAATATGAATGATATCTTCATTCTAGAAAGCGTTTTCCACATTGCTTTTCTCTGATACAATAAGCCTTATATTTCACTTCGCTTGAAGATTCGTCAACACAAAAATGACTTGACCTACACATAGGCAACATACAATACATGACGCAAAGTTAATTATTCTTCTTACCGACACGTGTCTGACATATTTGAAGAGTCGGTCAAATCAAGTCGATAGTGTAAGAAGCTGCATAAAATTCCACGTAAGAATTATATATATATGCCTAATTAAATAATATCATGATATCTTTAATAGATATAAAAATTCACTCCATATTTAAAAACATTACAAATGATTCTTAGTGATAAGGAAAATGGATGTCTTATGTATAGAACTATGGACAATTGGTTAAAAACTACTTGGATCCAAAAGAATTAACAAAATAAATATACCCCCATGACCTAATTTATTATTATCGCGTATGTTGCTATCGGAATTCCATCTCAAGGCTATCACTAGGTATTAACTACTTTTATAGTATATAGATGCATGATCCTGTAAGAATCCAAGAAATATTCGTTAATGTTGAATCAATCGAAACTCAAGCCATCTCCTTTTCGTATTATCGGTGTGCTGAAAAGGATTTATGATCTTCACTCTTGTCAATTTTCCATATGGATAGCAATTGTATGTTTTAATGGTTGTATGGGACAACTTTTTCCTATATAGTACATAACAATATGCGAACCGTTATACTAATTTTGAAGAATGGAAATTTGAGTTCTCTAGTTAGCTAGCTGACCTACTCTTCCACACGCTCAAATAGACAAATGAGAAGTTTCATTTTGCACATTTAGAAGTTTTTTGAGCTGCCAGTTATATATTTCACGACAGATTGGATAGTTTGTATGAGCAATTCCATCAATATATGCCATAACAGATCCCACGTGTGGATCTCGTTGGCTCGTAAATTTTATTTTTTTTCAATGATTAATCGTTTTGGATAACAGGCTTTTGTTTTCTTCGATTACATAATATAATATATGAAGTATAAAGCAAAAAATGCCATATACATAATTGGAGGGCATATATATATATATATATATATATATATAAACATTATAAATAGGAAAATTTTAAGCTGATATATGTTTTGAAAGGAAAAATGTCCACAACTTTTTTTTTTAAAGAAAAAGCACTCACATAGTCAGTTGAACACATCGAATTGGGATCAAATTGAAATGAGATGCAAATAGTAGAAAGAGAGGAAATATCATAATCTATATTGTTTATCTATCAGTGGGATTGCTTCTTAGAATGCATATGCTTCACGGAAAACGTATTTTCATTTTACTTTTTATTTGATATTTAAAATGATTAAATTAAAGTTCTAGAAGCGTTTAATATAGTCAATATAACCTCTAGAATTTATGATTACTAGTGACTTTCATCAATAGTTAATTATGAATTTTGATAGTTAATCATCACAAAAAAAAAAAAAAAATCAAATGCAAATAGAGAAATAACTTCGTTTGGAATTCATTATCCTTATATTTCATTGGCATTGCAAAATTTTGATTGCAATAAAAATCGGGGGAAATAAAAGAAAGAAAAAATGGTATGAAAAAAGAAAAGAACCGATTATTAGTTTGGCATCAAGTAATAAGTTATTGCGTTACTGTCGGAACTAGCGGACTTAGATGGATAAGTTATTGCATTACAGTCTTAACTCGTAACTAGTGGAGTTAAATGGATGAGTATTGCATTACAGTTGTATCTGGTAGTGGCACTATAGACTTTGACGGATAAGGACTCATTGATTGATTGATTTTGTAGAAACAGTGGATGGATGTGTAACGCTATCAAATCAAGAGGCTTATCATGTGTTCTCGTCATATAAAAATATAAAAACATGTTAAAACTCTAAACCTATTTTAATATCTTTTTATTTATGATCTTTGTAAATCTTCATTCATTATCTATAATTATAATAATATCATAATATAAAAACACTTTAATCCATTCTTCAAACCTCAAAACTAATTTAATAGAAGTTCAAAATCATTATCTAATGCATTAGAAGTCTATAAAACACTAATTAAATATTCTCCAGAAAACTACTATTTATTACAATCAAATAACAAAATCCTTTTAAGTTTTACTCACCATAATAATAGTGATAATTATCTTCTTCTTTCTTTCTTTCTAGTTCATTCACTCCCAAATTTTCTTCTAGGTTATCAATACCCTCAATATCTACATATAAAAAATATTCTTCAAAAGATAAACTAATGCTTAGTACATATAACACTAATACACACACATGAACAAACATGGACAAATTTCACATACATTATACAGTACTTAAACATCAATAATCATTTCATGATATTATTTAAGCCCACAAGTAACAATATGGTACTCATGATCCCCTAAATACACTTAATAAATTAGAACAAGAATTAGTGATGGGAATTACCACTATAGGCTTCACACCCATGATCTTTTAAACACTTAAACGTGGTGATGAGAATTGCTACTATGAGTCCCACACCCATGATCACATGAGCCTTTAAACTTGGTGATGAGAGTTGCTACGATGGGCCTCACACTTTGCCCACTTAATCTAACCCAGATCATTTCTAAGCACAACTCTACTAGAGACAATGTCACATAAGAATCTACTATTAAAGGCCCTTAAGCAAAGCCAAACATATACAATAAACAACTTAAACCTTTATTCATTCTGTTCACTTAATTCACCCAACATATATAATCTAGCTTAAGCAAAACATAAGAAACACGCAAGTTATACGTACCTTGAATCCAAGCCTTAAGCATGTTTAGTCTTGAACTTAAGCTAAGCTGAAATCTATATAACAATAATGATTCCTTCTTAGTACCGATCTAAGAATAACCTAATTTATTAATTCTCTTAATATATTAAAGTTTCTAAGGTGTTATTAATTATCTAGGCTATATGGGAATTCGTTTAATTGAAAATCAAATCAAGATATAAGTTTTCCATTAAGTACATAATTGTGTTTAGGACCGTACCCATTAACACAACTTGGTACACAATTGTGTAGATTAACATGTACCCTTCTATGCATATTTCCCCTTCGACATGCTTTAGAGTACGGACATGTACGTAACCGTGTTGACTTTTTCTCAACACACCCCTTTAGCATAGTCGTGTACCCCTTAGAACACACATTCTAGCATAGTTAAGTACACGGGCATATACTTGACCGTATTCCCTCCGTTTCTACATAAACCCTAATTTCTCTTTTCTTAATTCGATTAAATTCTTAAATCTCTTAATCCAAGGCTTAAATTAATCCTAAAACATTCAGTTTCTAATCAATTTATGTGGATTAGAATACTTACATTGAAATTTTTGCAAATCGTATCTTTGATCAATGGATTTTCGTGTTCATCTTGTCTTGTCCTCGATTAGATTCTAATTAAAAAGGATGACGTAAGTAGATAAATCTTCGATTTGATGTTCTAATTAACAACTTCATAGTAAAATCTTACCTGGATGAAATCAAACTCGAACTTTATTATCCTCCTCTTAGTTGCCTTTAGGTTTTCTCTAAAGCGTTTTCTTAAAATCCTTTGTTAGTTACTATGTAAAATGGCAAAAGAGGGGGATGCTAGGTCATCTTGGACTTATATACTTCATCAAGGAATTGACCAATTTACCCCTAACTTCTTATAAAATCCCCTTTTTAGCCTTAGCTTTCCCTTATAACATATAGCAATAAAATAAAATTTTTGGTATTTACATTCTCTTCCTCTCATAAAAAAATTTGTCCTTCAAAGTTACCCTGTTCTAGAAGAATTCTAAATTCTTTTTCTTCATCTTCTCTTTTAATGCCCATGTCACTTCCCTTTCTACTTGATTGGTCAATTGCACTTTGACATAGGAGATTGTTCTATGTCTCAGCACTTGTTCTTTGGTGTCCACAATTCTAACTGGCCTTTCCATAAACGACATATTTGGTTGTACATTCAATGGTTCTAATGCTACTATCTAATTTAGGTCAGGTACATACTTCCTTAACATAGTACATGGAATACATCATGCACCCCAGCTAAACTTAGCAGAAAAGCTAACCTATAAGCCACTGTACCTATTCTTTCCAAGATCTCAAATGGGCCTACATATCTCGAGTTTAGCTTTTCTCTTAAACCGAATCTGATTACTCTTTTTGTTGAAGAAATTATCAACAAGACCTTATCTCTCACTTATAATTCCAAAGGACGTCTTCTCTTGTCTACAAAGCTCTTCTATTGAGACTGTGTTATCTATATTCTCTACCTAATCAACTTCACCTTATCCATTGTCTCTTGTACTAATTCTGGTCTCATCATCTATCTTTCTCCCACCTTGTTGCTGTGTAGTGAAGATCTGCACTTTCTTCCATAAAGAGCTTCATACGAAGCCATCTAGATGATTGCTTGATAACTATTATTATAGGCAAACTCTATTAAAGATATATGCTCTTTCTAGTTGCCTCTAAAATCTAATACACATGCTTTAAGCAAATCTTCTAGTATTTATATAGTCTTCTCAAACTAACCATCTGTTTAAGGGTGGAATGTTATGTTAAACTATAGTTTGGTGCTCAATACTTTATGCAAGCTGCTTTAGAATCTACTTACAAACCTACTGTCTCTATTGGAAGTGATGGTTATTAGCATTCCATGTAATATAATTATCTCCTATATGTATATCTAGGTTAGTTTCTCTAACTTATATCCCACTTTGGTAAGAAGAAAATGGGTAGACTTAGCCAACCTATCCATTATTACCCAAAATGTATCTTGCTTCTCTTTGGTAATTGGGAAGGTTGTAACAAAATCCATTGTCACATGCTCCCATTTCCATTTTAGTATTGGAAGAGGCTATAATTCTCCAACTAGTCTCTGATACTCTATTTTGATCTACTGGCAGGTTAGGCATCTATCTACATACTCAGCTATCTCTCTCTTCATGTCTCTCCACAAGTAATGGCTCTTTAGATCCTTATTTATTTTGGTGCTTCTATAGTATATTGTGTAGGCTGAGTAATGTGTCTTTTTCATTATTTCTCTCTTCAATTCTGTATCCTTTAGCACACATATTCTCATTTTATATCTAAAGGTTTCCTCTATACCTAAGCTAAATTTAGGAGCTTTGCCTTGTTCCATTCTACTCTCGATTTCTTTAATGTCTTTATCTTCTATCTAATTAATCTTAATTCTGCCCATTATTGTTGGCTATATTCATAAGGTAGCCATTTTTACTCTTACTTCTTAAGTCAAGATCTCTAATTCCAATCGTGCATGTCTTGTAATAACTCTTTCTATAAAGTGATGAGAGTGGCTATGTTACCCTATTTCTTTCTACTAAAGGCATCTATCACTACATTAGCCTTTCATGGGTGGTATTGTATCTCCAAGTCATAATCTTTGATTAGCTTTAACCATCTCCTCTGTCTCATATTTAGCTCTTTCTATGTGAAGATATATTTCAAGCTCCTATGACCAGTAAAAATCCTACACTTCTTTTCATATAAATAATCCCTCCATAACTTCAAGGCTAGTATCACAGTTGCCAACTCCAAGTCAAGAGTTGGGTAACTCTTCTCATAAGACTTTAGTTGGTGAGATGCATAAGTTACTACCCAACCTCCTTACATCAACATACATCTCAATCTTTGAACTTAAGCATTACTATATACTGTAAACTCTTCTCCACTTTCAAGCAATGTCAAAACTGGTATTGACATAAGTTTCTTTTTAAGCATCTGAAAGTTGGCTTCACATCTGTCATCCTACTCAAATCTTACATTCTTCTATGTTACTTTGGTGAGAGGGGTTGCTAAGAATTCCTTTGAAGTATTCAATTCCATTATTTGTGTGAAGAATCCTAATTTGGGTCTCAAAAAGATTTTCAATCATTGAATAAACATTTTAAATAATTTTCAACCTCAAATTTTTCTGACATTAGGTAAACCTTATATAAATGGGTATGATCATCAATAAACATCACAAACCATTTTTTATTTGAGGGTGTATTAATCCTTGATGGACCCCAAATATTACTATGGATTAAGTAAAATAGTTTTGAAGCTTGATAAGTTTTAGGGCGATAAATGGTCTTATGACTCAAACAAAATGCAATTCTCGCAATATAGTTTTGAATAATGCAATCCTTTAAATAAAATAGGAAATAGTTTTTTAAGATAAGAAAAACTAGGATGCCCTAGTCTATAATGCCAAAGCATAATTTTATCCTTAACTAGAGTAGAACTAATATTACTTAAACCTTGAGCTTCTTTATTCTTGGAATCTTGATCTTCTAAATAATAGAGGTCATTGATTAATTTAGCACTACCAATCATCTTCTCTAATTTCAATTCCTAGAAAGCACAATATGATTTAAAGAAAGTAACACGATAGTTAAAGTCTTTTGATAATTGGCTAATCGATAGTAGATTACAAGTAAGTTTAGGAACATGTAAGATGTTCTTTAAGGAAATATTTTTTGAAAGATCTACCAAACCTTTGCTAGCTATAGAAGAATAAGATCCATCTACTATACAGATTTTTTCATGGCTAGAATAAGGATAGTAACAATGACATAAGCTAGATGAACTCGTTATATGATCAAAGGCTCCTAAATCTATGATCCAAGGAATAAAATAATTGAGTGACAAAATAATGTCTTAAAATTGTTACTTAGTTAAGCCATAGAAGCATCGAGAGCACTAGATAAGCTCAAGTTAAACTTTAGCAATTTTAGGATTTGATCAATTTGCTCTTTGTTGAAGGGGCCTGAATCTGCCTCATGTGTAGTAGGAGTCTCATTATACCGTCCTTCATGAGTGCCCTTCCAATTTGCTAGCTTTCCATGAAGTTTCCAGCATGTCTCACATGTATGATGTGGTTTGTCACAATATTCACACCAAACATGAGGTTTGTTATTAGATTATTGTCAGTATTTTGGCTAGAATTCACCCTAACCATAAGGGCAAAGTTTTCAATAAGACTACTAGTGTTTTTCTTGCTGAGCATAATAGACAGTGGCTCACCTTATGATAGACTTTCAAGAACACTTCACCAATCGATGGAAGCGATTGTCTACTGATGATCCTACCTCTAACTTCATCAAACTCCATGTTAAGCCCAATAAGAAGCTTAAAAATACAATTAGCCTCCATCATTTTTTTTATAATGGTGACAATCATCAATACTTTTCCATTCATAATCGTTAAAGAGATCCAAGTCTTGCCAAAGATGTTTCAAGAAATTAAAATACCTAGTGACAGTATCCTCACCTTGATGGATTTCTTCCAATTTCAAAGTCAACTCATATACATGAGATTGACTTCCTAAGTTTGAGTACATTTGGTTGACATTCTCGTTAAGCTCGTTAGCTTTATGATAGTACATATAGTTGAAGCTTATGTCTTCCTCCATTGAATTCACCAACTATGTCATCACCATTGAGTTCTCTGCATCCTACGTAGCATAGCTAGAATCACCAAGTGCAGGCTCCTTCTTTTCTCCATTCAAATATCCCATCTTGCCCCTACCATGGATATACATGCACACAGATTGGGACTAGCGCAAAAAATTCTCTCCACTTAGTTTAATCATGGTAATTTGAATGGAGTGGGATTTTGAGGTGGGAACCTGAGTGTTAGTCGTGGATGTAGGCAAGTCTATAGTGGGCGTATTCTCTAAAATCTCAAACATGATGAAGAAGAAAAGGAATAGAGAGGAAGGAGATGGGCTAATATAGTTGAAGCCTAAGGATTTAGGAAATAGAGTTCTTGCTTTAATACCATATGAACATGTATAGAATAAAAAGATTGTATATTCCTTGTTCTATATTGATACATATATATAACTATACATGAAATTAAGTTTACTAAGTATTTTAGAAAATAACAGAGAATAAAAAAAATTAATTAATAGTTTTAATTAACAACTATATATAAGCTATTCTAAAAAATTAAAAATACAAACAAATCATACTAAATTAACCTAATTAACCTATCCAACAGTCTCCTATGTAGGTAGTTGAGTAGCACATACTTGCAAGAGCATATAGCAAGGAAAGGAATAACGATAACAATTTTTCATTCCCTAACTAGAAATAGCAATACGGCAT
Organism: Laguncularia racemosa; assembly: GCA_037954665.1. Classification (NCBI taxonomy): domain Eukaryota; kingdom Viridiplantae; phylum Streptophyta; class Magnoliopsida; order Myrtales; family Combretaceae; genus Laguncularia; species Laguncularia racemosa. The sequence continues at coordinate 11,236,562 of JBBMOL010000002.1, read as the reverse complement.
CCCATAGTGTATCATCTGTAAATTATAATCGAAAATTCATTTGGAAACAATTTATTCTTGTGGAACTTCCAAAACGTTACTAAAGTTCCCAGAATTATCAAAGGCATAAATGATGAGATGCTTACAGCAACCGGTACTATGATACTCCCCTTTTCCTGAGTTGAGCTGACAGATAGGATTATCATCCAAACTACACAAAGGTCATCACAGCTAGTCAATAGATTCTGCAGTGCAATCCAACAAAATTTATAATCCTAAGATCTTCTAGCACTACTTAATTACTCGAGAATTCTGTTTTAATTTTATCCAAAATTGCAATTTAAATTATGAAAATCTTATTAATTTTCACATAAGTTGTTACGACTCCCAGTGTTGGAGCACCCATATTGCACGTGTACAAGAGGAGACCAGTTCTCATTAGTTCGTCATATTGTTATATTTGTATGGTTTGTAGCTGGAGTGATTGTATTTTCCTTTTTGCAGGTTGAAATTCTAGACCTTGCATAGCTGGATTCTAGAGGCATCCAGGTGTTGCTAAAAGCCTATTAATAGGATTGGTGAGAATGTGCAGAACATTAGAGATAAGATGTTAGATTGAGAGCACATTTGCTCTTGAGGAGTCATAACTGGATTCTTTGTACAATTTTCCATTAATATCAATAAAATTCCCTATTTTTCTGTCCTAAGTGTAAAGTAAATAAGCCAATTTGCAACAATACTTAATTCTACATTCTCATCGAAAGAATCGTACAATCTCCCTGATGAATCGATCATTCATAAAAATTAAATTGCACAATATTAGTAGTTCGTCATTTTGGATATTGTAATCCTACTAACATGTTTTATATAAAGGAACTACTTTTAACAAACATGTTTGTAATGAAATCTTTCTATTTTCATTCATTTTCAAAGTTAATGTGAGAGAGCATTCTATGGATCCTTCATGCACTTATAGAATTATAAACTTAGCCGAGCTTTGTTGAGTAATAGTTTAAGACGAATTCAAACTTAAAATTTTAAGTTTAATTGAATTTAATTTCAAATTCGAGTTTTAAAATTTCGAATTAAATTTAACACTATATCATCTTGACTTAACTCATTTACCGCTATATGCACTTTAATGTCACTATCATAACCAAATAAATCTTTCAATAAATGGACAGTGAATTTAATGATTTATTGAAATAATAATCAAAAGAGTTAGATAGTCAAACCTCAATTGAATTGTTCCATCATGCTGTCTCTTCTCAAGTTGCTTTGGATTTGAGCCATTAAGGTGATTTCCTCTTAAATCGCTGCATTATGCTGAAATCCAAATTTAACATCTCATTGGCAATGATTGCTGTATGTAATTACTGTTCATACAATTTTTTATATTGTAATTGAAATATTTATTTTCCAAAAATTTAGCTAATAAAATCGCAATATGTATGTATGTGGTTATTACTCATACAATCATTTGATATAGCAATTATAAATACAAGAGTTTGACATGTTAAGTCCAAACCTATCTATTTAAATAAAAAATTGATTATGAAATTAGTATTGTACTCATAATAAAATGATTCTTGAAACGTTATTATCACATTATAATATTTACGTAATTTAAAATAAAAAAAAAAGCAATATTGTATTCTTGTTTTGTGGAACACAAGGTCACCTTGCCAACTCTCTTTAACAATTTCATATGTCGTCTTGACGTCATTGATGCCGTCAACTAAATTTTTAACACCATAAATTGATATGAAAGTGAGATACAGTCAACCCAAAATCCACCAAGAACAAAATAATTATAAGTATCGATTGTGAACAACATGGACTGTAATTTTCACATGTTTGATAATTCATATGTATTACAAATCAAATGCATATTGCCACCTTTGCTTATAGAGGTTCTTAATTCGGTAGGTTGTACGACTTGATATCTAGGGTATCAACATGAATATGGATATAGACTATGTATCCGCATGGGAAACAGAATTCTCGATATAAAACTTATAACTATGAAAATCAATTAGTCAAAATTCCTAATATTTTAATTATGTCTATCAATAAGGATACCACCATGAACAAGTGCGATTCAAATACTATTTTATATCTTTTCTCCTGGCTTTCCGTATCAATTGCGTGACATATGGCAAAAACAATAGTAACCAAAACTCGATAGGTTAGTCCATACAAGTACATTCTCCTAAGCAAAATCACTTAGGAAGACTAGACCACACTACACTATAAACACATGACATCAACACGAACTTCTGAGCGTTTCCGATTCTTAGATGTGTCCCGTATTTGTGCTGTCTAATTACATATTACCATGTACGGTGAATGCTTAGTGAGGGTCTTTCTCTTTGCTTTTCAAATTTGTTCTTTGGTTATATTTAATTAGTCGAGACAAATAAAGACATAAATTAAAGATCGAAGAATTCTATCCCATAAGATCATTCCATGCTCCATAGTTATGAAAGATTAAGATATGCACTTACAATCATCTACATCTGTTTCGAGCTTCTTCTCCGGCGACAGCTAATCTGGTACATTCCCACTTGATGAACGCTTACGGTTTTGACTTCAAGCATGGTCTATCTGTTGCTCTTTTTCGATCTTTTAGTCCCTCTTACATCTCTGTTTTTCCTTGTTTTTTCATTGATTTCCGTCGTATCAAGCTTCCCATCCATGAATACCTCTCGGTGAGCAATTAGAGAATCGTGGAACGGAGTTTTGGATGATAGTCACAGCTTTTCTCGAGGATCAGGACGCCGCTGTTTCCTTCATGTCTCACACTCAATGTACTCTGCTCTCCAATTTCGAATATTACCTCGTTTGCGATTCGAATCTTTTTCCGATGATGATGAAATATGGGAAAAAGAAGTTCGTTTGGTCTCAACGTGAATAGCTGTTGGTGTTCCACTTTGTTTTCTGGTCTTCTTCTCCGGCAACGTTGATTCTCCTCCATACCGGTGAGCCGTTTGATCTCTTTAATGGGTTGATGCTGTGCCTTCGTGATTGTAATACTGTCCAGAGTCGGCCGGTTTCTTCATCTCGTAGTCGACTCAGTTATTCGTGTTGAAATATTGTATTGAGTTAGCTTTGTTTTTTCTTTCAATTCATGAAATTCTATCCTCTTCAATTTACTTCTTGTTCGGATCTGATTTCCTAAGTTTGAGCAGACAGAGACTATTATAATAAACAATAGAATATTAATTATAGCTGATATAATTAATAAAAATGATAATCATATATTGGTGATATAATAAGAATTCATTATATTTTAGTAGTTTCAGGATTGTGACTATTTATATAAAGAAAATAACAAATGTAAACATAATGATTTAAAGATAATTTAACAGTTAATAATTACTTATCTAAAAATAATAAAGGAAATTAAAATATTTTTATAAAATAAAAGATAATAATATAAATAAATCTAATAATTTAATAAAATAATTAAATATAAAAATCTTCATATCATCTAAACTAATAATACTAATATAAACTTTTATGCATGTATCTATAATCCTCATAAAACTGAAATGGTTAGCAAATATTTAACTGTTGATACTATTGAGTTGAAGGTAATGAATAATAATAAATAATTAAACTTTGAAAACTATAGGAGGAAATTTTTGTATATGAGCATTAAGTAGGATAACAAACTTTTGACCCATAAAATATATAGAATAATTAAATAGATAAATTTAATGAAAGAGTCTCGAATAAAATAAAATACAAGCCCCAAACGATGAATCTATACACGCCTAGAAGAAGAAAATTTCTAAAATCAAAACTTACTTGTATAGTAATAGTCTATTACTCAGCTTTATATTAGATCTTGGATCCACTTAACCAATTGCCCATGAGTCCCACCTAGGTGTCACGTAATGAGAAAAAGGAAAAGGAGGCACAAGTCCAAATCTGAAAGACGTAATTAAAGCAAACCCAATTACAATCAGCTAAGCCCAGCCGGCCTCCCAAGCTCTCCAACATCACGAATCTGGACAACCTGCACCACATCATGTCTGATCATTTCTCCTAGAACTAAACTAAGTTTAAGAACCCAACCCAAGAACCAAACGCTAAACAGCCCAATTCTCATTTGATCCAGCAAAAAATGCCACAGGGATTACCCAATTTAAACTTACAGAAAGAATTCTAAAAGGGTCACTCCCCTCTCCCTGTCGACTGGTCCTCTGTACTTGACACACAGTCCCTCTCTTTCCCACCAGCTTTTGTTCAATTTTCCATCGCAACAACTACTACTCAACTAAAATTTCCACTCGAGAATATAGCCATGGAAAGGTAAAATCTACACGAAATGCTATGTTCGAACCATGTATGTTGTAGAAATACAAAGCTGTCATCTATATTATGTTTTATTCATCATCAGTGACATAATATTATACTACAAATACAATAAAATATATTATATATACATAAATACCATGACTTAGGCGGATAAATATTTGGGGATTACGAGGACTTTGAAATCAAAGTCGGAGGAGGACATATTAGATGGACTAGAAGGAGGACGGATAGGCCCGTAAATTCAACACATATAGAAGTCAAAAGGAGGCCTGAGAATTTAAAGATAGTGTGAGCCACCTTGGGAATGAAAGCCAAATCAACTCATGTTAAGCCGTAACCATGGTTAGATTTAGACCCTATGAAATGCTTCAAAATTTTTGAAAAAATTATACTAAAATAAAAAAAAAAAAGTAGAATAATAAGTATTTATAGGTTAAGATAGTAAGTATAATATTTTCGTGATTCTAAAAATTTTGAAAAAAGTAATAATAAAAAATTTAATCACTATAATATATTAATATTATTTTAATAACTTATGTATAGTGGAAATCTTATAATAAATAATAATGGAATTTAAAGTGAAAAAATAAGAAAAAAAAAGTTATATTAGAGAAATATAACAAATAAGAAGTAAGAGTGAAAATTTTAGATTTATAATAATTAAATAAAATTTTTAAATATATATTTATACTAAGAATATTTTATTTAGCATACATATAAATTTTTATATAAAAATATTACAATTTAGATAATATAATTAAATATTAATATGCACACTAACCAAACCTACAATTAAATAATTATCCACTAACCTTATCTATTTATCTTTTCTCTCTCCTCATTTTCATTTCTTTCTTGGCAAACCCTCTTCCTCTCTTTCCTTTTCTTTCTTTCTTCTTCCTTTCTCTTCTTCTTTTTCCTTCTTTGGTGACGAGAACCAAAACTTTCTTAAAACTTAAAAAATTTATATCTTTTTCATACTAACTCTAAATAAAAAATGTAAGTACTATTACGATCTTTGGAATGAGTACTTCGTAATAAGACCCCATTTGTTAAGTAAATTTTGAGCTTTAAATTTAAGCTAAATTCCATACGAATTAAAAAAAAATAGATTTCATTTTTATTTTAAGATTAGAGAGCTTAACTAGTGGAATTAGTTTTAAGTTTGTTATTCGTTTATTATTAAGTGAAATATCTTAGTTCACACAACTTCTAAGAGTTATTTAGAGTTTTAAAGATAAGGGATCTAACTAAGTAGAAAACTCTATGATATAGTATAATATTTATATATCGTTTGTAATACAATGCATATATGTGAAATCTATTGTGTTTAGATACTGTAGCATTATAACATATTTTTTTCTTTTCCTTCTTTGGTTCCTTTCTCTCCTATGATTTCCTTTCTTTTCTTTTCTTCCTTTCTTTGTCTTCTATGGGTGCTTGTCTTTTCTTTTCTTTTTCTTTTGCTTTTCTTGTCTTTTCTTTTCCAGCAATGCATGTATGTTTGTTTGATACATATATATTTAATAATAGCTTAAGAAAAGAAAATATAAGTGTAATATAAAATATATATACATATCCAAAAAAAGTAAAAATAAAAATTACATATATATATAGATATATTAATTATTAAGCACATGAATATATATGTATAATTATATACTTATACATTTATTATTATAGAGTTTATTATTTTTAAATTATTTATCACTATGAAAAAAAAAAGAAATGATACAGAAATTAGAAGTCAAGTTCACCTAATTTATTTATTTATTTTCTTATCTTCTTTTCTTAACTAGATCCTCCTTTCACTTGGTATAATAATAATAATAATAATAATAGAAGAGTTATTCGATTAAGACAATGAAGTCATGAATGAGAGTATGGATTGTAATGATGTAGATTTAGCAATTGTGATTGATAATTATGTGGAGTATATTGGTAGTCTAATTTTTACAAATTTTCACATTTGGTTGCCTTGTTGGTTCTTGAATGGAGATGATTGAACATTTGAATAACGAAACAACTCGATTGTTGCCAAAGAGTAAGAATTGTAGATCAATCCTAGATGGTGAATTTGGCAATTAATGGAATTGGGTCGTGCTATATCATTATTGATCTAGCCTTGAATATCGATTCATTTTAAAATTTATTTCTTTATAATTTGTTGTCTCATTCGCTTGATTTTATCTATTTGGCCTAACTTACCTTACCTATCCATGATGTGTAATGCTTCATTCTTCTTGTAGTGGTGAATGTAAACATAAAGTATGAATTATTTTGCTTATGAGGTTAACTAAGTTTCTTTTGCTTATCCTCATAATTGTGTTCCTTAAATGCTTCAATAGTTTATTGTCTTGAATGTGGATTAGCTTATAACTATATATTGTTTGATCACCTCGAACCAATTAATTAAAAGATTGGACTTAACTAAAACCGGACATGCATTACATAATACATTGCTTGAAATCGAAGGCTATTATTGCTATAGGGCACATCAAAAGTGATCAGAGAATTATTGTTCTACCAAGTGCGAACTAAGTGATTAGGAGATTATTGCACCTTAACAGTTCTGAGTCTAGTCTGTCCTTAAGGGTGTTTAGTGCTTGGTATATGAGTAACACTTGATCTTATAACATTAATATTAAGAGATAATATCTAATGAAGAGATAAGAGTAATCAATTAAATGTGAGACCTGGGCACTAATGATATGATCTGAATCCTTAACCCAAGGTCAAGGGGGGCATAAACCCTAAGCTTCATGCTAGTTACCGAAAGACCATGTACGATATTGCATTCATATGGTTGTTCATGCATAGCATATGATTTAAAAACTTGCTTGAAGTTGCTTTTGCATGTATAGTATTGAGAGTATTGCAATCCTATCTCACTGAGCCGTAATGTGCTCACCTCTGCATAGACTGTTTTGCAGGAAACAATATAAAAGCTTAGGATGAGATAAGATATGATATGACGAGAGCTTTAGGAATCAAGAATAATGGAGTAAAAATTATGACTAATAGATTATTTAGATATCATATTATTCTTAGGAACTTGATGTGAAAATTGAAATTATGAGACTTACAATTATTTTTCCATTTTACTATTTTATTAAGGGATTTTGATTCTCTGTGATCTTAATTAACCATGGAAAATGAAAATCTATAGTTATATTCTTATTATATGATTATATGTAATATAATTAGTTATAATTGTTTAAATAATTATTTAGAGTCATGCGACCTCTAACTTGCAAAACAATTATCATATTATAGATGCACACGTGATGTGATGGCTTTTAGTGGAAACTCCTAGGCCCCCCTTTGGGGCATGACACTATGTACTTCACCTAAGTATTGCTTATTTGCCATGTGTTGCTCCTTGTTGATGATCATAGAATACATGCTTGTTAATACCTTAATTAAATAGTTTAAGTGGACAATTTACTTTATATTATGGGCAAACAAAAAAACCAACCAAACCAAATTAATCCATAAACCAAATCAAATCAAATAGAAAATATGATTATTTTTTGCAATTTGGTTTGAAAAATTTTCAATCCAAACCATACAAAAAATTTATGGTTGGTTTAGAGGATTAATCCAAACCAAATTGTAAAACCGAACTAAACCATTTTAAAGAAAATATAATGATAATTTACTTATAACAAAACAAAAATTCTTTTATTGTAATATAATCTTTAAAAGATTTTTTATTTTACCTTTATTGAAAAATATATGTATTTACATTTTATAACCCTAATTTAAGAAATATGTATATAGTTTAACTTAAATTATATCTTATATGCTAGTTTAAGAAATAAATTAGTTATATTAAATATTTAAAATTTTTAATTGTTTGAATATTGACCTTTTCAATCTCTTATATAACATATTATTATTAATTGAATTTAATACTACTCAAATAAAATTACATGTTAAGTAAATATACTTTCTTAAAAAATAAACTATGGCTTAATCCATAAACCAAATAGAAATTTTATGATTTGGAAAAAATATCAAACCTAATCATATGATTCGATTTGAAGCGATAAAAAAACTAAATTGCATTTTTATGGTTTGATTTGGTTTTGAGGCAAGACCAAAGCAATCCAATTCATGCCTGCTCTCACTTTACATATCAGTTGAGAACCCTACTTGTAAAGATTGGGGTTTGAGAGGAATAAAAGATAAGGGAAATTGATTGTAATTCTCATTGATGTGAAAGGAAAATATATAGATATTTATAACTGTTAATTATAAGCTAAATAAGGTAATTAACAAGAAAAGAAAAACAAAAATATAACTAAATATACACCTAAGATACTCGTTATGTATTAAGGAAAACAAAGATATGACTAAATATACACCTAAGATACTCAGTATGTGTTAAGGAAAGAAAAGATATGATAGAATTTTACATTCCCTTCACGCCCCCTCAAGTTGAAGCCGGAGTAGAATAAAGGCGAAGCTTGTCACAAAAACGGTGAAATAGCTAGGTGTCCAGTGGTTTGGTAAGACCATCAGCTAGTTGATCAGCACTAGAGATGAATTTGATAGTGAGACGACCTAACTTGACTTGTTCACATATAAAATGATAATCCAACTCCACATGTTTCGTTTGCCCATGAAAAACAGGATTCGCTATCAAATAGACAACACCAATGTTGTTACACTAGAATTACACAGGAAGAGCACTAGGAAAACCAATTTCATGAAGTAGTGAACCCAACCAAATAATTTATGCCGTGACATTACCAATAGCCTTGTATTCAGATTCAGTGGATGAACGGGCAACTACTGGTTGCTTCTTTGTGGACCATCAAATAAGATTGTCACTCATGTAGACCAAATACCCACCAGTGGACCAATGATCATCCGAACAACTTGCCTAATCATTGTTAGAGACGGCCTAAAGCTAAATACTAGACCGTTTGGTAAATGTGAGACCAAGAGAAGTAGATCTACGAAGATAGTGAAGGAGACACTTGACTATTTGCTAGTGAATATCAGTTGGAATGTGCATAATTTAAGCCAACTTGTTGATAGAAAAGGCAATGTCAGGCCTGGTGAGAGTTAGGTACTGAAGGGAACCAAGAACTTGACGATATTGGTTAGGTTAAGGATGAAGAGAACCCATTGCTTTACTCAAGGTAGGAGCCGTGGGCATTAGTGTAGTATACGGTTTAGAAGTAAGCATATTGGTCTCATGAAGAAGGTCCTCTAAATATTTTTGCTGACTGAGGACTAATCCTGTAGGCTGACGGAGGACTTGAATGCCTAAGAAATAATGCAAAAGACCCATATCCTTAACAGGAAACACCTATTTAATAAACTGAAGAAGTTAATCAAGCTTGGTAACATTAGAACAAGTTAATAAAATATCATCCACTTACACTAAGACATAAAATTTCAACGTCCTAATTGTAAGATAAAAGAGAGAGGCATCGGCCTTTGAAGGTGTAAAGCCAAGTTGAAGCAGGTAGTCAGTGAGTTGTTTGAACTAGGCCTAGGTGCTTGCTTAAGACCATATAATGATTTCTAAAGTCCGCAAACATGATAGCAAAATTGTGTATGTTGGAAGTCGGTCGGGCGCTCCATATATATTTCATCCTCCAAGTGACCATGAAGGAAAGCATTAGAGATATCAATTTGTCTAACAGGCCAACCATGAACAGAAGCTAATGATAAAATAGTGTGAATAGTAGTAAATTTAATGACTGGAGAAAATGTTTCTTGATAGTCCAAACCTTCTTGTTGAGCATAACCTTTGGCCACTAACTGAGCCTTGTACTTGTGAATATTACCATCAAGATGCCATTTGATTCGAAAGACCCATTTGTTGCCAATAATGTTTTTGTTTGGAGGTCGGGGAACTAGTCTCTATGTTTGGTTCTCAAGCAGTGCACTGAGTTCATCCTACATAACCCTGCACCATTCTAGAACTTCTTTTGCCTATGTGATGGTTTTTGGTTCTTGGGTAAGGTAATTCGATTTGATGTAGGCTATGTGAGCTTGCCGTTTGTTTCTTATACTAGGCCTAAGTTCCTTTACATGGCTACAAATTGGAATAGGTTTCAGATTAGCTAAGGGTTAGGGATTTAGTTTGGTGAGATTGTATTTGGTAAGATCAACTAAAACATTTAATCCAGGAGAAGATGTGGATAATTGAGGAGATGAAGAGGATAAGGATTGAGGTGATTCAGGTGAGGTTAATGGATTAGGACTCATACTTAATGAGGGGAATGATGTAGGACTCGAATTAAAGTGCATAGTAGTGGTAATGTTGATCCAAGGAGCTTGTGTAAACGTGGCACTTACTAGAGTAGTAACCAAATCAGCATATGGAAAAAAAATTTCATGGAATTTTACATGACGAGCATAATAGATTTGACTTGTTTTCTTGTCAAAGCATCTATAAGTAGCATGATTTGGACTGAGTCCAAGATTAACACACATAATTGTTCTAAAGGAAAATTTATAAGCCTAATATGGTCTGAGCCATGGAAAAATTGCACAACCAAACAATTTAATTTGTAAATAGTTAAGATTTTTCTTGTACAAATTTGGAAAAGGAGATTGTTTGGATTAGACATGACTCGGCAATATATTAATCAAGAAGGCACTTTTTTTTAATGCAAAATTCCAAAACTTTAAAGGTAAAGATGCATGAGATAGTAAAGTTAATACAGTATCAATTAAATGACGAATTTTCTGCTCAGCTGTTCCATTTTGCTCATGTGTATATAGGCAAGCAATTCTATGATGAATACCAACTTGTTTAAAATATGCATTTAATTCTTGGTATTCACCTCCCCAATCAAAATGAAAGGATTGAATTTTTGCTTGAAATTGTCTTTCAATTAATTTTTCAAATTGCAAGAAAATGTCATAAACCTCACTTTTATTTTTCAAAAAATACATCCAAGTGTATTGGGAAAAATCATCAACAAACAAAACCATATACTTGTGACCATTGAATGATAGGATGGCAGATGGCCCCCAAACATCCGAATGAACAATATCAAATGGAAAATGACTCTTGTGTTCAACAGCAACTAATGGAATTCTGGACATTTTTCTTAATAAACAACTAGAACAAGGACTCAATTTAGTAGAATTACTGAAAATGATTGTATTTTGAACCAAAGTTTGAAGCTTCTTAATATTAAGATGGCCAAGCCTAGTATGCCACTCATCAAGCGGCGCCACCTCAACTGCCAAGGCTTACTTAACTGGTTGCGATTTGTACACTCTGTCCTCACTGGGTCCTTGCATCAGCACCCTCTTAGTCACCTGGTCCTTAATAACAAAATGAGTGGGCTAAAATTCAAAGAAGCAAGTGTTATCAACAGTAATTTTTTGCATTAACAATAGGTTTTTAACAATTTTTAGAACGCAGAGTACTTGATTTAAATGTAAGGTATAAGTTTTAGAATGGAGTGGCACATTACCAGTATGAGTAATCTATAAGCCCTGACCGTTACCAACATGAGGACTGTCATTCCCATTGTAACCTTGAGCAGTCATTAGAGCTTGAACATTAGGAGTGATGTAGTAGTTAGCAACCATGTCGGGATACCAAGCTTGTTGAAATTGAGGTGACATTGAAGAAGCTTGATAACCATAAGGAGCGTGAACATAATTAGCTTGCGAAAAATTGTGGCGGGGTCTAGAATTGCATGGTTGATAGCCACTAAAAGACGGCGTATTCTGAGGTGCATATCTACTAAAGCATGTGGTAGCTATGTGATTCCCTTTTTCACAGATTTGGTAGGGACCCCAAGGTCGCTGCTGGTTGTTGTTCCGTAACCCATTGTGGCATCCATTGCATGGTCTAGGTGAAGAATGGGAAGGAGTAGTGGTAGCAGATTGAGTGAAATGTTTTGGAACCATATTAGCCAGTGGATTATGAAGACCTTGCACTAAATTTTCATAGGCAACTAATTGCCCGTACAACTCATGAAACGAGATAGTTGTGTGATATTTAACACCAATATTATGATATATTATTGCATTAAACTCAGCAAGTGTAAGTAACTTACCTACGGCTTTGAGTTCATCTGCCTTTGCTTTCGCCTTTTGAAGATATTCAGAGACACACATATCATTACGCTTGAGTTCTTATAATTCACTATGTAATTGAAGCTGTCGGTTTTGTGAAATGGAATCGAAGGTGTGTACAAGAGCTATCCAAACCTCTTTTGCCGTTGTGAGTCCGATAATATAGGGAAAGATTTCTTCTGTCAAAAATGAGAAAATTTAGGAAAGAAGCATCTGGTCTTTTTTTAACCACTCCTCATATGCTAGATTCGGTATTTCATCATTGGTAGCATTGAGAATGGTAGGAGAGGGAGAAGGATCAGTGAGAAGATAATTAACATTCTGATAATTGAGAATAGGTGAAAATTGAGTCTTCTATGCTAAGTAATTTTTGGTATTCGGTTTAATAGAGAACGAATGAGAATGAGCAGAAGTAACGGTGGAGTGAGGAGGTGGATTGGCTGGTGAGACATTAATAAGATTGGTGAAAAAGGTTGTTTCGAATGAAGAAGAGGTGATTATTGTGGCTCCGATACCATGTAAAGATTAGGGTTTGAGAGGAATAGAAGATGAGGGAAATTGATTGTAATTCTCATTGATGTGAAAGGCAAATATACAGATATTTATAACTATTGATTACAAGCTAAATAAGGTAATTAACAAGAAAAGGAAAACAAAGATATAACCAAATATACACCTAAGATACTCGGTTTGTATTAAGGAAAACAAAGATATGACTAAATATATACCTAAAATATACGATATATATTAAGGAAAGCAAAGATATGACAGAATTTTACATTACCTTACACTACTAACATTTAAACCCTCTATTTAGGCTGATTGAGTTCTAATTTAGACTTTGTAATAAAATAAAATGAAAATCTAGAAATAGACTACAATAATAATAACAACGCTAAAACCCCAAATATTCATATTCCAACTAATTTAAATAAAATAATACCTAATTTAACAAATTTTGTTTAACTTATTTTAATCTATTAACTATGTATAAAGTACCAAAAACCATTCAATAGAATAAAAACTCCATTTGACCTAACCTACTATGCAAACTAGACTTTCCTTTACAAAATCATAATAAGTCTACATGAAGCTAGATGTTTTGAACATTGAAACAGTTTAAGACAGACTTTGAATGGATAAGTTAAGTTCATATGAAACATAGGTTCAAACAATGAAAAGTGGGCAAATTTAGTTGATTAAGTTTAATTTATTTTAGTTGTGAAGTTAGATGTCTAATTCATTGTTATTAGCTTAGGCAAGGTAGACTTCAAAGATCCTTAATGGATTTTTCCAAAGATTATTTTGATTAGATACTATGGATCAATGAGTTACTTTCTATAATTATTATGTTTGTTTATACTTGTAAAATTAGTGCATTATAACATATGTACATTGGTAAATATGAAATTAAAAATGGATCTTACATGGGGGAATATTGGGAATATGCATGTAATTGGAATTGTATTGCAAGGTTGAATGAAGATACCCTAAATACAAATTTGAATTAAAGCTTTGACAAATAAATTTTGTTGAATATGTAATTATATGTATATTAAGTGATCTCTTTAAGTGAATTGGACTTAACCATCCTCATCAACTTTCTTATTTTTTCAAGGACTTTTGCTATCTCATAATTGATCGTTTGACTATCAAGGTGGCAATGGAAGTTAATACAATTGGGATTTTATGATAGATGATACATTGATAGTCTAACTAATGGAATTGTAGAGTAATTGCATATTTTCATATCATGTTAATGAAGATTCTACAACAAACAATTGATACTTGATATTAGCTAATCTCACATTGTGTTTATATGGTTCAAAATATCCTAGAAGAGGAAAATAAACAAATAAGGCATTCTTGTTTTTCCTAATATGATAATTATTACATGCCTTAGGTTTTGATCCAACATCTTTATCATTATACACATCACAAGAATTACATGAAACTAAAACTAAAACGTTGAAAATAGAAAAAGATAAATAAATATCAATGTGCATCCCTTAATGAAAGGAGATATACAATGTTCTTCCTAATTTAATGAAATCACTACTACACCGTAGGTCACTATCAAAGTCAAGCTCAAGATTAGTCATCTGAAAGGGCTCTTGGGACCTTGATCTCTTGTCAATTCCATTTTTTTTTAACTCCTCCCTAGTGATGATATTTCGATATCCAAACATTTATTTAGTTCTTGAAGCACTTGATTTATGTTTGGTCTTTGAATTGCCGTTGCTGAAACACATGGCATAGCTATCTCTACTGCTTTCCATGCAGAATGTATACTAAATTGGCCCTTTAGTCTTGGATCCATGATGCTCTCTACATCTCCTCTTTGGATGAGAGGAGTCACCCAATGAAGAATGTGTGTATTTCCCTTTGGGCCTCGAAGAATTGCAGGATGACCTGTTATTAGCTCAAAGAGTATAATCCCAAAGCTATAAACATCACTTTTTCTACATAAGTTTCCTGAGGATTGGAATCTACAAAGCATTGAAATTCTTAATTAGGCTATTGAGTTAGGGTTAACAATTTCCAAAGCAATATGAAAATATAAGTATAAATATAACAAAATTAGGAACATGAGTACATAGGCAAAACATTAAAAGTGGGATGACAAACATGATGATGACAAATAAATATGATTGTAGTATAAACTAATTATTTGTAATTTAATACAAACACAAAATTAATACTAGTATGAATCATCAACATGAATTGTTTAGTGAAGGCATCACCTACAATGGCCTTTGGCATACTATAGACCTTTTCACAAAAGTAATGGACTAAGTGACACAAGTGATATTAAGGTTAGATGTTATATATTTCTAATTGAAAAGATTGATATAGAGCTAAAACATTCTACCCATTTAGAGAAGATATAAAGCTTTAGTCAATTTAAATTATGATGAGTTTTGAATCTTACTCAGGATCAAGATATCCTGGTGTTCCAGCTGGACGAGTAGAAATATAAGACTCGTTATCAGTTTCAAATGCTTTTGACAATCCGAAATCTGCTATTTTAGCTTGCATATTTTCATTCAGCAATATATTAGGAGACTTCAAGTCTCTATGAATGATTGGTGGCTTGCATCCATGATGTAAATAATCCAATCCTGCAAATTCTTGGCATAAATAATCTATTATACAAATGCAAACTAAATTATTGTGAAACATTACTAGTATTTTCATGTTTATATGAAAGACGTACCTTGTGCTGCATCCACCGCTATTTTTATTCTTTGAGTCCAACTCAATACATTGACATTTTTATCTATGGAAAAATAAATGTATTTATGCACAATTAATTACATCAAATCATCACTTTCTATTAGTCACATATCTAACCAATAAAAGGTAAATGCTATTTGGTAATTACCTGATAAGTGCTCACATAAATTTCCTGCTGGCATGTACTCATACAACAAGGCTATGTTTCTAATATCATCACAATATCCAATAAGAGAAACTAAGTTCTTATGGTGAACAACCATTAGGAGCTGCGCCTACAATAAAGATAACATATCTTTAGTTAGTGAAGTTTTTACCATTGGAGATCACTTTAGTATGTTTATTGTGCAAAATGTGTTGTGAACCGTTTTTATATTTGATATAATTAAAGTTTTGTGGCTATTAAACATTAACAAAGTGCTCTTAAGATGTTGTAGTATTGATGGTATTTAGCCATAAGAGGTGGCAAAAAGCTAGGCTAGTTGTTGAACACTAAGGGTGGGAGTTAACAATTATGGAAAATGTTAATTAAAAAAGGGAAAATAAAAAAAATAAAATTTCCCCATTTCTTTAAATAAAAATTATTTTACTAATTTCCCATTGGCTTTTTTTTTTTTTTTTTATGGCTAACCATTACTATCTATTACATTTGCTACTTTTTACTCTCATCATCGCTTGTCTATATATGTCATTAGTAATTGTAGCTTATTTAGATTATGATGATAATATTTGACACATTTAAAATTTTGATCATAACATAACTTTGAAAAATATTAAAAAAAAAACATTTTATATAAAACAAATACACTCTAAATTTCAAAATGAACTACACCATAATCTCAATTGCTATATTAACTTAAGAAGTCTTAAATGAGTACCTCTGCCTCAAATTCCTTATATCCTTGCTTTGATGTCATAGAGAGTAATTTAACAGCAACTTTGCTGCCACTATCTAGTGTTCCAAGATAGACCTTTCCAAATCCTCCTTCTCCAATAATGGTGTCGAGGTTGTTAGTCATTCGCAAGATCTTGCCGTACGTATAAGGTTGATTTTTCGTCTTAAATTTGCTCCTAATAGGAGTTTCTATGAAGTTTAAAGAGAAAATCAGAGTAATTATTACTATGTACATTAAGTAAATTAATAAATTTGTTTTAAAGTTAGATTATTATTGATGTACTAATTTCTATAGATAAATCTACCATGAAATGTTGTCTTCAAAGTATGATAGTGAGGTTAAATTTTAGGGTGTTGTCTAGTGATTTAAAAATAGCTAGGAGGATAAACCATTAGATGTTCAAACTTTGCAACAATACAAAAAAAAAAAAAGTCCAAGTAAAAACTTTGTTTTTCACTTTTTCAAAAAGTCCTTTCATTTACTTCATCATGAGTAAAACATAAATAAGATACAGTAAAGTCCCATCACTTCAATGTAGACATATAACAACTAAATTTGAGTTATCACTATGGGTGAAGGTACGTGCATCATGGATATAGATTACAAGTACAACCTTTTGTATTAAGAAAATTTAGACCTATTGTATAGATTTATCATTCATTTATGGTAATAAAGACTTTCATGTTGCTTGTCAATATGACTCACCTTGCACTTTTTTCTTGAGGCATAGGTAAACGATTGTTGCAATAAGAACAAGCATGAGAAGAGATGCACCAACCGCTACAACTATGATAATTACATTTTTGCTATTGTTGTTACCATTGATTTTATTGCCGTCACATGAACTGGATAAGCAGATATTTTGGTTTCCATATAAACTGTAGACCATTATTAAAAAAAAAGTTAATAGATTAATCATCATAATAAAATAATAGATCTAACTTATATAGTAATTGTTTAAACATACATCACATTAAAAGAAAATTATAATATCATTATCAATTAAAAAAAAAAACCTCAATTGGAGAGATCCAGATTTATTCTTTTTGAGAAGATCTTGTGGAATGGAACCTGATAAGTTGTTGAAATTTAAGTTTCTGAAAAAAAAAAAGGAAAAATTAGGTAATTATCATAGGAACGTTTTTGCATTTTATAATAATTTAAATTATAAATTACAATCTTACATGACTTCCAAATATGTCATTTGAGCTAAAAAATCCGGTATAGTCCCGCTTATGTTGTTATATGACAAATCTCTGCAAAAAGATATTATTCAATTTTAAAAATAAAATAGGATAGATAATCTCTTACTTTATTTCTAGTAAGCGGTAGTAGTTACATTATGGTCCTTAAATAATGATAAAATTATGATACTTCTAATGAAAGAAGTGTTTGCACTATACAATGCTAAGTCAGTTTCCCATGACAGGAGAAATGTTAAAATATGTAAAGCATTTAATAATATATTAAGGACTTGATTGGGTGCTTCTAGAAAAACTTTAAGACTTAATTCATAGGCGTTGTTTGGGTGAACAAGCCCATGTATTGAGTTGTATAGATTTAAACTAAGGCAGTATAATCGGTTACGGTGTCGTGGATCCAGGATATAACAACTTTTCCAAAGTTAGGATATGTCAGAGAAGTATGAATATGCAAGGTGATCCCAATGGACTTGTTGGGGGTGATACATGTTGGTTCGTATGTGCTTATGGTAACTGAAAATCTTACAATATTTTCAATGACTTGAGATCTGAGATAGAGGACGATATCTTCCCTTGCAAGCCACTTGAGGACAAATTCCTGATACAACAAAAAAGGACGTGAGAAATTACCCTTTCCAAAACTGTACGCCTATCCATACGGTAATATCGTATGCCAAAACGGAAAAAGGGAAAAGGAAAGGAAAGAAATACTACTCACAACGATGTAATGGTGGAAAAGTCGTCGTCATCGTTGCAATCAAGACCCTCCCAAAGGTAGTGTTCAGGATAACATGGGTCTCCCTGCCAATCCTTTATGATTCCATATGTTGACTTGATATTCATTATAGCACCAACTAACATTATCATGGTAAATTGCCCAAAAAACATAGGACGATCATGTAACAAGTTAATATTCATAATAAAAAATGGAGAACAGGCGCATTATTTTTGCGAAAGAATATACAGCAGCAGCTTAATCAAATAATTTTAGATAGTTAATTGCTGTTGGAATCTTTATTTTCTGAATTGATAATTAAATAAATCTTCTATGTATGGAAAGGGAGATCCTCCTAAAAAATATACTTGGATGGGACAAGATTAAGTAGAGTTACGAGTAAGGATGGAGGATCATATTGTATAGGATAAATACAATAATAGGATATAATAGGCAAAATATGTCAAATTATTATTATACTTCAGTCAAGTTTTCTATTATCTATTCGATCTTCTCAAGCACCGGGCTCGGATCCCTAAAAAGAATGATTACGTTATTTATCCGTTCTGTAAGCAAGACTATTAATTCAGATTTCAAAATTGACGTCCTACTCCATAAATAAACTAGATAGTATTTTCATTGACCACTTTTATAACTCGGAGGATTTATTTGAGTCGGCAAGTGCAATCATCTTTTTAGATTTTATGATTTTTTTTTTTAATTTTGGTTATTATTTTATTTATTTATTTATTTGTTATTTTTACTGAGGGTAAAATTGTTATGTAATAGTTGAACAAAAAAAAAGAAAGAAAAAAAGAAAAAAGAACACGTTTTGAAAGATTTTTCAATCTCAAAAGTTATATATAGGGCCCGTATATGGATCAAATACATATTAGTATATCTTCAGTTTACCCAAAATGATGATTTATTTGGATCAGCTTCAAAAGATAAGGAATTGCAGCAGTACGTAATTGTCCCATTATATAGGCATATGAGTATGTGAAATTACCTTCATCTGGGTCCGTCTTCGACTCTAATATATCCCTTGCAATATAAACCTCAAATGCATTCCATATAGGTGGAAGTGTTGAATTAAATGTTTTCACCAAGGCAACATTGTATTCTGTTTTGCTCAACGGTCGGATGCTATATACGACGGTACTATAAAGGTATTCCGGCTTTAGATATTTGAACCAAACAATGTCATTTATGGTGACATTGAAAACCCTTATTTCATCACTTTGGAGACGTTCAGTTTCGGCAAAGTGCATGAAGAAATAAAATTGGGCTGTTGGATCTGTTGGTTGCCACGAAAAGTTCAAAGTTTGGTTAGGATTTGCAGGTGTTATTGCAGTCCTCATCACATAGGAACCGGGGAGATACGAAGTGTAGCCATCTTGATCAATTGGCGAGCTAGTATTAACTGTACTCCAAGTTGGCTTGTTGGGATATGGATACCACAATCTATCATAATTGTCAGCATCATACCTAAACAAACAATGAAGAGAACTTAATTATAATCAAGTTCTGAGTGCACAACATCGAATAGAAAATGTCATGTTATGAGCGTGAATGTAATATAACTTTTTATATTATATCTTATATATCTTACCTAGAACAATCACCTTTTTTATTTTTTATTTTATTTTTTTTTATATACCAACAATAATTTCTTTGAGAAATCCACGGAATTCATCTAATTGAATAGCTAATAATGTGCGGTATACTAAGAATATACAATTTCCCTGCCATAATAATTAGAACATTCTATCAAAAGAGCTAACCTGTGTATAGTTGCATCAGATGAACCAAAGTCATATCTGAAATAATTCACAAGAGATAATGATGATGCATTATTCACGTAAGCGTCTGAAATCAAAAGTCTCAGCTCTATTGTTGATATGAACGGAACTCCGCTCTTGTTAACGAGGCACAAGTTGATACTGTCGGAATGAATCACACGTACGATTTCCTTACTCACTATATCTGACGAATCATTCAGCTTGACAGTGTCCCAATAACTCACACCAAGATGCAAATCGAATTCCGGAGGTTGAGATTTGGAATCATAGTTACCATACATGAAGCGTGCTCGGATTAAGTAAGTTTTATTCTTTCCTGCAGGAGGACTGAGTGTATAACAGTTTCTTCTTCTTTTCTCAGGAAAGCTTCTCACATTCCAAAATTGTTGCTCAAGGGAGTTGACCTTTAATGAGTCCGATATTGGCATGCTTATGCCACCGTCAATGAAGGATGCATCCGAAATATATTGAAGGCCAGTGTGCGGATCAGTATAATTTTTACTTTCAGATAATCCGCAATCTATGCTTAAGAAATCTAAAACACATATGGGTGGAAAGAATCAATATTAATATATCTCCATATCAAACGATGAAAAAACACACTAGTATGGATAGGTTTGTTGCTCGTAAAGTAATTTTTTTGTGGAAGGCTAGAATTTATATATATATTTATATACACACTTCATTTTGCAACGCAAAAATGAAAAAGAGAGTGGGGAGTTATATACCTGGCTTTCCTTGCCCTTGCACCAGTACGGTGAGGGCTAAAATGCCGGTGAACACAAATAATATCTTCATTCTTCTGCGTGAGATAGGAGAGAGTCTGGACATGGGATAGGGTATTAATAGGAATAGCTTTACATAAGGTACTTTGACTCGTACACAGTCAATGTACAAGCTGTTGCATAATTAATCTTCTATTTCTTTTAACGAGCTCGGTTCGGGTCCTGGAATCGTAGAACTAGGACTGGCCCAACCAGTTATTGAAGCCAAACGGTTTTTGATTCCGGGTTGAACAGCCAGCGAACTATCCGAGACATTTTTTTTTCCTTCCCCTAAAATTCACTTAAGTATTAAAATTAATTTGCTACTCAAACTTTTACTGTACAGCTTGCACGGTTACATTTGAATAGTAAATCAATAATTTGAAACATGTTTTACACAATTATTTTATATAATATTCTTCCAAAAGAACAAACCCTCATTTTCCACAAATAAATAATTTGAATATTTTATCAACTAAAGGAATGAATTGGGTATTTAAAAGAATTTAAAATAAGATAATTAATGAGAAAAGGAAAATTAGAATGTTTAGAAAGGTTGTCGAAAAATGTCGTTGATTAATTATTATTGGGAACTGCCACATATTATGGTAGGTAAGAATCTGCTCATTAATGGTCAAATTGAAACTTTGTTTTTTAATTTCATGTTTTGCATTTGTCACTTTGTTGCCAATTCCAAAACCGTGGATCCATTTTTTCCCTAGCCTTAGTTATTTAAATTAAACTAAACTAATTTAATAAATTAAATTAATTAATTAAATAAACTAATCAAATTTTTCAAGTTTTTACTATAGAATTGAAGTTCCCCACCCCCCATATACTTTATGTAGATTTCGTTAGATAACTCAACACCGGCAACAACAAGCAAGAGGTAGGTATCTATTGTGCTTTTGCTACTATTATTGTCTTATACTTTTTGTGTTGTTTCTCTTTTTAATTTATTTTTATTTTTGGTGTTAAAATGGAGTAAAAGAAATACAATAATGTTAAATTCACAATTATTGAAATATTTGTGACTTGTAACTTAGGTTGAGATACTAGGAGCAAATCTAATAATTTTTCTAAGAGTTGGAAAATTTTCATTATTTTTATTATTTCTATTTATATTTGACATGCTAGTGGAACCCATTCACTTCGATGGTACAGATCAAGATTTCCCAATGACAATATTATTTGAAAAATATTAGTAATTCAATTTTTATACTTTGGTTATTGGCAAATGTAGAACATATTATTTTTAGTTGTTTTTTATATAAGAAAACAAAATGTTATGTATGATTTGAGATATTTGGTTGCTATTCCAATTTGATGATTCATATTATTTTGCTTAGTAACGGAAAAAAGAAAACATTTCTTTAATTTGTCATCTTTTAATTTCTTATTTTCTCTCTATCCAAAACCCTAATTAGTTAGAAGAGTGAATGGAAGTATCATGTCCCTTTAATAAAAATAAAAATCCTTTCTTCACTAAGGAATTGAAGTGTAAATTACATTGGTAAGTGAAAACTAAAGAAAAAAGTTTTCCTTTTGAATTCTCTTTGCAATTTTTTCTAGTTGTCTTAGTTTAGTTCATTATTGTAGGTATATTCATAAAAAAATCGAGAAAAAGCTAACCGACTCCAATTGCACTATTTAGTTAGATATCAAGGAAATGAGGTTAAAGAAGATCAATTTATATTTTTCCAATATGTTCATGTGCATACTTTTAATAAGATTTATGTATGTTTATGCTTTATAAATTTCTACATTTATTTTGTAGGAAAATGGTTATTTCTTCAATGAAGTAAATCAGCTACCATTAATATATTTTTAATGTATTGTATTTTTTTTTCACAACATAGTTTCCATAGTGTTTACATATATATTTAAATAATTAGTTGTGTATATAGTTTGATTTAGTTATTTAGTATGCTCTAAATTTTACTATACACTTTATTAATATTTAATTTGAGCACACATATCACAAGTATGTCATCAGCTAGTATTATAAAAGATGAAGACAAAGAAAATTCATAGAAGATGAGGACAATGAATACTTATATGTAAACAATATAGGTAGCTACATAAAGAAATGACATTATAGTATATAATATTTATTTGACTACATGTACTTTTTGTACATAAGACCATTATTTCATGCATTCTTTTTATCATGCTAATATTGAAATCAGTGCTGCATCGAAGTAGTTGTCTTCTCAATCTTTCATTACTAACTTTTGTGATTGGCTTGACTCCAATCATTTGTTTTAATAGTTCTTCAAGATTTCTAGGAAAACGGTACAATAACGATGATTACCAATATGAATTATAGGACTACTTGTAAAATTTTATTAGTATGTTATTTACTTTTTAGTTTTTTTTTTAAAAAAGTTAATTAACAAACTAGTCTTTTTAGGCTAAGCGAAATTATGGAGCATTAGTACAATTTTAATTGAATGCGCGATGGATGTGGGAAAAAGGAAAGGAGAAATTTTAATTGAAAAGAAAAGGATCAACTGTGATCTAAAATCAACTAACCCATTGGTTCCTAAATGCCAACATGAAATTGGGGACCCTCGAGTAGGTAACACTCATAAATGTTATCTCTTTTTTTTTTATAAAAAAAAATTGTAAATATTATACTCAAAATAATTATTTCAAAAATAGGTTTAGAAGATGTAGATACAGTTTGTGACTTCTGTTTTACGAAAATTTGCAAAACTAAAGACACGGATATGATCTATACCCTCAATCATATTGCTTGAAGGCACGAACATCATTTGTGCATTTAAGCAATTTTTCTTGAAGGCACAAACAATGTCTGCACATTTAGTGTAACTCTTTTTTTTTTTTTGCTTCCGCACATGGAAATATAATAATTTGACCCTTATAAAAATAGAAAATAGCAACACTATTTAGTTTTAGCTATAGCACACTCAAATTATTCTCTCTTTTTTTATATATTATGGGATCTGTAATTTCAAATGAGCAAAAAGTTATAATCCTTTAAAATTGGAAAAAAAAAACTGAAACTGATGTGATTTACTTTTCCAACTTTAAAAAGTCATAACTTTTTCTTTGTTTAGAATTACGAAGCCCATAATATATTAAAAAAGACTAATTTGAGAGTATTATAGTTAGGACCAAACTACGTTACCGTTTACTTTTTTTATAAAGGTCAAATTACTATATTTTCATATATCGAAGTGAAAAAAGAAAAAAGAGTCACACTAAAAGCACAAACATTGTTTTCACCTTCAAGCAAATTGCTTGAACTCTTTGCCCCTAAATCACAACCCTAGTCTCCAAATATAACATTCCCATCACAACCTCAGACTTCCAAATGATTAGATGATCCAACGACAATTGACTTTTTTATTCCAAATCCCAATTCAAACAACGAGGAGGATAACATGACAAACTCAAGCAAATTCTAGTAAAGTATCATTAAAAAGTATTTGTATAGCAAGATGCCTACTTTTATAGATAGCGACCAACCATGCTAAGAAAAAAAATTTATACAGACCAATTTCTTTTTTCCTTTGGTAAAATATACATTGTCATTTTTTTATTTAATTGCTTCATCAATTTATCCAACTACTTTTGAAAGTGGGATAATGCTTTCAAAAGAAAATGCTATAAATCCTAGAATTTGATTGCAGAGAAAAGAGTGTTTTCTATTTTCTCGTTTATGATTTTTTTTTATCATTTGTTTTTTTTTATTTTACTGTAAAACTTAATTGGTTTGTAACTTTAAATATCTTATTTTGTTTTTTTCTTAGTCAATTCTATAATATTATAAGATGTATTAAAAATTTAAATAATTTTAATAATTGGTTTGTAACTTTAACAAAATAAGTTCACATAATCCATCTTTGACATTAAATTTCTAAAGTTGTGTCAGACCGACCAGGCGAAATGATTGTCAGAATATTTTATCAAGCAAAAGCTTTTCTGACTTGCAGTCGTTGACCTAATAAAAATATAAAAATATTACAAACATCCATGACTTTTGCATTAACCTAATACAAGAGTCGTCTTTCCAAAAAAAAAGAAAAAATGAAATGTCAATGAGCTCAAAGTGGATGAACCATGTGCAATTGTTGACATTTGAATTTTATCGAGGCACTAAAACCAATGACCATTTATTCTGCGCGTAGCGTAAGTGCTAATGCAAATCCGAACTCCTCAAATGCTATAGCAAGAATTAGGATTTGAGTCATCTTTCTTTTTTATTTATATTTTATATAAAATTTAATATTTAGACAAATATCTTATCTAGATTTTATCTTTATAATTATAATGGAAATAATAATTAAAAAATAAAAATTCATATACATTAAAAGAAATGAGTTTAGAAAATATATTTTATATATTGAAAAAAGAAAATATTAGTTAGTATTTTTATAAAAATAAATAAAGTAATAAGTAAATAAATCTCAATTTATAAGATTGTATTAGGTATTTAATTTTTAATAGGGATATATATATATATATATATATTAATAAACACACATGTTTAAACGAATACCAAATAAATGTCGAACAAAAAAAAAAACGAAGCAAGCATTTCCTTAGTTTTATATCCCTCTCATCTTGTCTTCTTATTCTGAATTTACTGGAGCACGTTGCCAATGATGAGCCACAAAGTAGACTAAAATTATTTTGACTTTTCCTAGTATCCCTTTGGAAGTTTTGATTCGGTCACAACAGTTGAAACTTCAATGGAAGTATGAGTACAAAAGTAAGAAAATTACAAAATACTCCAAAGATTATATATTTTGTAGAAGTTAGGTAAAACAATGCACAAAACTCTTGTAGTTGTAGAAGTTGGCCTATTCTCCACTTAGTTAGAATGTTACCAAGTTGGTGAGATTGTTTAGGTCAATAGAAATAACCCCTCAAGTTGATTTAAATTGAGATATAGTAAGCTATAAGCAACCTATGCCTAGCCCGAGCTTAAGCTTAGTCCACCATAAATTTAGTATTGACTCTAATTCTTGTATGGATAAATAACAAGGGAGTTATTCTTAGGTTTTTGTATAGTGTATAGCAAGTTGTTACATTTAGGGTACCCCTCAAGGTATGATAGGGAATGTTCCTTCAGTTTGTTTCTTTCTATTGAAGGCACATATACTACAATGCTACTTGAGTAGAAGTGCTTACTCGAATAAGTCGTTTTGTTAAAGACTAGTGGGTCAATCATCAGTTGTTACACATGTGATGTTGCATGATAGAATTGCCTACTTTGAATGTGCATTGATGATAGGCCTTTGATTCTTTACTAATCTTGATGTACAAGTGTTGTACGTGCTCTTACCCTAGAGCATAGCCATTTCAATAAGGATTTCAATATTATCATTGTCCCTAATAGCCATTAAGGAAAAAGAAATATTTAGTCAATTCTATAATAATACTCCATCAGTGTATATACTCTTTTTCCATAATATTAGGATGTTTCCAACCTACAATCACTGATCACAATCGTTACAATCATCTTTTGTTGTTCCAGTGATGTTTCTGTTAGTCACTAGTTGCTAGGGTCGACAGAAACTATGTTCCATCTTTTGTCATTTCGGTTATCTTCTGTTGTTTCAGCAATGTTGCTAAGGTCACCGGAATCCTTGTTCCATCTTTTGCCATTCTAGTCATCTTCTAATGTTCCACTGACGTTTTTGTTGGTTGTTGGAATCCTTGTGAGGGGTAGGATACCCATCTTTCTTGTCCACCACGTTGAATGCTAGCTATCTCACTCTCGTCCACAACGTTAAACAATAGAGACCCGTGAATTTTGCAACGTAAGGCAGGTTTGACTCTATGTGTTGCTTGATTGCGCGAGAGGTTTAGGTGTGTTTGGCTTGGTGTGCTTGGCATGTTAATCTGGTTGTGATGTTTGAAATTACAGCACAATCTAATCACGTTGCTCAAACTATGGAGGATGGAAATCGTTTTCAACAACATGGAGAATTATAGCACATTCAAGCAGTGCATAGATTGGATGGGAAAAACTATTTAAGTGTACTATAGCTAGAACCAAAATGCATTACCGTTCGCTATTTCTATAAGGGTCAAATTGTTATGTTTCCATATGCCGAAGTGAAAAAAAAAAAAAAAGAGTTACACTAAAAGTATAGACGTTCTTCTCTCCTTCAAGCAAATTGCCTAAACTCTTTGCCCCCAAATCACAACCCTAGTCTCCAAATTTAACCTTCCCATCACAACCTTAGACTTCCAAATGATTAGATGATCCGACGACAATTGACTTTTTTTATTCCAAATCCCAATTCAAACAACAAGGAAGATAACATGACAAATTCAAGCAAATTCTAGTAAAGTATATCATCAAAAAGTATTTGTATAGCAAGATGCCTACTTTTATAAATAGCAACCAACCATACTAAGAAAATAAATTTAAAAGGCATAATTTCTTTTTTCTTTTGGTAAAATATACATTATCAATTCTTTTATTTAATTACTTCGTCAATTTATTCAACTACTTTTGAAAGTGGGATAATGCTTTCATAAGATAATGCTATAAATCCTACAATTTGATTTTCGAGAAAAGAGTGTTTTCTATTTTAATTTTCTCTTTAAAGATTTTTTTTTTTCAATTCCTTTTTATTTTACTGTAAAACTTAATTGGTTTGTAACTTTAACAAAATAAGTTCACATAATCCATCTTTGACATTAAATTTATAAAGTTGTGTCAGACCAACCAGGCGAAATGATTGTCAGAATATTTATCAAGCAAAAGCTTTTCAGACTTGCCGTGGTTGACCTAATAAAAATATAAAAATATTACAAACATCCATGACTTTTGCATTAACCTAATACAAGAGTCGTCGTTCCAAAAAAAAAAAAAAAGAAAAAATGAACCGTGTGCAATTGTTGACGTTTGAATTTTATTGAGGAACCAAAACCAATAACCATTTATTCTGCGCGTAGCGCAAGTGGTAATGCAAATCCAAACTCCTCAAATACTATAGCAAGAATTAGGATTTCAGTCGTCTTTCTTTTTTATTTATATTTTATCTATATTTTATATAAAATTTAATATTTAAAAAATATTTTATCTAGATGTTATATTTATAATTATGATGAAAATAATAATTAAAAAAAATAAAAATTCAAATATTTTAAAAGAAATAGGTTTAAAAATATATTTTATATACTGAAAAACAAATATTAGTTGGTATTTTTGTAAAAATAATGAATAAATAAATCTAAATTTATAAGATTATTTTAGGTATTTAATTTTTAATAGATATATATATATATATATACATATAATAAACACGTTTAAATTATCGAACCAAAAAAAATGAAGCAAACATTTCCTTAGTTTTATTTCCCTCTCATCTTGTCTTCTTATTCTGACTTTACTGGAGCAAGTTGCCGATGATGAGCCACAAAGTAGGCTTAAATTATTTTGACTTTTCTAGTATCCCTTTGGAAGTTTATAGGGTTGATTCGGTCGCAACAGTTGAAACTTCAATGGAAGTATGAGTGCAAAAGTAAGAAAATTACAAAATACTCCAAAGAGTATATATTTTGTAGCAGTTTGTCCCGGTTACAGGGTTCACATGGAAAATCGAATGCCGAAGCGTATTGAAAGTAGCTTATAGTCTCAAAATCGTAAATCATAATTAACTTTCACTACATTGTTAGGCTGGAAAAAGGAAAAAAGAAAAGAAAAAACTAATTGCAAAGTTAACCAGATTGGACTAAACCAAACAAAATTGAATTGTAAATTAGGTTCATATTAATTTTTAAGTTTAAAAAAAATTACAAATTAAATTAATGAGTTCAAACAAACAAAATTGTAAGAAGAAAAAAAATTTGTGTATAATCACTATAGCAATTGTAAAAATTTGATTATAGTATCATTTTTCAAATAATATAAATAGTTTTTATCCATTGTTTATGTTTTCTCCTCTAAATAAAAATATGAATTAAAAGTGCGAAGCCAAGTATTATAAATATTCTTCTTATGTTTTGTAAATTATAGAAATAAGCAAAGAATTATTCTTTTTTAATTTTTCCTATGTTAATTTGAGTGCTATCTAACTTCTGAAATACCAACTAAATTATAGTAGTGCTTAATAATTGTAGGTGGAGGGTTCTAGTAGGAGTTATCATGTCAATATCACATGGGTACAACATTGTATGTAACTTCAAAGAAGTAATGTGCAGATGACACGTAATGGAATGACTAGGAAGAGAGTAGCAGGGAGAAAGAATAGGCAATCTCAAGAGTCTGAAATGCTCAAGTAACAAACAAGAGAAATAAGGGAACCTTAGGCATCAACCTTGTTGTTCTTGAGCAATGGAAACCGTTTTTTGCCTAAACTTTTATTTGATTCTTTGAGAATAGAGAATTTTCAAGAGAACACCATTTCCATGACTAAATATTTACAAACTTCTAGGCCTAATGAAACCCACCAAATCACCTTATTAATTAATAAACGAGATGGAGTCTACTTATTTTAGGGTTACCCTAATGAGTTTACTATAAGCCTAAGGCCAGTAGCTTGCCTCATAAGTATAAGAGCTTACTTGAGAAAGGTTGGATATGAACAATCAGTCCAGTGATCCTTATTTCGAGGCCATCAAGCCAGTTCTCCCATAGTTATCCCAATAATTGAATTGGACTTACTAGGCTATATTACTTAACCCAATGAGTCAAGCCAAATAATTAATGGGCTTAGCCCAATATATTTATATAATAATTTTAGCTCTCTACATTTTGCCTCTAATCAAAATTTCTTTGATGGAGTCAGAGTATTTTGGGAATTAATTGCATATTATAAATAGTTAGGTCACAACTTGACGTATATGCGCTATAAAGTAGTAACATTATTACCAAGCGCACTCTCATAGCTTATAAATTTATTTTATAGATGGATAATAGTATATTAGTCTAGCGCTTGTGTTGCAAATTTATTTATATATATATCTTAGTGCACAAGCTCGCAACATTGCTTAATTGTGCACTTTGCTTTAGACTACTAAAGTGACATTGCCCCCTTAATGGCATGATAAATAAATCTCCTTTTTTTTCTTGTTCTTTTTTTTTTGTTTTTCTGCCTTTTCAAGAATGGAAGTCAAACTTCGATGTGTTCTCCTTTCTTTTGTTAGTTTATAGCAACACTAATATTGAAGCTAAATGACTTGTTGAACCCTCTTTCATTATCACACCTTATTATAAGAAGATTTGAATCTTCTTCAAATATTTTTTCTTAAATTTAGTTTATATCTTCAAATTTCATATAATCTTTCAAATCTTCCATATATCAAGGTCGAATCTTTCCATATTTATCTTTAACTCTCTTTTAGTTAGCTATATGTCTCTATGTCGTTGGTTCTTTCCTCTTTGTATTTATCAATCATAGTCATGGGCAAAAAATGGTAAATCCATACATGTTAAGCCTTCCTTCTTTCCTTTTTATTTTTTGAATTCCTTAGCTTTTGAATTCTTACACAATTTTATTTTTGAAATGTTGGACAATAACGAGTTGAGCATAACATTAGCAACACGCTAGAAACTTCCACATTGTAGTAGCTACCAAGCATAAGGGTAGTTTACACATTCAATTCATAGCTGGAATACATAGTATCACATTCGACAGCAAGTGCTTTTCCCTTCTTATGTTTCTTTTTTCTTTTTCTTTTTTACTGAATGTTGGCTTAATGCTAGCTAGCATTATTTAATCAACCTATGAATTAGACCTTAGCCTTCATTCATTCTTAAGCTTCTATCAAATTTTTAGGTAGCACACACAACATCTCATCTCAATCCTTTAATTCTCTGCCTACTACATCTATCAAAGAACTTTCCTTAACATAAGAAGGTATGGTGGGAGGGTCCTTGGCATACACTATTCAAAAGGGGTACATTGAGCTCCACCATGGAAAGAGGTGTTATAAAGATACTCAACCCATGGCAAAAATTTAACCAATTGATTAGGACACCCCATGGCCTAACTTCTCAAGTACTATTGATTAGTACGATTGAGGACCTCTATTTTTCCATCTGTTTGTAGGTTATAGGCACTGCTCATGTCCAATCATGTCCCACTCAAAGTGCAAAGTTTCTTCCAAAATCTGCTCAGAAAAATAGGATCACAATTTGATATAGTAGTTTTAGGATAACCATGTAATCTAACCACAATTTGCAAAAATAATGTAGCTACTTTAATTGTGGTGAAGTGTGAATCTAAGGCTCCTAAGTGATAATAATTGGAGAGTCTAGCCACCACCATCAAATAACAAGCCTATGACATTATAATAGTAGATTGAGGCACTAAAGTAGTTTTTATCATGATATAACAATCCATTGCACCATGTAAGATTCCACTTGATTGGCTTCCCCATGTTTAAAGTAAAAAAAAAAAAAAAAACACTTCTTGAAAAGTGGAAAGAGCCACATATTCTTTTTTCAAAATATCCAATATTTGAAAACAAGGTGACAAAATCCCAAAATTTTCACCAAGACTAACTAAATGGCATGATAAAGCATCTACTACCCTATTCTCATTACCATATTTATACCCAATAGTGTAAATATATCTAATCAATTTAGACAAATATTTCTATTATTTTGGAGTTTGAATCACTTATTTCAATATTTCCTTCAAAACCCCTAAAAAATGTTGTTACCATTTTTTAATAGCTTCTACAATGGCAAATAATTCCTTGACATAAGCAAAAGCTTTTCTCAAATGAGAGGGAAGCTTTTTGCTAAAACAAGCCACTAGATGTCCCTATTGTAGTAGTACTAAGCCTATTCCTACTCTAGAAGCATTAGCTTTAACAACAAATTGTTGTGAAAAATCTAGTAATATCAAGATAGGTGCTTGTATTAGAGCTTCCTTAAGTTTACTAAATGCCAGTAATGCTTCTTGACTCCACTTAAACTGATCATCTTGCAACACATCAATCAAGAATCTAGCTATTATGGAAGCATACCCTTTAATGAATCAATAATAATAGCATAATAATAATAATAAAAAGTCCTCAACTCCATAACAGAAGTTGGCAATAGCCATTTCTTCATAGCTTCAACCTTAGTCAACTTAATACTCCACCATTGCACACTACATTTCTTAAGTATTCAATTGTTTTCTATCCAAAGGAACACTTACATTCCTTAAGGAAAAACTCATTATCTAGTAACACTTGAACAACATTTGTGAGATGATCTACATGTAATTCCAAAGTTGGATTGTAGACTAACATGTCCTTGGAAAAAATAATGAAAAATCTTTTGAGAAATGGTTGGAAAAGTTTACTCATTATGGCTTGAAATGTAATCAAACCATTACTCAAGCCAAAGGGAATTATGGGAAATTTGTAATGTCTTTCATGTTTTCAAAATGCTGTTTTCTCAACATCATCTTTATGCATTTAAATCTAATCATATCTAGCTTGTAAGTCTAACTTGGAGAATATATGAGCATGTTGCAATTTATCCAATAACTCATCGATAGTTGGTGTAGGAAACTCATTTTTAATAGTGAGTTGATCGAGTGCCCTATAGTCAATGGAAAAATGCCAAGTTCCATCATTTTCCTTCACTAGTAAAACTAGAGAGGAAAAGGGACTTAGACTATTTTGAATAATCCCTTATGCCATCATATCTTTAACTTACTTCTCTATCTCATTCATTTGAAAATGAGGATAGTG
The DNA here is from genome assembly GCA_037954665.1 of Laguncularia racemosa. NCBI lineage: Eukaryota > Viridiplantae > Streptophyta > Magnoliopsida > Myrtales > Combretaceae > Laguncularia > Laguncularia racemosa. Next base: position 11,203,895 of record JBBMOL010000002.1, on the reverse strand, counting down.
ATAAGGTTTAACATTCATTGGTGAAGTTATTTCTTTCTAATGTATTTGATGTTATACTTAACGCATCAATGGCAATAATGAAGTTGTCTAAAAAATGGAAGAGAATCTACCTAATACATTGTTCAAAGCTGTATTAATGGCAATGCTCTTTGAAGAGGTAACTGACTAAGCCACCGACTGATGGTATGATGCAATAGCATCAATTTGAACCATTCTTCCCAACAAATGATTTGAAATAGGGACCATATTTGCTTAATTATCACTTGAAAGGGACACTTGAGTTCCGTTATGCATGAATTGCATATGTAAAATACTATGATCAATAGTGATTGGTTCCAATTGTTGTAGCCATTGAGCTCCTAATACAACTTCTACTTTGGGTATTGGAAGTACATAAAATGTGGCATCAAACTCTAATCCTTAGATTCCTAGCTTAATATTAGAGCATTTTCCTTCACAAACCAATTCTTTACCATTATCTATCATAACATGAAACCTAGGAGAAGGTAATATAGTTAACCTCAAGTATTTTACTAAATGACTATGAAGAAAATTATGAGTACTACCGAATCAACCAAAATTAATGCCCCTTCATTATTAATAGTGCCATGAAAATGTAAAGTACATGGTAATATTATCCTTGATAGGGCATGAAAAATTATTATGCAAGAGTCCCCATTTTGCATTTGATCACTTGAATTATCAATCTCAATAGCAATATCAATGTCATCATAGTCCTACTCATCATCATCAGTCACCAATAAAAGAAACTTTGGTCTACATTTACTTCCTCTATAATATTTCTCACAATTATAACATAAACCCTTTTCTTTGCATGCTAACATCTCTTTCTTAAATAGTTTCCTTATGGATAACAATGGTATGGAAGAATTGGGAGGATTTGGTGTAGAAGAAAGAACAGGTGAAAATTGTAATGAAGGAATATGATGAGGACATCGTAACTGACACGGGTTGATATCGAGCGTGTCTATTACAAGCACGGTCGTGTATGATGTCAGGGAGCTTCTAGAAACACACATGGCTGCGTGCACGGCTAGAAGGTACGACCGTGTGATATACCAGGATAATTCCCATAAACGTACACGGCCTTATACACAGCTAGGAGACACGGTCGTGTGTTACGTCAGGATCTGATAGAGCCATTTTATACTCAATCTTTATAGTATAAATTGTGTTAAATTATTATTGATTTTATAGAAATCATAAGGAAATGGTACTTTAATTCTATCATCTTGATAAATCAGGTTAAATGGAGTCAAGGATGCAAATTCAAGTATTTTAGAGAAGTCATCTACAACTTGGATCAAGACAAGGAATTACACCACTGAAGGAAGCACGGTTTGAGGCACTGCCAAGGTTCAAACCGTGTTACACACTGGACAAGAAGGCGAAAATGAGGACTTTGAACAGAGAGAGACACGGCTTAAGGCACGGCCATGGTGGAAGACGTGGGAGAAATCGTGCTTGGAGCCGTGGTGGAAGCTAGGTGTGCCAAGGAGAAGAAAGTGTGGAACATCAACCAGATGAAGGCACGGCTTGAAATCTAGCCGTGGGTGTAACCGTGGTACACACTAGACACGAATGAAGACTTAAAGATTATGCACAGATGAAGGCACGGCTTGAAATCTGGCCGTGTGTGTAACCGTGGTTCACACTTGGCGCGGATGAAGACTTGAAGAATATGCACAGAGGATGGCACGGCTTGACCCACGGCCGTGTGGTAGGGCGTGCCAGGCAGACAAATCTTCACTTCTCGAAATCTACTTGGAAAAGGAAAGATATTTTCGTATCTTACTAGCAAAAGATCACATGCCATCTCCTTAACAATATAAATAGAACCAACCCTAGAGGGTTAGGACAACTTTTGATCTTGGAATCTTGGATCTTGAAGAAGGAAACGCGGAGGCAGAGCAGGCAACCGGGTTCATTATGTTTCTATCTTTTATTTTCGTTTTGTTGATTAACATGAGTAGCTAAGCTACTTTTCTAGCCAAAGGGTCATAGATGTTTAATTCTCCATGAATTGTGAGGTCTAATTGACTTGTATTTATTCTATTATTTGCTTTCGGGTATTCATATATCTTCTGATCGTTTTGTCATTATTATCTTTGTTGATTGGTATGAATAGAGCTCTTCTACTCAATTAGCAAGTTAATATATTGTCAACTAGCACGTCAAATCCGTAATTGTTTGATTGTTCTAGTCTTAGTGACGCAATAACATGTTTGGTTATAAAAGAGATGATCGAATTCATGTTATGGAGGTGTGTGATCATGTTTAAATAGGTTATCTTATAATATACTGGCATGAATTGGTGGTCTCTCTAGATCTTAATGCTATTGATAGATTAAATCCTAAGCGCTTGTCTAAGGGTTGTTTAATCAATAAGAGAAATAATTCAAAGCGCTTGTCCGAGGTTAACGAGGAAGTAAGGAGAGATAGGTTGTTAGAGCTTGTTAATAACCATAACCAATTTATCTAGGAACAAGAATAGAGAACATTTGCATCGATGATCAATTCCTAGAATTAAACCATCTTGATTCCTTTGGCTAGGCTTTTTATCAATATATAACTTTCTTATCTTGTTTTAACTTTGTTCAATTCACAAACCAAACCCCCCACCCCCCATTTTCCTTTTCCTTTTATTCTCCTTGAATAGAAATAAGTTTAACCAATCTTTTTGGATTCGACCCTACTCACCACTATATGCAAATCATATAATTGTCTAGGAGTAGGTTTTATTTTTGTTGGATTCGGCACCCATCAAATTTTGGCGCTGTTGCCGGGGATTGGTGTCAAATTTATTTCTATTCTTGTATGACTCGTTCTTCTCAGACAGGTGAACTAATTTATAATCCGGAGATTGAGAAGACTCTAAAGAGACTACGACAAGAACTAGAGCATCCCCCGGACCGAACTTAGTATCAGACTTGTCTGATTCATCCCTTGATTCTGAAAAAGAGGACGACATGGCAAATCTCGAGAGAACCTTAAGGGAGTTGGCTGCGCTGGATGTGAATCAACAACCACTTTGTATTCACTACCCCGAACTAGCCGTGGAATTCGAATTGAAATCTGGGTTGATACATCTGCTACCTACATTTCATGGTCTTGAGAATGAAGATCCTCACAAGCATTTGAAAGAGTTTCATATAGTGTGTTCTAGTATGAGGCCGCAAGGAATAACCGACGATCAAATCAAGCTACGTGCTTTTCCATTTTCTTTAAGTACTAAAGCTAAAGATTGGTTGTTTTATTTGCCTCCAGGTTCTATCACCACTTGGACAGATATGGTCAAACTCTTCTTGGACAAATTCTTCCCCGCATCCAGAGTCGCTGGTATAAGAAGAGAAATTTGTGGTATAAAACAAAGGGACACCAAGACTCTTCATGAGTATTAGGAGAGGTTCAAGCAACTATGTGCAAGCTGCCCACAACATGGGATATCTGAACAACTCCTTATCCAATACTTCTACGAGGGCCTACTTCCGATGGAAAGAAAGATGATGGATGCTGCAAGTGGAGGCGCCATAGTAAACAAAACCCCTGGTCAAGCTAGGGAATTGATCTCCATTATGGCTACCAATTCGCAACAATTTGGGTATAGGCATGATGCATCTTCAAGGAAGGTAAATGAGGTGAGTGTGTCTAACCTTGAACATCAAATTTCTAATCTTACCTCCCTTGTGCAACAGCTAGCTCTTGGGAAAACGCAGCAGGTGAAGGCTTGTGGAATTTGCGCTGCTCCTAATCATCCGACCGACATGTGCCCCACATTGCAAGATGACAATCGTGAACATGCCAATGCTGTAGGAGGATTCCTAGGACAGCCACAAAGGAAGTATGACCCCTACTCGAATACTTACAATCCTGGATGGAGGGATCATCCTAACTTCTGATATGGCAATAACCCTCAACATGTCCAACAATTCCAGCCTAAGCCATCACACCACGTACCCCAAGCTCCTTCCACTTCAGGTATGTCTCTTGAGGATATTGTTAAGTCTTTAGCTGTGAATACCAAACAATTTCAGGAGGAAACAAAGCAAAGCATTCAAAACTTGGAGAATCAGGTAAGCCAACTTGCTTCAGTCGTAAACAGGTTAGAAACTCAAGGTAAGTTACCTTCTCAAACTATTACAAACCCGAAGCAAAGCGATAATGCAATTACCTTGAGAAGTGGAACAGAATTGCAGGGACCAAATAAGAAAGGACATCTGTCTAATCTTGAGGAAGAGACCAAGAAAGAGATTTCGACTCCAAGCCAGCAGGGCGACCAGATTAGCAAGTCTCTAGTTGAGCCATCGAAGGTCACATTGATACCACCTCCTTTCCCCTCCAGATTAGCGAAATCCAAGAATGAAGCGGAAGAAAAAGAGATTCTGGAAACTTTTCGCAAAGTCGAGGTAAATATTCCTTTGCTTGATGCAATTAAGAAAATACCGCGCTATGCTAGATTTCTCAAAGACTTATGCACTAACAAAAGGAAGCTGAAAGGCAATGAAAAAATTAATGTGAGTGAAAATGTTTCAGTTATTATTCAGAAGAAGCTTCCTCCTAAATGCTAGGATCCAGGTATGTTTACTATTCCTTGCAAAATAGGTAATCTTGGAATCGTTAAAGCCATGTGTGATCTAGGAGCTTCTATCAATGTCATGCCTTTGTCTGTTTATCAACGTTTAAATGTTGGTCCTTTAAAGGAAACAGGTATTATTGTTCAACTTGCTGATAGGTCCAATGTTTATCCTGAGGGAGTTCTAGAGGATGTTTTAGTTCAAGTCAATGGGTTGGTTTTTCCTGCTGATTTTTATGTGCTTGACATGGACGATAGTGATTCTCATACTTCATCACTGATATTATTAGGGCGATCATTCCTTAAGACTTCTAAAACGAAAATCGATGTAAATGATGGCACCCTTACTATGGAATTTGATGGTGAAGTGATTAAATTTAACATTTATGATGCCATGAAACATCCTAACGATATCTCTCCTGTTTTTGTTACGGATGTTATTAACCCATCACCACAGGCACCAAGGCTGGAATCAAGATCCTTATCCGAACATCTAGCCAGGAACGTCTAGCCAAAGACGTTAAGGAAAGGCGCTTCATGGGAGGCAACCCATGTCAAAAAAAAAAAAGTTTTGTTTTGCATTAGTTTTGGTTTGTTTTTGGTTTGTTTTAGTTTAGTTTGTTTTGATTTTAGTGTAGTTTTTGAACTCTTTGGATCAGCTGTAGCAAGGATACACATAATCAAATGACACTTTCCAGAAGCTTAAGGGGAAAACTCCAATACCAGGGAAGTACCAGTATTTCCTTTCTCTTATTCTCTAATGCTCCTTGAGTTGTTAATTCCTTTTCAATTGTGCTAAATTAGGAACAGTGAGGACACTGTTCAAGCTAAGTTGGGGGAGAGGATAATAAAATATAGAGAATAGAGAACTAACTTATACTTTGAATGTTTGTCCTTAAGCAATTTTAAGCCAATTTTTTTCAAAATTATCATGAAATCTAGAGATTGTACTAAATGTTGTAATAAGCATCTACAAAATGTGAAATTGACTTGTTCAAATGCTTTACTCACCCACTGCTGTGATTAGAATACATGGTCAAAATTAAGTAGTGAAATCTTTAAGAAACAAATTTACCTTGTATTTAGCTTTAGAATTGGAAGTCTAAGAGTAAGTCGAGTCCCTAAGTGAAAAATAAACAAGTTTACTTCTAGGTCATATTAGCTACTGTATACTCTTTGAAGTTGTGTGTAAAGCAATCATAACACTTAAAAAAAAAAGAATCAAGCATAGCCATTACTCCAATGATTCAACTAATTGAGTTAAGAGTATTCAAACTTGAATGTTAGAGTGAGGAAGAGTCCGTAGGGGTATCTCAAAACCCGGTCACTTGAGTGATGAGCTCGGGATGTTGCCGACTCAATGAACTCACTATAACGATAAGGGCGAAAAAGGGAAAAGTTCATGAAAAGAAGCGGGCAAAAACCTGTCAAAATAGATGCTTGAATAAATCAAAAGAACATGAATGTGAATATTCATTGAATAAAACAAAGATGTACAAAAGGGAGAATATCTAGCAAAGAGCTTATACCATATGCTTTTACTTTATACTGCAAGGATTATATGTTTGATAATATCAAATGAAGTTTAATTGGGCGTTTTTCCTTAGTGGATTAAGTATTTACTTTTGGAATAAAAATTCTTTTGCTAAACATGAGGATTAAAGTTTGTTTTGTTTAGATTAGCTATTGAATTTTGTCCATAGTAATTTGATCACAGGAAACCAGTTTGGTTGAAGTAGTAGACATTAAATTACAAGTCATGAATTACAAATGAATAGATGCTTGGAATGATGAAAAGAAAGTTTGTATAATCTATGATAGATTTCTCAATTGATTTGAAGCAAT